>CM062816.1:1728624208-1729224208 GCA_031772625.1 Pinus tabuliformis | reverse complement strand
AACTCTTGTGAAAATAATGGTTAAAGAGTTTTGATGAAAGGGGCTCTGATGAAGGTTTGACGCTCGGTCACCATGAGTCCAAGGAACCAAGGGCAGAGAAGAATTAACAAAGAAAGATAAACCCTCTGAATGAACAATAATCCTTAGCACCTAAGGCTAAGTTGTTGATCACAACCCTCGTTCCTATGAGAAGGAAAACAATCAGGGAGTTAAGCGCTAAGGGAGCCAAGGATATCGAAGAGCGAAATATCATAACGTTTCAATTGTCTAAGTTATGATATAGAAGGGGCTCTGATATAGCGCTAACCCATCGGTCATAGATTCGGTCCTATGAGAAAGAAATTGCTAAAGGAGATAAAGGAAAAGGGGGCCAAGGATATCTGAGAATGCAATATCGTAACAATCTGCCTGAAGTTACGATATGGTTTATTCTTATGAGGAAGCACAACGAGTTTAATGGATGTATGAGTTGTAGAGTTGAGGCTTCTATGATCTTGTTGATGCCCCGAAAATAGTTGTATCAACATTGGGGGATAACCACCCGGTCCAGACCTTAATACAGCTCCTTTTCCGTTTGGAATGGTGGCTCCGACTGGGGATAATGGGACCAGTTTCCCAGCAATGAATAAATGGGATGAATGAATGATTGATTGACTAATCTAATGATAGGCGAATAACTTAATTTATCAGCGAAATAAAAAGAATTACTACTAATCCCGGGAACTATTGTACTTTGAAGTGTAGCACTTGATGATCTATGTGTATTAACAGGCATGTAGATGACTCCATCTAATAAACATGGACATTTACTCATTCAAGGATTACTTTGCTTAAATAGTTAAACAAGGTGATTAACGCAATATTGCTACACTCATCATTTATATCATCAATACATATATGATCAAAAGAAAAGCATTACCATAAACATCCAATAGTGGAGGGAATAAAGAAATGTTGTTAAAACACATACATATATTCGATAATAGCAAAGGCGATCAAATAACAATTCATATAAAAAGAATGGATTCAGACATAGATAATAGTACCATATGAGTTGCGAGTCACTCTCCAATATCAATCGCTATTTGAAATTCTTCCTCTAACGCAGAAATACTTTCAAACAAAGACAGTAGTGCACATTTGCATAAAAGCTTCTTTGCCAAAATCAGAATGATTGGTCCAGTTTTATAAAAGAATATGCCTGAAGTACAGTAGTGCAACTTCAGGTTTTAAGTCAAGTACAAAACTTTATGACCCTTTCCAAAACAATGAAAGGGTCTATAAATACTAAATTAAACTAACTATCTATGAAACTGAAATCCTACTTAATTGGTATCAAATGATCTTGAATATCTCTTTTTTTGGCAACCTGGCAGTCGGCGGCATGAATCATCAAGTAGGTTGTTTTCCTTTAAACTTGAGCTGACTTATCGCAAGCATTGGCTCCACTTCGGGCGGTCTGTTGAGGCGAGAGTTAAGCTGGGCGGCATAGGTGGCATCCTGAATATCGGGGATAATATACCCGATTGCATCTGTAAGGAATTTGAGGGCGGCTCTTTGACTGTGTGGTTTTACCAAGAAGAACCAATAGGTGTCCCATGTTAAACTGTTAATTCCAGCAATTAATCTCCCCTTTTCCTCTAGATCTGGATAACATGACTGCTCCAATGTTTTCACCGCTGTCAATTTACCTGGAGTGCATTGGGAAATCATGTTTGACAAGTAGAGAGTATTATTAACCAATTCAACCAAATTACTTGTGGTTGATTTGCATCTTGAAATTTCCCTCTCTACTTTCATTAACTGGGACTGCCATTCTGTAAACAATATTTCTTTATGTGACTCTAAAATTCTTGGTAAATTTGCCGCTTGTCCCTGATCGGTATCTTGCCAGTCAAGAAATTCAGTTAATGTTTCTTCAGCTTGATCCAATTCTGTTCTAGCCTTTTCTGTTTGTTTACTTATTGATGTCGTCAATTCGCATAGTGGTTCCGCCTGGGCGATTTGTTGACATAGAAGCTTGATTTGTGTTATTAATGCCTTATTTATCTGTAATGCTTCTAATTTGAATTCGGCTATCTGTGGAACGCCCTTTGTCTTCTCAAGCTGCGCTGATAGTTGAGCAATCTGCTCATCTTTTGTCTTCAGCATCTGTTCATTTGCTGCCCTCAGTTGTGCCAATCCCTCAGGCAACTCTTTCCGCTTCTGGACTGCGTTGTGATCAATCCTATGTTTCTCTTCTCGCAATTGTTGAGTTAATTGATTATTTATTTGCTGTTGTGTTAACAATTGTTGTTCTTCCTGCTCCGCTTTCTGTTGTGCTTCTGTTAGATGTGCTTGCAATAAAAATATTTCCTAGTCTTTTGTTTTTAATAAAAGACTCACCTCTGATGCCTTGTGTATTGTTGCTGCCGAATAGGCTCCAGCATATTGTGATAGCTTTGTTAGGTCATCAGAGGGGTCGAATTCCTCCTTCCAAACCACATTGCCCGTGACCGTCTGTTCTGGGAAAAGGGAAGGTTGATCAGTCCTTCTCCTCTTCCTCTGTCGTTTTACCACAGCTTTGTGTCTTGGGCTATAGAAGACATCCAAAGGAGGAATTTCTTCTATCTGCAAAATAATTTGATTGGAGGGATCCTTTGGGATTATTTCTACTTCCTTTGAACTGGGTAGGCCGCTGGTTCCAGTTGGAACCTGTTTTGAAGTGGTCTCCTGTGTATCTGCCACTTTTGAAGTTTCGGTGTCTTTTGAGCACTCAAGATTACTGATAATTGAATCAAATTGCTGCCATTCCTGGAGCAATTTGGGATCAATTTGAGTATCCACATTTACCTCTATGTTGCTCTGTTCCTGCCTTTTAGTCTGGGTTTCCTCCTGCACTTTCTCCTGTTCTTTGTTCTGGGTTTCCTCCTGCACTTTCTCCTGTCCTTTTGTTGTAACCGGAGGTTCCTTAGTATGTCATTGTTCAGGCTCGCTTGGTCTTGTTGTTGGGGTTGTCACTAATAGATCTAGAGGCAGAGTTTGCAACCTTTGTTCTCTAAGTCTGTTGAATTCAGCTAACCCTTCATCTTTGTATCGCATTATGGCCAGCGATCTAACTTGATACATTGATTCAGCTGAAGAGAACAGGTCATCAAACTTATCTTCTACATGATCAAACTTTGTTAATTTGGTCTGTTCAAGTGCATTATAGGTGACTTTGTTGGGGTCAAATCACCTATTTGGGAGAGTCGCTAGAGTTAATGATTTCATTTTCGTAGCTTCTTTTTCTGCATGTTTTTGAAATCATGCAAAGTGTAGACACCACATCTCAGAGGAAAGGAGGGCCAGACCTGCTTCTTATTTTTCTTCAGAGTTTGTGTAACTCCTTCGGCAATAATCTGGTAGGCTATCTCCCTTGCCAGCAGTTTATCAGGTATGTACAAAGGAAGAACATGAGGTTCGGCTTGGCTGCCGAAAATTCTTATATAAGTAAATTTCTCCTCTCTGAACCATCTTCCTATTGATGTCAAATCAATCCCTGCTTGGTAAGAAATCTTGGGAGCAGGTTTATTAAAAATAGAATAATGAATGGGTAACATGAAGCCGTTGCAGACTTGGTACAAATGGTGCTTATAGGAAGTCTTCCACAATTTCTGATGGTATATGTGAATAGGCGTGGGGTCTTGTGGAGTCCACCTCCAGCCGAGTACAAGAAACTCAGAATTAAAACACAGGGTATCTAGTATATAAGCACTGTAGTAGAATGGGGGAATAAACCTTTTTGAGACGGAAGTTTTAGTTCTAAAACTAAGAACTGTTGTCACTAGCTTATCTGACAGTATGGTTGCCCAATCCATAATCTCACTATTACATGCCGCTTCCATCAAGGGAACCATTTCTATAGTGAAATTAGCGGAATCGTGCAACCCCCACAATCTACACATCATTATCCCAGCATAACAATACGGAGAACATAGAGAATCAACAGAGTACTTACCGGAAGTTTCATGCTTGTGTTTCGCCGGATTTTGCCTCCATTCCCGAATGGGTTTGGATTCAGTTTCGTTCTCACTTCAGAATTTCTCCAGAAATGCCTTGTTGTACTTCTTTTCTAGCTCAGGCAAATGATACATTTGCCTCAAATCATCAGCCTTGAATGAACCGAAGATTCTCCCATCTTTGGTGCAGAAGGTTCTATCTGTGATTGGGATTTCCTCAATTGCCCACTTTACTACATCCGTATATGGGAGAATTTGTTCCCGAGCCCCTATCCGATGAAGGAAAGAGTCGGCCAAGTCTTTCAAAGTACCATCAGATTTTCTATTGGAACCCGCTGTAGCTTGCACTGCCGTCACCTTTGGTTCTTCGGCTTCGATCAAATTATAGGTACTTTGCCAAGTGGTCTTGCCAAGTCCTGAACATGTAGTATCAGATATTAATCCTTTATTTTTAGTTGCTGGATCAGCGACGGCTTGTCCTGTGGCTGGTGTAGTGGAAGCAACTGTGGTTTTCTTAGACTTCTTCCCCATTCTGTTTGAATCTATTACTTCGGAAGAATTCTGCACAGTAGTGGAAATAAGCGTAACACAGAGAATTGGTAGAGAAAACCAAATACGAGTGAGATATATTGATCAATGCATGATGAGGGATTAACTTAAAGTGGCCACGGATATAATCTATGAGAAGATTTTTTAAGCTTACTATATCATTAAATGGCCATTAAAACCTGCCAATCCTTTAAATGCTCATCATATCTCTTATCGGTCGCATGATTTGTTTAAGCGTGCCTTGGACGTTTTGGCAGTTGAGCGTAGGTGAATCACTGTTTGAAAGATAAGGCCTTAAATACGAATTAATCGTAATACCTCTGCTTTAACGGCTTTTTGAAGTTTGCGCTTTTGGCTTTATCGCAATCAGGTGTCGGGGAAAACTTAAATCTTTATATTGACACCTTTTGAAATCCCAGATCGCCGATAGCGATATCGCATCGCATCGCATTGGAAGTATGGTCACTTTAAAAAGCATCCATGGTATATCCCCGATCGCCGATAGCGATATCGTATCGCATTGGAGCGAAAGGGACGTGATCGCATCGCATCGTAGCGAAAAGCCTTTAATCGCATCACATCGGAGCGGGAGGCACTTTTGTTATGGGAACTTATTATTGTCGATATCTGATAGCCTACTGCATGTCATCGCATCGGAGAAAACCAATGGGCCTTTAAGTTATGCTTCCTTTGTCATTGCGATATGCGATCTTGCGATCGCTTTATCGCAATGATAAAAGATTAATTATTTATATTATAAGACCAAATAATTGGTTTGTTAAAAAGGTTTTTTATAATGCTTTCATTTTGTTTTTCGGACCTTTTTGAATAATAAAAAGTTGATACCAATTAAAAACAAAAAGGGACCCATTTCATATTATAGTTTTATGATTAAAATGGTATGAAATGGGGGGTTGTTGTAGAGCACAACAGATCCATATCAAGTTATGAGAAAATTCTTTAGCGCAAATCACATTATGATATATTCGTCGACGCATTTTGATCCAGCAAGTGTGGTTCATCGTCGAACCACACTTGCTGGTTCGAAACACATCGACAAATATATCATAATGTGATTTGCGCCAAAGAATTTTCTCATAACTGGATGTATGAGTTAGCAGCTAAAGAATTCAATGCAGGAATGGAGTTGGTGGTTGAAGTAAGTTAGATCTACAGAAGGCTATGAGACAAGGCAACAAGGACAACATTTAACAGAGATGACTTTGAGAGAATGAAGGAAGCAATCAGTTTCTTTGCATACACATTTGGTTGTGTTAAATGTGGAACAGATTGGCCATCCTTGAGGATTATCAAGCTCTGTGGAGCAATAAATAAGAATGGGACTCTCGGAGGAGTGTGCGGGCTACCTGAGAATTAAATTTTCAGCATGGAGATTTATGCAATCAGTCAGTGAAGAGTTCAAAGGTCCACCTCTGTGTCTAATATCGTGACAGTATTCATTCATAATATGCAACAGCAATAGGGGAGCCATGCCAAACTACATTTGGGCAATAAGGGTACATATAGCAGAGACATCCTTGCATAGTGTGCTTCTATGAATCAAAAACCATCGTTTGCAATTGAGTAATTGTGAGAGTTGTGTGTATAGACAATGAGGTCTAAGAACCGATATTACCCTGAGTGTTGGTGCAACAAGAGCAGTGGGAGTGATATGAGAAGAATAGCGAAGGTAGAGCTGAAGAGAAGGCATCAGACAGATTGATGTGAAAAGAACAGTGTGAGATGAATTGGTGGTGTTGCAGCAAACAACACGTGCAATAGAAGGCAGAGTGTTGAGGAGATGTTGTTGTGAGCAATGAGTAAAGAACAACTACATGAGACCAAAGGGATTCAGTGGAACAATAGAGGAAAGAGAGTAGATGTTGAGTTTGCAATCAACCATATTGGTATTTTACTTGTAATTTATATTCCTTTGTTTTCAGTTTGAAAATTGTATGAAATAATATAACAGTGGCAAGAGCAGGTTGGTGCCTGCATTCACAAGAGGTTGGTGCCTCTTGGCAAGTTAGTGTTTTCTAACCAAACGGGGTCGGTGCCTCATGTGAGTGGGTGCTCACAAATAATAGATGTAATTAAGTAGGTGCTTAATTTACATCATAAACAAACAATAAATTTGGTGGTTTTTTCCCTCTGGGTTTCCACATGAAAAACATTGTGTCAAATGTGTGTGTTTCTCATGTGATTGTAGTATGAACATGAATGTTTAAACTTGTTGTTCACTTCCTTTATGAATGAATTCTCCCACAAGTATCAGAATATAGAAAGAGGATTGTAAGCATACTAGAAAAAGATAAGAATCTCACTATTACTAATTCAACCCCCCCAGTAATTCCTTACTCCAACAGACAATTCCTAGGTTGGTGGCTCCCATGGTGAGAGCTCTCGGAGTGCCATGCGCTACCCATGTGATGTCATGTGGAGAGGCCAACTCTCTCCCTAAGGTTCACCACCTCCCATCCCATAAAAAATCCTCGCATGTGAATGATATCTTCTGCCAGAAAACAGTTGCCAAAAAGACCCGCCTTGCCGCTAATACCCTCTCATTCCATACTATCATGAGGTCTTTAGAACACCCCCATCGGGGAAATGAGGCTTAGGTCTATATTTATCTTGGTATACCCTAAGCAAGACCTCGTAGAATCATTTTCGATTAGACAATTGAGACCACAACGCGTTAATGGACACGTGTCTAGCCGAACTACCTCAATTTTCCAATCCATCTGCCACCTTATTCCCATCCTATCGCGTGTTCTTGGTAATCACATAATCAAATTTACTCAACAACGTTTTGATACAAGTTACCACTTCCTATAAGTACCAAGACTGGATGGATTTATCCAATGAGTAACCTGCTAGTAACATGTTTACGCACCTAATCACTAATTTGGAGTCCCCGTGGAACTAAAGCAACTGAACTCCTTCCCTGACTATTATTTGAATCCCTCTCTCCAATGTTGTAAATTCTACTATATTATCTTTAGTTGTACCTGTTATCACCCCAAGAAACTCTCCTAAGTTGTATATTAGAGATGCTTGGGAACATTACAAACTCAACAAAAATGTTGGAAAATGGTGGATGAATGAAATAAATGTTGCATATTCAAGCTAGATAACCACTTATACTATGCTTAACCCCAGACATGGGTGAACACCCCCAGACTACAAGGCTTTAGACCACCAATTACTCACAGTTTTAAGAAAATGTGATAATGGAGAATATTGATCACACCAGCAGATGCACAAGACCATGTGATGGCCAGCTGCAACCAGTTAAAAGGTCTGTAACTCTGTTTCCTAATACACAGACAGGATGACAGCTCTCTGGCATTAAAATAACAGAAGCCTGCATACAAATTCAATGATACATGCTACATTCAAACACAGAGGTGGGATGACAGCCCCTCTAATGCTAAACATCTATAGCACATGAATAAATGCATAACAGGCACAGCCTGGAACAAAGAAGAAGAAGTGGAAAGTGAGCAATTAACAGCAAAAGAAGCTTGCATTAGCTGAAAATGAAGACTAGACGCTGCAGGTATCACAGTAGCTACAGTCTCCAGAAGTTGAAGCCTACAAAAAATAACATTCATCCACCTTATTACATCTTGCTTTTTCATATATATAGAGTTTGTTTACAAAAATTTCTGCTAACCTATGCGTGGAGGGGTTATAACTGACCACCAACCACATTTACAATTAGATATGGGTTTCTGCTACAAGCTGAGTGTTTAAATGAGCAAAATCGGCCTTTCTGGTACTTTGATGTCCTTCTTGAGCAGGCGGAGTACCGTATGGGACAAAACTCCATGACTGGTAAATGAATTCAACTGCTCGAGGCAGTACTCTCCTTCCTTGGCCGTGTTGTTCTTTAAATGCGGTAGCTGAGGAATTAATGTGCAGATTGTTGGATCACGGTCTCCTTCCTTCTTCAGGTGCACGGGACTGCCAAAACACGAACATTGCATTGAAAATTAAATAGGAGCTGATAGCGAACGCTAGCCGTTGGATGGCTCAGATGAACGGCCGAGATCTAATGGGGGAGGTGATGGAAGATACATGCGCGAGAAGAAAGTGGACCGTTGCATCTCGTAAATGAACGGTGGAGATCGGTGTATGAGGGTTATCGGGAGGCATGTGCACGGGAAGACTGAGGACAGTCGGATCATGGACGGGGATGATCGGACGGCTATCGAAAGTGGAAGCAGTGCGGAGGTTAGCGGCCGGGGGACAGGTGGTTTCGCGGGTGGGCGGTATTCCCTACACCGCTTATTAGAGGCGAGCGGTTTCCGTATACGATGGTGAGATCCTGTCAAAACACGACACGTGGTGGATGAAAATCGCCGCCTCCGCGGGTTAACGTGTGCGAAAGTCGTGCGATCGGGGGAAGCATCCACTGCTAGATCTGGCGGTGGATGCAATCGATGGTGGGAAAAGAACGAGACTTAGCGCGTGAGAAAAAGGTGGCAAAGGGTTATGGAGGGGTGGGTCACGTGGGCGCGGGCTCATAAGTTTAGCGCTCGGGACTTAAAGAAAATGGGTTATGCAGATTTTTGGAATAAAACAGAAACAACGGGGTAACAGGGAATTTAAGGTTTACAAAGGATTTCGAGAAGGAAAATAGGGACAGCGGGAGTGAAGAGAATATAAAGGAAAAGAAGGAGGAGGGAGGAAAAGGATGCTGCAAGATTTCTTCAAGCACCAACAACAGTGCCAAGCTGCCTTCGACCAAACAAGAACAGAATTATGTAGCAGAGTTAACACTGGCTCCTTCCGGGGATGAGATCCTCCCTATGAGGTCTCAAGAACCTGCAGACCATTGCCTTTTCAGCTGAAAACAAATTAGCCAAAATTCCTAGTGTTCCATTGAGCATGGAGTCTACTGCACCTATACTTAAAACTGATAAAAACACAATATTTACAACTTTAAGGCCACAAGACCTTAAAACACATAAATTTTCAGAAAACAACCATTGACTGGGCCATCAAAAATTGTCTCTCCTCCCATACTTTCCAGTATGAAAGTATTGTTCCCTTGAACCTGTGAAATGATGAAAGGCCCTGTCCAGAAAGCATCAAATTTCCCATGGTTTCCTTTCTTTTCCTTCAATGCATCCCACTTCAAAACCAAGTCTCCAACTTGAAAATTATCTATTTTTGCCTTCTTGTCAAAGCATCCTTGATCTTTCTCTGATGTGCTGTAGCCTTTTCAACCAGTTGTTCTCTAATCTGATGTACCTCTGTTAAATAAGTGATTCTCTTTGCCATGTCTTCTTCTTCATTCTGTTATGTTTGAAGGAATTTTGCCACAGGGAGAGTTAGCTAAATTGGGAATATAGCCTCAGTGCCATATATCAGCTTGAAAGGAGAATTCCCTGTGGATTTCTTAATGGTCACTCTGTCAACCCACAGTGCATACTTGAACTTTGAATCCCAATTCTTTTTATTGTCCTCTAACAGCTTCTTAATTATCCTTATCAGGCTTTTATTAGAGGATTCTGCCAAACCATTTCCTTGAGGATAATATGAGGTGGAATGAACAATTTTAATACCCATTGAATCACACATTTCCACCAATTCCTTTGCCCTGAAGGTTGTTGCGTTGTCTATAACAAATTTATGTGGACACCCAAATCTGCTGAAGATATTTTCTGTCAAAAACTTCATGACCACATTATGATCAGCCTTCCTAGTAGGGACTGCTTCAATCCACTTAGTGAAATAATCAGTGGCTACTAATATCCATCTGTACTGGCCACTGGAATGTGGATTGATTTCTCCAATAAAATCCAAACCCCACTGCTGAAAAGGTCCTTTTGCAAGTATTGGTTTTAAGGGCAGAGACTTCAACTATTGTTTTCCTTCAAATCTTTGGCACCTGTCACAAGCTTTAACAAAAGAAAACACATCAGAAAATAAAGTGGGCCAATAGTACCCAGCTCTGAGAATCTTATGGGTTGTGGTCTTCCAATAATGGTTCCCTCCACACATGTTGTTATGTAACTATTGCATCACTTCAATTCACTATTCTTTGTCCAGACATCTTAAAAGCATTCCAGATGGATCCCTCCAGTAGAGAAGATTTTCAATAATGCAATATTTTGTTGCTCTAAGTTTTAAATTTTTGGCTTGGCTTTGAGTAGATTCTGAAGGGATTTCTAGCTTCAGCAAGAAATTAATTATTTCAGCATATCAGTCACAAGAAGCTAGATTCTCGGCCACTGACTTCTTTCTGTCCGGTTCAGCTGCTTCCTCTTCTTTATCTGTCTGACCATTTTCTGCAATTGTGCACAAGAAATCAATATCTAAAGACCTGCTATTTTCTTCGGCCAATAACTTGGCAAGACCCTGACCTCTGACCAGTTTAGTGGGCTTCAGTTCTATATTAAATTCTATCATCTTTGCAATCCATCTTGCCCTTCTTCCATCAGCATCAGGTTGTGTCAAGACATCTTTTATTGCAGCAGAGGGTACATATGCAATTATCTTGGAATGAAAAATATAAACTCTAAACGCTTTCAAGGATTTGATAAGAGCATATGCTTGTTTCTCAATAATATCATACCTCAATTCAGCATCCCTCAAATTCTTGCTGAAAAATGCTACTGGATGTTCTGAACCTTCTTCATCTGCCTGCAATAAAACTTCCGCAATGGTATCTTCAGAGGAAAATGAAAATATATGGAACTCCTTGTTGTAATACGGACTTATTAATGTGGGAGCTTCCATAATAGCCTTTTTAATAGACTCAAATGATTTTCTTGCTATATAAGTCCATCTTACCTCTGACCCATTTTTTCAACATGGAGGTAATATGCTTCACTAGTTCTGCAAAATTTGGTATAAACATCCTGACAAAATTAATTTTGCCCAGAAATGACTGAATGTCTTTCTTTGATCTTGGGATAGACAAAGTCTGTATTTCTTTTACTCTTTTTGGGTCAGTTTGAACACCTGCAGCAGAAACTACATGTCCTAACAGCTTGCCTTCTTCTAAAGCAAATTGTGATTTTTTAGGATTCACTAAAATTCCAAACCTCCTGCACTTCAGAAACACTTTTTTCAAATGCTGCAAATGATTTTGATGGCTGCTGGAGTATACTGTTATGTCATCAAGGTAGATAAGGACAAATTTATCCTTCTCCCTTACAAATGCTATATCCATAGCTCTCTGAAAAATGGCTCCAGCATTCATCAATCCAAAAGGCATCTTGGCATACATAAAAGTGCCCCAAGGAGTGGTAAATGCAGTCTTCTCTTGATCATCTGGATGCACAACAATCTGGTTGAAGCCTGAAAATCCATCCAAGAAAGACATTACTTTAGCTCCTAAGACCTTCTGCAACAAATGCTCCATCTTGGGCAGAGGATAGTTGTCTTTCTTTGAGCACTTGTTCAAGTTTCTGAAATCAAAACAGAGTCTGATTTCTCCACTCTTCTTCCTCACCACCACTAGATTGGCTACCCATTTAGAATATCTAAGAGGAACTATGATTTTGGCAGCCAGCAACTCTTTAATTTCTTTTTCAATTAGTGGAAGAAGAATAGGATTTATTGGTCTCAGCTTCTGTTTGAAAGGAATAGTGTCTTTCTCCAAAGGGATTTTATGTTGTATTATGTTCTTATCATATGTTTTCAGGTCACTATACTCCCACGCAAACACATCAGCAAATTGCCTCATTAAATTGCAGTATTCAACATTTTGATCAGCAGACAAATGAGTGGACAAATTTACATATCTAGGCTGACCTAGACTTCCTATATCATGCTTACAAACTGCAGATTGATCTTCTTTTTGGGAAGCCTTGTAAGGCACATCATTTTGGTCAAACAATCTTTCAAGAGGAATTAGACCCTTAAGAATATGATTGTTGGGAAGCTGGACCATGCTATTTTTACCAATTTTATTTCTAAGTCGGGGTTGGGGGCTTTTTTCCAAGGCTTCATTCTCTTGGTCAATTTGCATTTCAGAAAACTCATCAATGACTTGAAGGAACCTATTTAGCTCATCATCATCATCAAAAACTTTCCAATGGTGGACATTGTCAGGCAAGGATGGTCTGTATTTCATTTGGACTTCATACACTAGTCTGGGAGGCATGGGAGGTATAAATAGACTAGCAGAAACAGCAAGGGAATCATCAAGCTGATTTTGGGCTCTAGGAATATATGAAATATAGAAATAATCAAAATAATCTCTGATTCTCCATATCTCATCTCTGTATGCTTTCAGCCTTGGGTGCTTTGCTTGAAATGTTGTATTTACTTGCTGAATGATGAAATCAGCATCTCCAAACACCTTCAAATTCTTGATTCCTTTGTCTTTTGTTGCATTAAGGCCCAACAGCAAAGCCTCATACTCTGTTATATTGTTTGTGACCTAGAAAACTAGCTTAAAAGACAACTGAATGCTTTCTTTCTCTGGAGACACTAGCACCACCCCTGCTCCTGCAATCTCCCTGGAACATGCTCCATCAAAGAACATCTCCCAAACCTGACTTCCTTGCTCTCCTTCGGCCTAAACTGTTGGCTTCCTAATCTACATTGAGGCCTTCTAAGTTTCTTCTAATTGGAGAATACATGCTCCAAAATCAGTGTCCACGGCATATATAGGATGATTTGTAGGATTCTTCTCATCACTGATGATATATGCCAGCTGTGCTTCTCTATATAGCCTTCTGCTTTCTCCTCCAAAAACTGGGACAGTAGCATAAGATAGATCATTCTGTAATGTCCCACCTAGTATCTTAATCCACCATCTGGAGAGCAGCATGCCAAACTTAGGAGGGACATCTGCTACCACAATATCCATCATCATACTCTTCATGGGCAGCTAGGTTAGGGTAATGGCCGGGTCTTTAATCAATCCTAGGCACTTCACTTTCCTTGAATCAAAAGAGAATAAATCATGATATGGTCTAGTGATATCAAGGCCTAACTCTTCCATGACAGCTTTAGGCATCAGATTGTGGCTAACCCCTATGTCTAGCAAGCAATTGTGGAGTATTTTGTCATGAATGGTCAATGAGACATAAAAAAATGGAGAATTATTATCAGCAGGTTCAATCATGGGGCTAAGCACAATGGCAGGTTTGTCATCTTGCAAATTGACAGAGTCAGTGTAGGTTTGCGTGGTTTCTAGCTCAAGAGTTTCAAGGATAGGATTTCTAAACATTTCACTCTTCACCAACTCTACCAGAGGCACAGATATTTTCAATTTCTAAACTTCTGACTCAAAGCTGAAAGAAGAAGATAACTAATCAGAACCTTTTACCTCTTGAACTAGAGCTTTGAGGATGACTGGATCAGCTAATGGTCTTCTCTGCCTGATATTCTGTGATTCTGTTTGGATAGCAGCTCTTTGGGCAGAATTTTCTTTGACAATATTTGCATTCGACCTCAGGTTATATCTCTGTTGTTGCTCAGTTTGTAGAACAGCTCCTCTGTCCCACTCCTGACTGTTTTGTTCTTGCAGTAATGATTCTTCATAAGCAGCCAAAATAAAAAATGCAACACTGCCTTTATCTTCCATGCAGTGAATTTCATCATTATCTTCTTCAAATTGTTCCTCCTCCATGACTACATCTTGGAAAGGAGCTTTAACTTCTTATTCTTCTCTTGATTCTTTGCTCTTCTAAATGGATTCTGATTTCTTGGGGAAAATGTGTTCTGCTGCCTTGTTTTCCCTGAATTCTGCTCAACCTTTAACTTAGAAATTTCAGCAGCCAATGACTCTATCATCTTAGTCATTTTGTCTATATTAGGCTCTGAAGATGATGTAGAAGAAGTGAAAGCCCGACCTCTCTGCCTCCTTCTGTCAGCTTGACTCTTTAGTTTTTCTGCAGCCATAATATTGGATTCTACTTCTAGGGCTACATCCTACATGTCTGCCAGCATAGCACATCTCCTTTCTCTCAACAATAGGTAGAAATCAGAGTCAAAAGCATTGGCATAAGTGAGTTTGGCAGAGGTAGGAGTAGGCTTTACCTCAGTTGGTATCTTACTATACATTCGATTGAATCTTTTATTAAAATCAAGCAATGATTCCCCATTTTCCCTCTTCGGGTTACCAAACTCAGTATGATAATACAGCAAGTCTTTTTTATCTTCCCAGTGCTTCAAAAATGCATCATCTAAGGCTTCAATAACTGTTATAGATCTCTGGGGCAATTCTCTAAACCACTTCCTAGCCTCTCCATCAAGGCTCTGTACAAAAACTCTCATCCACACATCATTTTCACTTATATCCAAATTATCAGCATAACTGTAAAAAGCTTCTAGGTGCTCTTCTGCTATTACTCCCTCTGTGCTAGTGAATTTAGGCATATATTTATGATATTCTCCCATAGGAATAGGATTTAAAGGAATAGGCAAGACTAGAGGTCCATATCCAGCATCAACAATTCTTTCTATCTTCGTGGGTGCTTGTTGTCCTGCCATGATTGGGATATGTAGAGGAACACTAGCAGATTGAATGGTAGGAAGTAATGTGATGGATGGCAGAGATAAAGGGATGTTTTGGGCTGAATGGGAAGCTTTATTTGGATTGAGATTCAAAGGGGAAGTAACTGCACAAGGGGCTGAATTAATTTCTGAAGGAATTTCCTTATTAATAGTGCTGGGTTCTAAATATTCAAACTGTGTATCTTCAGCAATAACTGTATCTTTCAGAGATGAATGAGATTTCTTAGGCTTACCTGATCCTGATGCCCCTTTTTGTGATGCTTTCTTCGATTTGAAAGTCCTCTCAGGGTCAGGCACTGATTCAGCTGGTGATTTCTAAGGATTTCCTCGAGTATGTCTCACAAACTGAGCTAGAACTTCACTGTGGAGTTGCCAAAGGATGGTCTTCCTCCAGTGGAGTCGCCAGATAGATGATTACAACTAGAAACTGTGTTCAAACCTTGTCTATCATCAAAGCTTGAAGCTGTGTCATTCTCCCAGGGAAGTTGAGCTTCAATTCCCCTTTCCCCGGCAACGACGCCAATTAATGTTATCACCCCAAGAAACTCTCCTAAGTTGTATATCAAAGATGCTCGGGAACATTACAAACTCAACAAAAATGTTGGAAAATGGTGGATGAATGAAATAAATGTTGCATATTCAAGCTAGATAACCACTTCTACTATGTTTAACCCCAGACATGGGTGAACACCCCCAGACTACAAGGCTTTAGACCACCAATTACTCACAGTTTTAAGAAAATGTGATAATGGAGAATACTGATCACACCAGCAGATGCACAGGACCCTGTGATGGCCAACTACAACCAGTTAAAAGGTCTGTAAATATGTTTCCTAATACACAGACAGGATGACAGTTCTCTGGAATTAAAATAACAGAAACCTGCATACAAATTCAATGATACATGCTAGATTCAAACACAGAGGTGGGATGATAGCCCCTCTAATGCTAAAAATCTACAATACATGAATAAATGCATAACAGGCATAGCCTGGAACAAAGAAGAAGAAGTGGAAAGTGAGCAATTAACAGCAAAAGAAGCTTGCATTAGTTGAAAATGAAGACCAGACGCTGCAGGTATCACAGTAGTTACAGTCTCCAGAAGTTGAAGCCTACAACAAAATAACATTCATCCACCTGATTACATCTTGCTTTTTGATATATATAGAGTTTGTTTACAAAAATTTGTACTAACCTATGTGTGGAGGGGTCATAACTGACCACCAACCACATTTACAATTAGATATGGGTTTCTGTTGCAAGCTGAGTGTTTAAATGAGCAAAATCGGCCTTTCTGGTACTTTTATGTCCTTGAGCAGGCGAAGTATCGTATGGGACAAAAACTCCATAACTGGTAAATGAATTCAACTGCTCGAGGCATTACTCTCCTTCCTTGGCCGTGATGTTCTTTAAATGTGATAGCTAAGGAATTAATGTGCAGATTGTTGGATCACGGTCTCCTTCCTTCTTCAGGCGTACAGGACTGCCAAAACTCGAACATTGCATTGAAAATGAACTAGGAGCTGATAGCGAACACTAGCCGTTGGTGGCTCAGATGAACATTCGAGATCTAATGGCGAGAGGCGATGGAAGACACATGCATAGGAAGAAAGTGGATTGTTGGATCTTGTAAATGAATCGTGGAGATCGGCGTATGAGGGTTATCGGGAGGCATGTGCGTGGGAAGAACGAGGACCGTCGGATCATGGACGGGGATGATCAGATGGCTATCGGAAGCGGAATCAACGCGGAGGTTAATGGCCGGGGGACAGGTGGTTTCGCGGGTGGGCTGTATTCCCCGCACCGCTTATCGGAGGCGGGCGTTTTCCGTATACGATGGCGTGATCCTGTCAAAACACAACGCGTGGCGGATGAAAATCGTCGCCCCCGTGGGTTAAAGTGTGCGCAAGTCGCGCGATCAAGGGAAGTGTCCACCGTTAGATATGGCGATGGACGCGATTGATGGTGGGAAAAGAACGAGACTTAGCGCGCAAGAAAAAGGCGGCAAAGGGTTATGGAGGGGTGGGTCACGTAGGTGCAGGCTCATAAGTTTAGCGCCCGGGGCTTAAAGAAAAGGGGCTATGTAGATTTTTGGAATAAAACAGAAACGGCGGGGTAATAGGGAATTTAAGGTTTACAAAGGATTTCGAGAAGGAAAATAGGGACAACGGGAGTGAAGAGAATATAAAGGAAAAGAAGGAGGAGGGAGGAAAAGGTTGCTGCAAGATTTCTTCAAGCACCAACAACACTACCAAGCTGCCTTTGACCAAACAAAAACCGAATTATGTAGCAGAGCTAACAGTACCAAATGAAAAAATGTATACATAGATTGGATCAAAATTATCATCCCTGGAAATGCCTCCCAGTCTAACATCGTCGGGGTTTCCCTTTGAAACCCCATCAAAATTGAGTGCAATAAAATCTTTAGGAGGAGGAGAGAGCATTGTTTCAATAAAGGTTTCCATTCTGTGCAACCTAATAGGGCGAGTTGAGGGAACTAGATATTTAATATCTTGTCTCTTGAGGATTGAGGTCTCGTAAACATAAACAAGTTCATCTTTTATTTCAAAAGGGAACACCAACACTGTCTCTCTAATATTATTAATTATAGTGTCCTATAAAATGGTAATGGGCCTATATTTTCCTTCAAAAATTCGTAAATTCCTTTCTTTTCATAAGTTCCATTATGTAAACCGCAGAGTTAGAAGTCAAGCTTTAATTATAATAATATGCTTGAATTTCCTCTGAAACCAATTTACAATCCATGTCTTTAGATCAAATGGATGAGGTAAGACAGGGAAAATTTTACTAACAAGCTCCCACATTTTGCTAGCGTAAGAGCATTTGAGTAAAATATGATCTATTGATTCCTCATCTTGCAGACACAACATGCACATCGAGGGACCCTCAAAGCCTTTCCTACGCAAACAGTCGCAAGTTAGTATACGACCCCAAGCTATCATCCAAAAAAAGGTTGATATTTTCGGCCATCCATAGTCCTACCAGATTTTGTGCCATGGGATGTCCTCGTAATAAACTGTGGAATCTGCTATGGAATAATATGTTTCTTTTACTATGAAAACTCCATATGGTTGTCTTCCCCATCGCACTCTATCTTGCTCTATTGAGGTTCGTATAATTTTTTTGAGAAGGATTTGGTGTAAGTCCTCCCAAGGGAGGTTTTCCCCAAGGGGTTCCCAGTCTCCCACGATTTTCCATTGCTTCCATTCCTATTCCTATGTTTCAGGTCTCCATAAATTTACCACCTGAATGACTCCTTGGGCTTGTGTCCATTCCCAAATGGGTTGGAGGTGTTCATTATTCAACAATGGTGGATATTTTTTCCAAGAGTCTTCCCACAATAATACCATTCTACCTCCTCGAATCTCCCAAACTCAAATTTTCCTACTGCATCCCTTGATGCTTGTGCCCAGTTCCATAGCCCTAAGCCTTTTATTATTTCGTTGTAATGCAATATTTCCTACTTTGAGTGCAAGGGAAACTACTTTCGATGCCATATTTTCTTCCAAAGTCTGGAACCCCCTTGAATCCACAACCACCATAACTTCATAGTGTATAATTTACTAATCAGAAGGGGGTCACAAAGACCTAAACCACCATTCTTTTATGGAGAAGTCAACTTTTCCCATCTGAACAATTCCCACTTCTGAGTTTTTACTGAACATTTCAATAAAAAATTACTCCATAATGACCTTAATTGTTGGCACACAGTATTAGGGATAGGCATCATTGATAATTGATAATTGGTAAGTCTTGCAAGACAACTTTCGTCAATATGAGCTAGCTTGGAAATTTAAGTGTCATGTAGGGTCAATTGTTTACCTTTTGATGAGAATGTTCTAATAAGTATTCCCAAGTGGAAGCTCTTTTGTAATACAAAACCAATGGAATCCCCAGATATTTAGAAGGCAAATGGTCTCTAGTGAAGCCAAAATTTCATCTTAGTCGTATCTGAAGCAGATCCAGGCAGTTGAAAAAAAAAATTTGATCTAGTGTAGTTTATTACCATACCTGAGGCTTCCATAAAGATTTGTAACAATCGTTCCATTCTTTTCACTTCTCTTCACATTGGTAGGCCAAATAATATGACATCATCAACAAATTGTTGATGAGTGAGAGGAAGATCTAACTCATACAGACAAAGACCATAGATGTATCATGAATCTCCTACTTTCTGAAACATGCAACCAAGTCCTTCCATAGCTAATATGAATAGGAATGGTGATAAAGGATATCCTTTCCTAAGCCCTCTAGACATGGAGAAATTATGAGAAGGTGAACCATTGATGAGGATGGAGAAAAAAGGTATTGATACAAGGGATTCCACCCATTCAATTCATCGGCTTGAGAAACCATAAGCACAAAGAATATGAAATAAAAATTCCCAATTGATTCTTTCATAGGCCTTCGCTAAATCCAATTTTATCGTCATTCTACGATGTTTAGACAATCGTAGAGAGTGAATGATTTCTTGCACTCCAATCACCCCATCAGCGATTTTTTTGCCTTAGACTATACCTGCTAGAGTCGGTGATACTAATATGGGAAGAAGTGGTCTCAATTAGTTAACAATGATGGTTGAAATAATTTTATAAATCACGTTACACAAGCAATTGGTTGGAATCCATACATGCTATCAGAGCTACCTCGATCTAAAAAGTGGAAGAAAAATCGTTCTCTCTCCTTGGCAGGATATTTAAAATGATGCTTCAAGCAATTTTATTAGTTATTTGTTCATTTAAGGATAAATTCATCATATTTGCAATTTAAACTTTAAGTACATTTAACAAAATTCACGCAATTGACAAAATGGAGAACACCGATATTGATGACAAAGTTCACCCCCCTGGGCTACATCTATAGGCCTTGCGCAAACAAGCTAGGCCGCTCGTATTTCAGAGAAAAAGAGGTACATGACATTTTCTGACACTGTTGCACCTATTTCCCCATAATGGAAATGCTCTCGTGCAGATAACTCTCGCAACTTTACTTGGACTTTCTACAGGTGACATAGTCAATTACAGCAAAATAAAAGATTCCTAATATTATGACTTAGGCCTCTACTGAAAGCGAGTAAACATCAACAACAATGAGAATACAATTCGAACCTCCCTCAACGTGACATAGGAGTCAGATTTTCCCTGTAATGAAATCTACAATTTCGGTTTCTTCAATCGCTGAAAGGACTCTGTCAGTGTCTCCAGAGCGCCTTGAAACCCCTGTCTAGGCTCTTGAATTGCTTCATTTGGTTTTTGTGTGACTCTAGAAAGCCCTATCTAGGCTCTTGAATTTCTTCATTTGGTTTATGTATGACTCTGGAAAACCCAATCTTGACTAGCCCAAGACTTCAATCTTCACAATACCATAAATGGAGCAGTGGCTCCACACCTCCTGTGGTCAAACCTAGACAACACCCTCACGGTCGAACTGCTTCTGCTATTTGCGAATGGCTTGTCCTTTACTGGTGTGATATTTTCCTTTTATAATACTTCATAACTCTAAGTTTAGAGTGTTTTGGTTGGCGCTTCTTGTAAACTGGTTTAAATGGTTATAACTAGTTTCCATATATGGTATATAATCTGGCTTCCTGCTAACTAAATGGACTATTTCCACATACATTTCGATGCTTCGATCACCCATATCATTTATTATAATTAATACGTTGTATTTTGCATGTTTTGACCAAATTTTAATACATAACAAATCAGAACAAAACTCCCGATGGTGTCGTATATGCGATCTGGTATTTACTACATCCTTGTTGATTGGTTTGTTACAACCATCTCCTCATCAATGTTCCTTGCATCAGTCAATGGCTCAATGTTGGCTATCATAGACTTTCAGCAAATGACTTAATGCTCATTGGGACTCGCAGGCTAGGCTTATTGCATCGGTATTTCTCTTGGCATTGTTTGGCACTAGAAGACTTAATTTTTCTCCATTGCCATAGCTCCAGCATCGACAGGACTCTCATTCAGTATCGAAAGCCTGTAATTGTAAGCACTCGGTTGATGGTCCTGTCCTTTCTCAAGGACCTTTGAACTCTAGGAGAGGCCTTTGTGCCATAGTTCTAACTGTTTGTAGATTCCTACCACATGGACATAATAAGGTCGAACCCTAAACAACACTGCAAGTTGAAAAATGCAAGAGGAAGCTACAATATATCATCGCAGAGGAGAAATGTGCACCAATCATGATTCGTGTTGCATGGCATAGTGTTGGGACTTATGATGTCAAGACCAAGACCGTAGGGGCCTTCAGGACAATAAGATATTGTAGGAATTTACAGGGTAAGTTCCTCAGACAGAACACCAAAGGACACCGTTCACAAACAGATCACAGATCAATACACCAGTACTTTTGACGTGGTTAAAACCCCCAAAGAGGGAAACAGTCCATGGCCTGAGCCAACGCGACCACTTCAGGCAATTTATTAATAAAAGAATGAAAATTTACATATGCTTCTCTCATAGACGGATTACCCTACAAATGACCCTCCATGCGCTTTAAATAGAAATCATGGACCAATCAAGTGTTAAGCCACGGATCAAGTGTCGGTAATACCGAGGAGAGAATGAACCGTCAGATCACTACATATTGTGACCGTCGGATTGTAAGTTACAAAATGTACATAGTAAAGAAACACACTTTACCTAACTCTATACTAGACCAAGTTGTACTTAACTATTTCCTATGTGTCGGAATATCCTAACATCCCCCCTTAAGAACAACTTGGGATAGGATTGAAGGATTTACAAATATGACACAATAGGAGAAGGAAGGAGGCACTAGAGCCTATCCCCCCTTAGTGACAACTTCCTGAACTCCAACCATAAATCGAAGTTTAGTGAACTTCGCCTCTGTGAGAGCCTTTATAAAGATGTCTGCAACTTGATCATCTGTTGAACAATATTGCACTTCAAGAACATGGTCGTGAATGAGCTTTCTGATGAAGTGCATGTGTAGTTCAATATGTTTGCTGCGCTGATGTTGGACTGGATCTTTGCATAGCTGAATGGCACTTTGATTATCACACCAAAGTGTAGTCGGATGCTGCTGCTGAAAGCCAAACTCTGACAGGATCTGACGAAGCCACAAGGCTTCCTTACTAGCTTCTACAGCACCATGATACTCTGCTTCTGCTGAAGAAAGAGAAATGGCACCTTGTTTCTTGCAAGCCCATGTAATAGGTCTTGAACTAAGAGTGAACACATAACCTGCAGTAGACTTCCGATCATCAGGGTCACCAGCCCAATCGGAATCAATGAAACCAACCAATAGAGGAGATGCTTCGGCACTGTAATGAATCCCAAACTGAACTGTACCTCGAACATAACAAAGTATTCTTTTAGCTGCTTTCCAATGACTTTCACTTGGGTTTTGCATAAACCGAGCAACAAGGCCAACAGCAAAGGAAAGGTCAGGACGAGTATGGGTTAGATACAAAAGTTTTCCTACAAGTTGACGGTATAAGGTAGCATCAACTTCAGGAGAAGTACAAGTGACTGAAAGTTTGACTCCAGACTAAAAGGGAGAAGGGGCTGGCTTACAGTCTTCCATGTGAAAATGGCGTAGAATATCACAGGCATACTTGAACTGAGAAAGGGAAATACCTTCCTTGGATTGCAAGACTTGAAGACCGAGAAAATAATGTAAGTGTCCTAAGTCTGTCATTTCAAACTTCCTTTTAAGGCTAGATTTCACATGGTTTATAAGGTTGGGATCACTACCAGTCAGGATAAGATCATCAACATAAAGAAGAAGAATGATAAGGGACTTGCCCACTTTCTTGGTGTAGACAGTATTGTCAGAATGACACCTAGAGAAGCCAGATTCTAAAAGAAATTTATCCATTTTGGCATACCAATCTCGAGGAGCTTGCTTGAGACCATAAAGGGATTTATTAAGCCGACATACAAGGCTGGAGTCTATTTTTATAAAGCCAATAGGTTGTTCCATATAGATTTCTTCATGCAAGAAGGTGGATTTAACATCCATCTGATGGACTTCCCATTTGAAAGAGGCAGCAAGGGAAAGAACAAGGCGGATAGAGTTCATTTTGGCAACAGGGGAGAAGGTTTCAATATAGTCAATGCCTTCAACTTGTGAAAAACCCTTAGCAACAAGACGAGCTTTATGTTTATCAACTTTCCCATTTGGTCCATACTTGGTTCTATAAACCCATTTGCATCTAACAAGTTTTCGTCCCTTTGGTAGAGTAACAAGATCCCATGTATCATTTTCCAATAATGAATGATATTCTTCATTCATAGCTGCTTCCCAATCTGGATGGCCTGAAGCTTCTGCAAAGGTGTCAGGATCATAATTCACTGAAGCTTGAGCCAGTAAAGAAGAGGCTCTCTCGAACTGAGACCGTGTACGTCGCTGATCTGTAGGATCACCGGCAAGATCACCTACTGCATCCCGAGTAGCACGGACCCATTTTGGAAGCTGAGGAGCTGAAGGAGGATCCTGAGAAGGTTGGGGAGGAGTTTCATCCTCGCTTTCATCATCTGAAGAAGAAATATTTTCAAAGGTAGAAGAGATAGGGAGAGGTGGCACATCCGCCGAACTAGGCTCGCAGGGCGATATATTTTCAGCAAACTTTACATCTCTTCTAATGATAACATTTTTGGACTTAAGTGGAATAAGTCTATATCCTTTGACATCTTCAGAATATCCAACAAAAATACATTTTTCACTCTTAGGTTCTAAAGCTTTATGTTTCTCACCTGGAATATGGGCCCATGCTTCACTTCCAAAAACACGAAAGTGACTTACATCTGGTTTGATTGAGCTCTATGCTTCTTCTAGAGTGATATTCTTTAAAACCTTAGTAGGAGTGCAATTTATATGTAATTTTCACAGTTAATTGCTTCTGCCCAATAGTTAAGACTAAGTCCTTTAGATTGAAGCATACAATTAGCCATTTCCTTTAAGGTGCGATTCTTCCTTTCAGCTACACCATTTTGTTGTGGAGTATATGGAATAGTATGTTGCATTTGAATTCCATTCTTAGTGCAAAAGTTGATGAATGTGTTTTTAACATATTCTCTGCCATTATCAGATCTTAGCTTAAGAATTTGATGTCCAGATTGTTTTTCAACAGAGGCCTTAAAGGCCAAGAACATGTTAAATACTTCACTCTTGAGTTTTAAGAGGTATACCCAAGTGCGTCTGGAGAAATCATCAATGAAAGTTAAGAAATACTTGTAGCCAGAGAATGAAGCAACTGGAAGTGGACCACATAAATCACTATGCACGAGCTGTAAAGGGGCTGAGGCATGCCAAGAGGCACGTTTTTCAAAACTGTCCCGATGATGTTTTCCGAGTACACATCCGGAACAAACACCATCTCTGCAAGAAACCATTGGAAGACCTGTCACCATATTTTCTTTACATAGATTCTGAAGAGAGCGATAGTTTAAGTGACCAAATCGCTCATGCCAAAGTTTGCTCACTTCATCATTATGAGCAACAAATACCAAGGGAAGATTTGATGATCCAAAGTTGTGAAACTTATACAACCTTGTAGAATCATCAGCAATGCCAGTAGCTAAAATCTATCTAGGATCTCTTAGGTCCTTAATTACAACATCGTGAGGTGAAAATTCAACGATTTTACCTTCACCTGAATGAGTTATCTGATATACAGATAGAAGGTTGCAGGATAATGTTGGAAAACATAATACATCATTGAACTGACCATTGTCTAGATGAACAGTTCCAGTCCCTACAACACTAAGAGATCTATCATCACCAACATATATATTTTTGGTGTTACAATCATTTAAAGAAGAAAACATTGCTTTGTTTTTGGCCATGTGATAAGAAGCTCCAAAATCAATGAGCCACTCATGAGAATGAGAAGAAGAAGATACATTTAGTGCATAGCCAGACCGAGATGCTTGACAACCACATGCAGAAAGTGCCATTCCTGAAGATGAAGTTGAAGTTGAAGATTGTTCCAAATGGATGTTATGCTTCTTCATTGCTGCTTCCAAGGCTTCCATCTTCTTAAAGTATTTGGATTCTAAGTGGCCATCTCGATTACAAAAGTTGCAATGTCTATCAGTCTTCTTCCCTTTGTTTTTATTTGTCTTATCATTTTGTTGAAATGATTTTTCATTTTGAGGCTGAAATTTCTTAGGACCCTTGTTTGGTTTAGGACCATTCTTTTTAGGATACAACTTCTTAGGATTCTTTGGATTTGGTTGCTGCCGGGCGGCTAACGCTTTCTTAGAAGAGTTTCCAAGATTAAGAAGACCAAGGTGTAAGAGTTTTTCTTGTTCTCTTATTAAAGAATCACAAAAAGAATCAAAGGAAGGGGACTTGTAGGTTTGTCCTTGAGAAATGAAGGCTTCTCTTGTAGAATGGAAGGTGGAAACAAACACAGAATAGGCTGGTCCCAACTTAGTAAGAATGGAGTAGATAAGGCTACTATCTTCTTTCTTAACCTTAACACCTTCCAAGAGAATTCTAAGGGTATTGAACTTGGACAAAAAATCTTCAATGCAAAAGAAATTATTGGGGTCCAATGTAAGAAATTCATTTTCAATTTGATGGGCTTTAAGTTCATTTTTAATTCCAAAGACTTTAGTAATTTGTTGCAGTGCTTCATCAGGAGTATCAAGTTCTGCAATATGGAATCCAAGATCTGGAGAAATAGACATCCCTATCAACCCACGTGCTTGGTCTTGCCTATTTTCCCATTTAGCTGCCTTATCTTCATCTTTTGGTTTGGTCTCTTGGCCTGTGGCTATGCTGTAAAGACCTTTACTTCTAAGTAAATCCACAATGTAGGACCACCATTGGAAGTAGTTAGTGCTATCAAGAATGACTTGGCATGGACTTTCCATTTTTAACAGAAACTGAAGCTATAGATGCTGACACTAAGTGTATCAATGGAAAGATCTTGAAAAATTATGCCATTTCAAAAAAAAGGGTTCTGAAAACGGCTTCCGGATGAAGAAGTTATGGCTTTTTGAAAAAAAATTGATGAAGTCGCCGAAGTGCGAGAATGTGCGGAAATGAAAAAGTCCGCCCCCACAAAATGGAGACTTCAACCCAAGACCTCTACTCTCATAAATTAGCTTTGCACCAAGTGAGCTATACAAAAATTTTGAGAGAGAGAGAGTGATGCTTTGGTTTGCGTGCTTGCTTTGAGAAAGCTCTTTTTCCCTACAAAACAAAAAACACAAAACCCAACACAGAAATACAAAAAAAACAAACCTTACGGCTCAAAGTTAGCTTTAGCCGGAAACTAAATATTTTCAAAAACGAACCTTGCGGCTCGAAGTTAGCTTTAGCCGGAAACTAAATATTTTTCTCAATGTTTCTGATTTTCCGAGATCACACTAAGGCGCAGCGGAAAAGAGCATACGCATGAGAAAAATCCTTCCTTTCTGTTTCTGATTTTCCCAGATCACACAGAGTTGCAGGGCAAAGAGCATATGCAGAAATGAAAGGTATAGATCTGGTAATAAAAAAAAGCTAAATAAACCGAAAACCGAAATAAACAGAGAGAAAATAACTGTAAACTACAAATAAACACTGTATACCTCCAGATCTTAAAAATGACGCAGCTAGGGCTACCGGAAACCTTTTCGCGTGAAATGAAAGGGGTTCCTCACTGGAATAGATGTTCCCAACACAACAGAGCAGTCCTCTCGGCCCGAAAGCAGTGAGAAACAGTAGATCTAGGAAACGGTTGTCGAATGCAGTTCTACCGGCTTCAGATTTAGATCACCAACGGACGCAACCCTCAAATAGCTCTGATACCATGTAGGAATTTACAGGGTAAGTTCCTCAGGCAGAACACCAAAGGACATCGCTCACAAACAGATCACAGATCAATACACCAGTACTTTTGACGTGGTTAAAACCCCCAAAGAGGGAAACAGTCCACGGCCTGAGCCAATGCGGCCACTTCAGGCAATTTATTAATAAAAGAATGAAAATTTACATATGCTTCTCTCATAGACGGATTACCCTACAAATGACCCTCCATGCGCTTTAAATAGAAATCATGGACCAATCGGGTGTCAAGCCACGGATCAAGTGTCGGTAATACCGAGGAGAGAATGAACCGTCGGATCACTACATATCGTGACCGTCGGATTGTAAGTTACAAAATGTACATAGTAAAGAAACACACTTTACCTAACTCTATACTAGACCAAGTTGTACTTAACTATTTCCTATGTGTCAGAATATCCTAACAGATATTTGGTCAAGCTTGCCCATGGTGCTACCAGCGGTTTGAGCATTATCATGAGGCTCCTGGAGCAAATCAAGGAACAATTCCCCATAATCTCCTGAGCTGACCTTTATCAGTTGGTTGGTGTGGTGGTTTTTGCAGTGAGCTGAGGACCTGACATTCCATTCCGTCGTGGAAGAGATTCCTTGCGATTCTCCTGTCTTCGTGGATTGTTTTTCCAACAATGTGTTGTCACATGTACTGTGTATTCTCTAATTGGCCCTTGGGTGGTTTGTTGGACTGGAGTATGCCAGCGCTTTGTTGGTAGGCTAACCCACCTCCTCGGTAGTCAATGCAACAAAACTGTGCCAGAAACCATTGTGTAGGCTTGCAACCATAACATATTAATTTTCCATCAAAATTTGCACTGCTTATTCAACGTGCCATGGGTTTAAAGCCATATTATTTGTTTTAACATTTAACACTGCACCAACATGGTTTTAATATTAACACTCCACCATAGAACTTTAGAATATATGGTTATTATATGGTTTTGTTTTGAAACCATACCACATTAATGTATGTGCCCACCCTTCCTTTGCACTATACACTTTGACGGATGATTTTCCCTTCATCCGAAGGCCAAATGTGAATCCGGAGATACCACCGGAATCAGTCAATCAAGCTATTTGATTTAAGACTGATTTTGCAAGCAACTGGGACAGTTATTCTCTACATAAGTCGAGAACATTTTCGCTACCTAGGACCATTTTTTGTCTTTCAAAAAATTAGCAAACTTCGACTTGACTTACAAGATCCATTCTAGATCACACCTCCCAACAAAGACTTTTGGACCTCCAAAAGTTTTATTACAAACCTGATTTTTTTTATTACAAACATGCATCAGTGTAAAAACCATCTAAACCATAGTTACATAATCGACTAGGCCTACTGATGCAACGAAAATTTACATACACACATTTATACATATGGCATAAAATTTTCCCAATTCCAAGTAGGAAACCATTCTGGAGACTTACATTCTTATGCTCCAAGTTATTTTGTTGTCTCTTCCTTTGCTGGTGTTGGTGTTGTCTCACGGGGCAGCATCAGACATGTGCTCTTCGAATGTTCTCTCAGCTTACATTTCAGACAAACTCTTTCTCTGGAGTTTGTACTGGTTGTCTTTTTACTGGATTTTCCCGAACTCTGTATTGATGATGCAGAGTCCTTGTCTGACTGAAGTAAAGTCTACCTAGGAAATTTCTTCACTTGTAGTGCTACATCATATTTATCTAGCTCTCTTTGTAGCACCCATTTTTTGTTGAAAATCTTATGCTTGCATCATTCTACTACACAATGCAAGTTACTCCCACAAAAGGTACATGGATAAATCCTTTTAATAACTTTTAACATAAAGTTTTTATTTAAGGACTCACCTTTTGAATCACTGCTAGAGTGATTCGTTTGTTTACCTTTGCAACCTTGAAGCTTCTTCGGCATCAGGTCGGGGTGTAGGGACCAACATCGATCTGCAATGTGACCTATCTTCCCGCAATAGACACATATTGATTGGTCATAGCCCAAGCCTTCATGTTTCGGCCTTTCCTACACGAAGATTGGTTAGAGCCTACCTTGGCCATGCTTTTCAAGGCCCTGTCCTTGTTGATATCTCATCTTGTTCATCAGCGTCATACCCATTCCTATGGTATGCCTCTCAAATGCTCCAATCTTGTGGTTACTTGAAGCCTTGTCCTTCTCTAAATCATTTCTTGGCAAGGCGGGTGCATAAGGGGATTCTTCAGAAGATGAAAAAAAGGTTTTGATAGCTTCTTCTACCGACTCTGATTTTAGAGTCGTGTTGTACTACGAAACAACCCCCCCATTTATAAAGAACAATAGCTAAAGCTAGAGTTATAAATGGGGACCCTTTTAAATTTTTAGGCTTAGAATAATAATACCTAACTCTAAGAAAATACCTAGCAAAACCTTGCAAAACGAACTAAGGATGAAATCCACATCGTAAATCGCAAATCACACTTTTTCGCATGACTATCTTAAAACACCTTCAAAAATTACGATTTGCAATTAGGTCTCTTGCTGCGATAACCCGATAAATAGCACCTTGTCATTTTGCAATCGCATTTCTCACTTCACAGACTTCACAAGAAACCTAACCATGCCATTATAATGTCAGTTAGCGATTTGCGAAATGCAATATTTTGATATCCGGAATTGCATTTCACATGATGCATCTAGTAGCACTATATTGTATCTCTTTAAAGATTGTGATGTGAAATTAAGAGCGGTAAAACGTGTGAAATAATTACGTTTTAAATACCAAAACGAACGAATTGACAGGTTAATAAATATTTAGTGGCCCAGGGAAGGATAATCATTTTCCAGGTTATGGGTAGTTAACATCGAGTATCTCATTAAACCTTTCTCATGATCCAAAGTCATTTCAGAGAAGCTTTCAATCTTAATTGCCTGATATCGTCTGCGCTGATATATCTTGTCTATTTCAGGCAAGCTACAAAAGACATGTCACTAAGAAAGGTGATGCAGAAACAGAGCAGGCAAACCATTATTGAATCGGAGGTTACAGAGATGGCTCCTATCTTCGTTGATACAGTTTGTGACGTTTTCGGAGGTGCAACATATTGGGAGGTTATATATAATAGGTTGGAGGACGAACGTCCTAAAATCATTGTCACGAGAGCAACAACTGACTCAAGAAGGCCTTCAGGACTTCAATGCAGAGATGCTTCCAGTTCTTTCCTTCATAAGATAGGAGCAAGAGCTAAAATCCTCCCATACATGGACATGATCAGGTGGGTGATCGAAAACCTTATCATTGAAGATAGGTGATTCAAGAATTCAAGAATGGAGCTCATAGGGTCATTCAGAGCAGAGGACTTGAAGAAAATGTACCACATACCTAACCCACAAGATATCTACGATAGCACATTTGTGGCTAACTTCGCAAAGAAGAACCCAGACCCCTTCAAGCTAATTCAGGTTTGGAGAGTGTTGGACAACAAATTCAAATATGACAAATCGGGTATGTATGCTATAGCCTCTTTGGAAAACCCCTACAACTATGTAGTAGCTATGTTATGTAGATTGTATGGGCTACCCAATAATACTAAGTTTTCCATAGAATGGATTCCTATGATTGATGCATGTGTTAATTCTCATATCATGAATTGACCCTCCATCCTATCTGATAACCTAGCCACCACCATTACCAAATATCAACAAAAGAAAGCCTCCTCTTCATATAACCTCCCTTCATTCTATTTTAGTGCCTACATTGTTGATGCTATCTGTTTTTGCACGACATGTCCAACCATGGATTGGAAATTGACCTTACAGGACCCCTACCCAATTCATCTTAGTCATAAACAAATATGGGATTTCATTATATATCTCACTTCTATAAGATATTTCATGTTTTTGTGTTGCCCCTACATCAAATAATTTTCAATAAGAAAGCCCCTAGGTTTTCCCAAGAAGCCGCAGCAGACCTATTTACTATTGAAAAATATTTCATTGAAGAATGGTTCACCTACATTAGGGTTTTTGGTAGCATAGTTGATCCACATGTCCTTCCTTTATATGTTTCTGATAAATTATTAGCAAGAGAGATTGTCTACCAGACCGTGGGAAAAGGCCTCACTAAATTTCTCAAAGATAGGAAAAAGTCATTATGGCCCTCTTTCCCTGTAAAATGTGGTTCTTTCGCTTTAGCGAATTTTGTTCATGCTACTAAAGATTCGGCACATATGGAAGCCCTCAAGCTTCATACTTTGCCTAAGAGGCAATTTGATCCAAACAAAGTGGCATATACTGTCACTACTGGAGTAAAGCTCAAGCCATACAACCATGAAGATAATTATTTTGAAGACTTGTTACAGTCGGTCATATCATTCGAACAAGTGTTCGAATGGGAAAAGGTGAATCTGAAACCTGAAGATTTTCAAAGCTTTCAGAAATTCAGAAATGAGAGGATCTAGGTGATCCCAACGCATCTATTAAAGCCCAAGGATAAGCCTACACCAAGTGCCACCATTGATAGTGAAGGTCCTAGTTTTTGAGTAGACTCTCAAGTAAACACTGAGAAGACACCAGACATAGGGAAACCCCAAGATGCAGATAACACAGCTAAGTCAAGCAAGAAGTCAGCTGAGAAACAAGTGATGAGCACCCTGACTACAGAGATCATTTTAGAGGTCAAAGGCAGTAGTTTGGAGCAGGAGTGGGATCAGTTTAATCAGAAATTGCAAGGCACTCCCAAAGCCACAAATACCCAAGAAACAGTGGAATGTAAAACTCCTCTGCATGTTCATAAGGATACAGAGCCCAAGTCTATCGGTGAACAGTCCAAGCCTATGGAGGAACAAGTGACAACGTCCCAGCATACTGAAATTATCCCTACTCTGCCCACATCAAAAATTGTTTTGAAAGTAATTGAAATACCTCCACTTGATGTGTTCTATAGCCCTCTCCACAAGGTTGTAGTAAGAAAGCAGAGAAAAAGGAGAAGGGTAGACACATCTGAATTCCCACTTGGAAACGAGCCGATGGGCGTTGCTTGGAAGGACATTCCTTTCAATCTGGCTGAGAAATTGACTAGACTATCACAATTCATAGGAACATACGCATCGGCCATTATGGACAAGGCTAATGAAGTCTCTACTTTGTTAAGGGAAAAAGAGGAGAGGATTGCACAGCTCGAACAGGAGCTCGAGGCAGAGAAAGAAAGCATAAACAGGCAAGTGGTTGAGCAACTCGCACAATTGCAACAAAACATGGAGGTCCTGAAAATAAGCCATGAAGCTGATATATCGGCCAAAAACATGCAACTCCAAGAAATGCAGCAATCCATGGAAAGATACAAGGATGTTCCCACTACTGAGGAGTTTATTAAAGAGGCACTGGAATTAAATTCCCTTCTCGTGAAACAGCAGGAGTATTTCTACCAAAATATGTCACACATTACTCCCTATCTGACTACTAGTGTCCAGCTGACAGATAAGGCAATCAACCAAAGAACTAAATTTAACAATTTAAACACCAGAATCTTTGAGTTCATCGAATGGCAGGAAACAAAAGATGGAAGGAAAGCCAATTTACCTGAGATTGAGGAAACTCATAAAGACATTCTCTTCATGGATTGGGATGCAAGAATCAAACATGTCGAGCTAGCAGTTGCAAGGGTAGCCCGGGTATCAAAGAATATCATTAAGGCAGTGAATCACATCCTATTTGCCACCAATCTCATTAAAGAAGGCAATCTAAAATAAATGCTCGGTTCAAATGCTATGTATAAAAGCTTGCAAGAAAAGGTGGGGACTCAAAGAGAGGCAATTACAAAATTGATCAGGACCAACTGGGAGTCATATTAGTAGTATCTTATTAAGCCACACATCCAGATTATGACTCTCAACTGTTCCCTTCATATGACTCAACGGATGTTTCCACCTCTCACCGATGTGATCTTCACAAGACAGCTCAGGACACATTTCAGGCACCTCCTCAAATTCAATTGATGACCAATATTTGCGATTTAAAGGAAAAGCTGGCAAACAATAAGTCATCCTCTTAGTTCTTTTCACTTAGCCTCTATTTATTTTTGGAGTTAGTTACCTAGTTAGGAGGAAGGTTGTTTGAAACCTCCTCAAATTTTGTATAATCTATTTTTGCACATTAGTTAGAATAGTATTTATACCCTTCTCATGCATTTAGAAAAGGGTCCAGAATTTTATTAAAAACATTTGCAAAGAATGCACTATTGTAAGTTTGTGAATGATTTGGTGAAATTATGGAACATGGTCGTTTCTTTTAGATATCAGACTACTTTTCTTTGTTGATGTGCTTTTGTATTCTTGGGAGACAATTTTATTTGAAGAAAGAAGTTGGTCTATGTCATTTTTCAAATGAGCGGGACTTCACACATATGGTACTATTATCTTGTATGATTGATTCTGTTTACATTTAATTAGTGGCAAAACTTTACTTTCATGAATTGTATGTGAGATTTATTGTTTCTGTTAAGCGTTAATTGCACTTTTGTATGATGCCTAGCTGAAATTGTGATTTTCATATATAACTCATCATATATGCAATATATTTTATAAATTTCTTTGACTAGCTATTTAGACAAAGGAATTATCTTTTACGTTATCATCTATGTTTAGTTGTGTTCAACCTTTATTATCACATGTTAAATAGATATCTTTGTAGATCGCATACCACACAAGAATACCCCAGTTTATATTAGAATAAGTTAGTTAGATAATTGCATCATAGAATAGGTCATTTAGATTATCATTATTCTATTGCAAACACTCATGAACCACCCACTCTCATCTTAAAACCCAGACTGGGAAACTAGTCCCATTATCCCCAGTCGGAGCCACCACTTTAAACGGAAAAGGAGTTGTCTTAAGGTCCGGACCGGGTGGTTATCCCCCATGTTTCGGCAGCACAATTATGAGGCTGCAACATTTTGGCACTAGAAGGAGGGAATTCAGTGGTGAATGCCATATGAACCTAAATATCATTTGAAAAGAATTCATAAGAGTCAACACCCCTCCACCATTTCTACACCTTCTGAATCTCGTTCAGAATCTCCTTATCAAAAGTCTAAAGTTGTAGAAACATCTCCCTCGTCTCCTAAAGTAGTAAGGCAACCACCCTCTCCGGATTACACTCTTGAGTCTCCCGAAGTTCATTCTTTGATACAAAAATTGGAACAAATATCCATTTCTGCCAAGAAACCAGAGAGACCCGAAGTTTTTGAAGAAAGTGTTACCTCCTTATTACAGCAAACTGGTGTATTGACTAAACTGCAAAGTGAAAGACTTGGGGTCACCCCTTTTGAGTTCCCCATCCCTCCATGACATAGGAAAGTTACTTCATCAAGATCTGAATCAAATACCAGCAAGATCACATCACCTTTCCATCCATTCACTTACCCATCCATTTCTATTCAATCCACAACTTCTCAACTATCCACTTCTCCAATTAGTACTACCATTAGTAGTACTAACCTAGTAGTAAGTTCTTCACCATCTATACCTAATTCTAGACTAACCTTCCCATGTTCTCAGTCCCCAACTCAAGTTATGGCCAATCAACCTTGGACAAATCCTGGTGTTGTCCTAGTTGCAAATCCAAATGCACTCCCAGCAAACCCAGAAAAATGGATGCCTACGTATAATCCTGGCGATGCTCTCCCGGCCGAAGAACATATAAATAATTTTATGTTAGCCATGAATCTCAATGGGGTTGCACATGAAGATGTTGTAATCATACTGTTTCCTTATACTTTCGAAGGATCTGGTGGGTCTTGGTATTTTTCCCTTCCAACGGGTTCAATTAGAGACTGGGATACTTTTCAAGAAGTATTTCTTGCAAAATTTGGTGATGATAGGACCATAGCATCCTGGATCAATGATCTTTCTTATTTGAAAGCTAATACAGATGAAAAGATCAAAGATTTCAACTCCAGATTTAACAAATTGCTAAATAAATTCCCAGCTGCCACTAAACGTGTTGTAGATGTACAAATAGAATGGTATATATCATCTTTTCCTTCTAATATTGCGATTTTTGTAGATAGAGCCAATAAGGCTACCCTTGTAGAAAACATGAAAGAAGCCCTGTATGTAGAAAGAAGAATCATATCTTTGGAAAAGAGATCACAAATAAACAAAAGGAAGTCAAAGAAAGTAACATTTAAGGATGACTCTAAGAAGAAAGCTTCAAAGGACCCTTTCGATCTTGAAGGCCTTCAGAAAGTGTTAAAAATAATGTCTAATTAAATGGTCAAAATCAAAAAACAAGTCGCAGAATATTCTACTCCCAAGAAACCTTTTCGATCATTCAAAAGGAACCCTTCTTCTGTGTCACAACCCCCAAACACCATTTCAAATCATGAGTCTAACCAAGAAGTAGAAGAAGATTTACCAAACGAAGAGGAAGCTGAAATGGAAGAAGAAATTGAATTAAATGGGATGTGGGATTTCATCCTCCCAACTAAAGAAGAGGCATAAGCAATGCCAGTGACTACAAGAAGTAAAAACTCTCCTGACATGTCTATCACAAATCAAAAGCAAAAATTTGCTGCTCCTGCAAAGGAGAAAATATTAGCTAAGAAATCTAAGACTAGCTAAATAGATCCTATTCCTCCAGATTCCCCAAATGCCTCAAAAACATTGGTAATCTTAGATACAGTGGAATAGAATATAGTGGAAGACATGAAAAAGAATAGAGCTAACATCTCGTTGCATGAGCTCACTAAACTCAAGCAGCAATAGAAGATTATATTAAGAGAGTTGAAAGCAGTTCTAGTATCTCCTCTGTCATCTGCTGTAGTTACTCAAGCTGCTACAATATGGGAAAACCTCCCTCATCTTCAAACAAAGTAGATCCTTCAGATCTAGTTCTGATTGGTGATAGGTCCATTTCTCATGTTCCTCCATTTCTACTCACTTATGAAATTTTCAACAGGAATGTTCATAACTTCCTTGTTGATTCAGGAGCCTCCTCAAATATAATGCCAAGTGTTGGGTTGTGTTATATTCTTTCCACAACTAGCCCACGTAGTTAATCAGGGGTTAGAGGGGGGGAGGTCACAGGGGGTTTGAGGCGTACCCATAACCCAACTTTATGGGGTCTGGGGCAACGCCCCGGGAAATTTTGGTTTTGGACCCTATGTTAGGTTGGGCGAACCCACCTATGGTTTTGTGCATGATTTTCGCACATGTTTTTGGAAGTGATGGTTTTCGGTCCATGGTATTGGACGCGATGGTTTTTCGGTACATGGTATTGGATGCTTCAGCATGTATAAATATGTATTATAAAATTGAAAGGAACATAATAAAAAATCAAGCTGGTAATCCCAGTTTTTGGATCCAGGGGAAATCTCTGTGTATATTTGTTATGCTCTCGCATTGTTTATTTTCTATGTTTAAGAATTCGTATGCAGGTAATTTCTGTACGGGGTTAAAACCTACATTTGGTATCAGAGTTGTTTTGGCTGAAAGGGGAGATCTGCGAGATCGGTTCTAGTGGTGAAAGAAGATGGCAAGTAGTGGAAAGATAGAGATCGAGAAATTTAATGGTCATAGTTTTGAGTTGTGGAAACTCAAGATGGACGATCTGTTGGTGGATAAATATCAGTGGATCGCGGTAGATCCAGATACTAAACCAATGGGAGTGTCCAATGAAGAATGGAAGAAGTTGGATCGGAAGGCAAAGAGCACAATACGATTGTGTGTCTCAAATTCAGTATTGCTAAATGTATCAGGGGAAGCTACGGTGAAGGCTTTGTGGGACAAGTTAGGGACTTTGTATCAATCTAAGTCTCTGGTGAATAAACTGTTCCTGTGGAAAAAGCTGTATAACCTGAGGATGAAAGATGGAGACTTGGTGACAGAGCATCTAAATGCATTTAATATTGTGGTAAGTCAGTTAGCATCTGTTGATATTAAAATTTCAGATGAAGATAAGTGCATCAGTTTGTTGTGTTCTCTACCAGATTCGTGGGATAGTCTGGTTATTGCAATAGGTAGCAATGCAACTGCCTTGCAGTTTGATGAAATAGTCTCATCCTTGTTGACAGAGGAGATGAGATGGAAAAATATGGAGAACCAGAATGGTGATGCCTTGTCTTTATGAGGACGGTCCCAGAACAGAAACAAAAATAAGTCATCGAGGGGGAGATCTAAATCTAGAGGGAGATCTAAATCTCCAGGAAAACCTGTAAAGGTGGTGTGCTGGAAATGTAGAAAGGAAGGGAACTACAAAAGGGACTGTAAATCTAAAGCTCCTAATAAAGGAAATTGATCTAATGATTCTCCTTCTGCAGAGGCGAAAACCACCTCAGATGAAGGTGGGGATGTGTACTTGGCTTCTTCAAGTACACATGTAGATCATGAGGCATGGTTAATTGACTCAGATGCATCCATTCACTTCACTCACCATAGAGAGTGGTTCTGTGAGTATGAGAAATACGATGGTGGTGATGTCTTCTTAGGGGATGATAGGAAGGCTAGAATCGTTGGTCGCGGAAAAGTAAAGTTGCAGCTGCAAGGTGCAAGGGTCAAAACACTTCCGAGTGTTCTGCATATTCCTGCATTAGCGAGAAATCTGATTTTTGTAAGCAAGTTGGATGATGCAGGTGTAAAAACATTGTTCGAGAAGGGTACCTGCAAGATGGTTCGGGGAGCACTGGTATTGATGCGAGGAGTTCATATTGGAACTCTATACAAGCTGCAAGGTAGTATGGTTATTGATGGGTGCAACAGTTCTGTGGTTCCTGAAAGTGGAGCAGAAAATCTAGTGGTCTTTGGAGAGAAGACCATGTTGTGGCATCAAAAGCTTGGACATATTGGAGAGAAGGGCCTTCGAATACTTCATGGTAAATGTATGGTAAAAGGTATGAGTAATAGCTCTCTGGATTTTGATATCTATGAAAATTGTGTATATGGGAAGCAGAATCAAGTGAGTTTCCCCTCTGGTAGTAAGAGGGCAAAATAGATATTAGAGCTTGTGCACAGTGATGTGTTTGGACCTGTGAAGGTTCCATCACTGGGTAAGTCTGTGTACTATGTATCATTTATAGATGACTTCTCAAGGAATACATGGATATATTTCCTTAAGAAGAAATCTAAAGTATTTGACAAGTTTGAAGAATTTAAGGCTCTCGTGGAAAATCAGACAGAGAAGAAGATAAAGGTGTTGAGGACAGATAATGGTGGAGATCTTTGCAGCAAGGAATTTGAAGAATTCTGTAAGAAGCATGGTATAGCACGATAGAAGACTACTCCATATACACCTCAGAAAAATGGAGTTGCAGAAAGAATGAATAAGACATTAATGGAAAGGGCAAGAAGCATGCTCAGTGGTGCCGGGTTAGGAAAGGAATTCTGGGCAGAGGCGGTGGATACTGCATGTTACCTGGTCAACAGGTCACCTTCATCAGTGTTGAAGGATAAGACTCCATAAGAGGTATGGAGTGGTAAGAAACCCTCTGTTTCACATCTGGGGGTATTTGGATGTGATGCATATGTACATGTTCCAAAGGAGAAACGAACCAAGTTGGATAGTAAATCTGAAAAGTGCATCTTTATTGGGTATAAGGATGGTTTAAAGGGTTATAAGCTTTGGAACGCAGTCACACGGAAGGTTGTGTACAGCCAAGATGTGGTGTTCAGAGAGGTAAAATATGTTATTAAACATGAAGTCCAACCAAAGGAACCTGAGAAGATAGAGTTTGAGCTTAAGGAGGAAGAATCAAACTCTACAGCAGAGGAGGAATCAAAAGATGAAGAGCCACAAACTCTGGGTGTGATAAGACCAGTTCGAGAAAGAAGGCGACCATAAAGGTATACTCCATCTGCTTTCTGTTCAATTTTTCTTTATCTATTACTGACGATGATCCCAGAATTGTGAAGGAAGTAGTAGATTCAGAGGATGGCAAACTCTGGAAAGAGGCCATGGTTGATGAAATGGCATCTTTGCACGAAAATGAGGCTTGGGATCTGGTGGAATTTCTAGCTGGAAGGAAACCCATTGGCAGCAAATGGGTGTTCAAGAAGAAGACAAATGCAGAAGGAAAGGTGGAGAAATACAAAGCTCAGTTGGTAGCAAAAGGTTATTCCCAGGTGCCGGGAATTGATTTTGGTGATATTTTTTCTCCTGATGCCAAGGTAACTTCTATTAGATTACTTTTATTTGTTGTTGTTGCTTTTGATTTTGAGGTAGAACAGATGGATGTGAAGACAGCATTCTTCATGGGGATCTGGAAGAGGAGATCTACATGAAGCAACCTGAAGGCTTTGCGGTGAAGGGTAAGAAAGAACTGGTATGCAAGTTAAAGAAGTCTCTGTATGGGTTAAAACAATCACCAAGGATGTGGTATCAGAAATTTGATACATTTATACGGGGACTTGTCTTCACCAGAAGCAAAGCAAATCACTGTGTGCTTTTTAAATTAATTGGTGACCGTGTTATTTATCTGGTCTTGTATGTGGATGATATGTTGTTGGTTAGAAATGACAAAGAAATTATCCAGGATTTGAAGACTCAATTGTCCTCCAAATTCGACATGAAATATCTTGGTGCTGCAAACTATATTTTGGGCATGGAAATTAAAAGAGATCGGGTAAAGAGGAAGCTCCAGTTAAACCATAGGAAGTATGTCGAGACAATATTGCAGAGGTTTAATATGCAGGATAGTAAACCGATGAAGGTTCCTATTCCTGTAGGTGTGAGGTTATCTGCTGAACAGTGTCCCAAGACACAAGAAGAGGAAGAGGACATGTCCCGTGTTCCATATGCAAGTGCAGTTGGTAGCCTGATGTATGCAATGGTTTGTACTAGACCAGACATTGCACATGCAGTGGGAGTACTGATCAGGTTTATGTCAAAACCAGGGAAGCAGCACTGGACAGCAGTGAAGCAGGTTTTCAGGTATTTGCGTGGCACTAGTGATTATGTTTGTGCTACCAAGGAATATCAATATTGGACAGAATTTTGGATATTCATGGATTTGTTGATGCAGACTGACCTGAAGATTTTGATCAGAGAAGATCTACAAGTGGGTATGTGTTTAACTTATTTGGAGGTGCAGTCAGTTGGATGAGTAAGAAACAATCTGTAGTGGCACTATCAACTACAGAGGCAAAATACATGGCAGCCACTCATGCAAGGAAGGAAGCAATTTGGTTGCAGAGATTGTGTTCAAGTATGGGGTTAGTACAGGAAGCTATAAGGATAGACTGTGACAGCCAAAGTGCAATTTTCTTGGCAAAGAACCCTGCATATCATTCAAAGACAAAGCACATTGATGTTTAGTATCACTTTGTGAGGGATATGATAGAAGACAAAAAGGTGTTGCTGGTAAAGTTGGACACTTTGAAGAATACTGCAAATGCATTGACAAAATATGTGAGCTATGAGAAGTTCTCTTGGTGTAGAGAAACAATGGGCATTGCAGGGCTGGATAAATGACTAAGCTCTCTTGTGGCCCCCTGTGGAAAGAAAACAACAAGTGGGAGAATGTTGGGTTGTGTTATATTCTTTCCACGACTAGCCCACGTAGTTAATCAGGGGTTAGAGGGGGGGAGGTCACAGGGGGTTTGAGGTGTACCTGTAACCCCACTTTATGGGGTCCGGGGCAGCGCCCTAAAAAAGTTTGGTTTTGGACCCTATGTTAGGTTGGGCAGACCCACCTATGGTTTTGTGCATGATTTTTGCACATGTTTTTGGACGCGATGGTTTTTGATCCATGGTATTGGACGCGATGGTTTTTCGGTCCATGGTATTGGATGCTTCAACATGTATAAATATGTATTATAACATTGAAAGGAACATAATAAAAAATCAAGCTGGTAGTCCTGGTTTTGGGATCTAGGGGAAATCTTTGTGTATATGTGTTATGCTCTCGCATTGTTTATTTTCTGTGTTTAAGAATTCATATGCAGGTAATTTCTGTACGGGGTTAAAACATACACCAAGAGCTATGTGTGCCAAATTGAACATTACACCTCAAAAATCTGCAATACAAATAGTTCAGTTAGATAGGACAAAAGTACAGGTGCTTGGAGAGATAGCATTAGTTTCAATTAGGCTTTCCTCTAATCCAAAAGTTTCACAAATAGTTGATATTTTGGTGGCTGATATCCCTAAATTTTATGGTTTGATTCTCAGTAGGGATTGGTCTAAGAAGTTGCACGGTTATTTTGCAACTGGTTGGTCTCACATATGGTTGCCACACAATGGTAAACCAAACCAAATCAGGGTAGACCGAGAGAAATTCATGAAATATGCAGTCACTGACCTTGAGGGAAGCAATGAACTTGTTTCCTTCACTAATAATATCATTGGAAATTACTCAGTCGAGTCCTCTTTAGGATCCTTTAATGCCCAAAGGTCTCCCTTTTTAGATAACGTTGTAGTTTCTCAAATCGAAAATTTTTCACAAACAGATGCTTCCAAATGTCTAAATTTAGTAGATAAAGTTTCTAATAACTCTTTGTTCTGGACTCTCTATTTTGACGGTTCTAAATCAGAAGACGATGCAGGTGTAGGATGCATTTTGATCAATCTGCAAGGAGAGAAAACCATGCTAGCCTGCAAACTTGAATTCCAGTGCACTAATAATATCGTTGAATATGAAGCACTGATCCAAGGACTGTATAAAGTCATCGATCTTAATGTCAAATACGTGCAAGTCTATGGTGATTCTGAAATAATTATGAAACATGTGAGAAATACAATTCATCGTGTCTCTGGGAATATTAAACATTAACAAACATTAGCTCAAAAATTGACTTCTCATTTTTCTGCTTTTAACATATCTTCAATCCCTAGACTACAAAAAGAAAGTGTTGAGTTACTTGCTAATATGGCATCCAAGCTTATACCCTCAGAATAATTTAGTCAATACATTTTTTCAATAGAGTTAATATTTAGGCCATCTATTCCTGACAATGTAACAAATTGGAGTATTCAACACCAATGCGGATATAGTTAATTTCCTTAAATCAGAAGGGTCGTATGAAGAACAGATCATAGATGAACATGAGCATGATCTAGAAATCAAACATAATCATGATCAAAACCCAATCCCAAAGTCTGTAGTTAAGATGGAAGATCTCTATGATCTAAAGGATAGGTTCAAGAAAATTACCAACTCCAAAACTCAAAGTTCTACTTTGAGATTTGAAGTAGTAAACCTAGGGTCAACTGAAAAACCTCAAAATGTCAACCTAGGTCTTGGCCTATCATCTGAAGAAAGAATATCATTCATTAGGTTATTGAAAACATACAAAGGTACGCAGATCTCAAGACCTACGATACCTCTGTAATTCAACATACCATACCTATGACTTCGAATGAAAATCCAGTTCAACAGAAGCTTCACAAAATTCACCCAAACCTTGAGAGTCAAATCAAATCTGAATTGAACAAGCTTCTGAAGGCCAAAATAATCTTCCCTGTTAGACATTCTAAGTGGGTATCAAATATGGTACCCATAAGGAAAAAGAACGGTGATATTAGGATTTGTATTGATTTTAGAAACCTGAATAAAGCTTGTCAAAAAGATAATTTTCCCTTGCCTACTATGGAATAGATATTGCAATCAGTTGCAGGTTCTGAATTAATGTCTTTTCTAGATGGATTCTCAGGATATAATCAAATTCTTGTGCATCCAGATGACAGATTAAAGACAACATTCAGGACCAAGTGGGGAACATATGCCTATCAGAAGATGCCTTTCGGACTCATTAATGTTGGTGCCACATTTCAATGTGCTATGGACATTGCCTTCAGAGGTCTAATTAATAAATCAGTTGTTATTTACTTGGATGGCATCACAATCTATTCTTAGGAACAATAATTTAAGCGACTAAAGCACATTTTCGAAAATGCAAGAAATATGGCATTTCCATAAATCCCAAAAAATATTATTTTTCTTTACTAGAAGGAAAACTCCTTGGGTTTATAGTATCCAAGAAAGGAATTTACATTGATCTTGATAGAGTCCAAGAGATTGAAAAGATTCCCCTCCCACACAACAAAAAAACCATGCAATCATTCCTAGGCCAAATAAATTTTGTAAAAAGATTTGTTCCAGATTTTTCACAAATTGTCCTACCCCTTCAAGCAATGATAAGAAAAAATGCAATTTTTAGATGGAACAAGGATGAAAGAGAGTCATTTGAGTTGATTAAAAAATCCATTATTAATGCTCCTTCATTGACAACCCCTGACTTTCTCAAACCTTTTGTATTATATACTTTTTCATCTGATACATCATATGCAGCAGTTTTGACACAACTGAACGATGAAAATATCGAGGCACCCATCTCCTTTTTCAGTTCTAACTTGCAAGGCGTCAAATTAAATTATTTAGTTGTCAAGAAACAAGCATTTGCTGTTTTTAAAACTTTGAAACATTTTAGACCTTTTCTTCTTAAAACCCATACAAAGATAGTTGTACCCTACCCTGCAGTAAGACAACTATTGATCCAAAGAGAAGTAGGGGAGAAAAGAGCTAATTGGTGACTACACTTCAAGAATATGATCTAGAAATCCGGTCAGCTAAAATTGTCAGCGGCCAAGGTTTTTGCAGGATGTTAATAGGAGCTTCCTAGTTACCACCAAAAGAAGATCAAGATAATGAAGTGAAAATGTCAGAGGTAAGCCTCAATGATTCGCCATTGCAATATGTTGATTTGAAATTTTATCTAAAAAAAGGATACGCTCCTATGCATCTTAATTATAAAACAACGTGAGCATTAAGATTGAAATCAAATCAGTATGAGCTAGTCAATGATGTATTGTTTAGGAAAAATTATGATTCAGTATTGCTTGTAGAAATTTTGAATAATATGACACTTATTCACAGAGATTATCCTGATTATACACTATTTCGGAATACATGCATAATACATAACCTTCTCTACGTTGATCATCAATTTAGCAGCATCAAAAACAATGAAACATCAATCGCATGCACGCATTAACACAGTATGTAACCCGGGGAAAGCTTACAGCTGAAAACCCCACACTATCTGTATATTAATGATTGAGAACATGTAACAAACATAGTACAATACTCCTCACAAGTACTCAGTACTATCTCCACCTGTTACACACAAAACTAGCTCAGATCCGAACAAGTCACAGGTTCAAATATCCTCCGCTGCTTTGCATGTCTCCACTGCACAATACCTGCTGAGAATGAATGAATCCAAACTCGTTCCAAGTTCTATTTACCTTGGAAAATCACTCACATTGGAAATCACGTGAGCACAGGCTATATTACTGGGCATACTCAATACATTGCTTGTGCAAAGTCTCATGCACAACTATAGTCACAACTGATAGCAATCTCAACCTCTAACACCTGTCTCCACTGAACTGTACATGCACTGAGTTAACTGATGTATTCTTCAATTGCATTATGAGTTAATAATTAGTGAATTAACTAATTCACAAAACTCATCACTTAGTCTATTGGCTAGTTAGACTAAATACAACTAGTTAAACTAAGTCAAACTGAACACAACTCCATTAACTGCTCATCTAACTCCACAGAACTCAACCACATGAGTTCTAACTGATGTCCTGCATGCAATAGCTCAACTGACCCACAAAGAAAGTGTATTTCCTTCTGACAGCTGCATGTGCCACATCTGTAGCTCAAACTGAAGTGCTCCAAGAGGATAAGATAAAGTTTATAGTCTAAATATTATTATGAGACAATAATATTTGACTTTTCTATTTTTGACTAGCAATCTAAAAATAGACTCTGATCACTCCTGCTGTGATCCAAAAATAGAAGTCCATCTATTTTTCCCAACGTGACCAATCATCCATAAACAACAACCTGCAACTCATAGACCATGATCCATATGTCTAAAAATAGACTTTGCGCCATAATTTGCCTACGGGCCCACTTAGTGAAGGCGACTCCTTTCCACTAAGCTCCATCATCTTGTTGCATTCTCAACAAGAATTTCTTGTTGCACACTTTTCAACACTCCCTCTCAACAAGAAAGGCTTCCTCTCAAACCCAATCCTGTAACTCTAGAATGTTCTAGATGAAACACATCTGCCCGGTCCACTTTGCTCCAACAACACTTGGAACAAAAACACTCCCAACTGAACACTCTGTTGGGCTAGGAACATACTCTGATGCTGAAGCTCTACCTGCTGCTGACAAGTGCTCCCTCTCTAACATCTGCGCTACTGCAACATCTCCATGCATCTCGCACCATTGCACACCTTTTTGTGCCACCTAGCACTGTGAAAAACACTTGTGCCTCTCACATTGTTGCAACCTGCATGCTATGCGCTGTCCTGGGATTCCCTGCATTGTTGCTCTTCTACCACTCCATCCGCATCTTTCTCTACCCCATCAGTTAGTTCCTGCTACTCCACATCGGGGCTCCCGTAGCAAGGTCTCATCCAAGAGGTTGGGTACCTCAAGGATCCTGCCCCTCCTCCTTGGGACAATCAATCCACATCACCCCACCTCCTACCTAGAGGTATGGCTGCATGCGATCCCTCAGCCCACCTAGCTCGAAGTTTCCCCCTACTGGAGGTATGGATGCATGCGATCCCTCAGCCCACCTAGCTCGAAGTTTCCCCCTACTGGAGGTCTCTGCATGAGTAGATGTCTCTACTCGATCTCCACTCAGCTTCCCTTGTTGTGGTTGCTCCACAACCTCCTGAAGCTACTGCACCAATCGTGGCTCCTCCACAATTGTCTGAGACTTCTTCTGGATCTGCATGTTGTGAGGTAATATACACTCCCTATCAACCACCAAGTCTCCATCAGTTGCCTCGCTGCTCAAGGCTTTGCATGCAACTTGAACCTCAAGAGCATATAGGTTCTTGACCCGTGAACCAATCTGCTTCACCTGTCTAGTGATGATGTGTCTAAGGAAAACCTTTCCCTTACTAAAGACAACATCATACCCTCTGTCCTCCAGCATCGCGATCGACACCAAGTTTCTCTTCAGTCCTGGTACATACTTGACATTGGTCAAGGTAAGGCGAGCTCCATGCTCCCTCTGAAAAATAATCGTGCCTACACCTGAGACACTATACTTCTCATCATTACCCATCCCTATGAGTATCTGGAGACCTTTCTCCTCCAAAGTACTAAACAAACTTTTGTCACCGGTCATGTGGAAAGAAGCTCCACTGTTAAGAAACCAACCACTTCCCACCATGGATGAAACCATTCATGCGAAGAGTGTGAAGTCCAACTCAAACTATGAAGCAAGTGAGGCTGCCTCACCTTCAGATCCTTCCCCAGATCCCTTCTTGGACTTCTTCTTTGGGCAATTAGTAGCATAATGGCCCAACTCATGACAACGAAAGCATCTCACCTTCGACTTGTCAACCTTCTTCCCATCATTGGAAGAACTGGATTCTGAAAGATAAACCTTCCCCTTCCCCTTCTTACCCTTACTCGCTAAGGTACAGTTCTCCTCATCATGCATAGATGAAGAACTGTCTCTGGTGCGCCGTCTAATCTCCTCTTGCACAAGATCCGACCAAAGTCTCTCCCACCCTGGCAATTTCTCCCTTCCATTCATCGAGTCCTAGTAGCTATGCCAACTCTTAGGAAGGCAAGGAGTGCTAGACTCACCATATCCTCATCCTCAACAGTTAACCCCACACTTCCCAACTCATCCCGGCATTGGGTGAACTTCGTGAGATACTGGGGCATACTGTCTCCATTCTCACCTAATGTTTCTGATTTTATCCTTGAGCGCCAACTTCCTCTGGTCGCTCTTGCTTTGGAATAATTCTGTCAACGTTTTCCACATCAAATATGGAGAAGCCTTTCCATGGAGGCTGGACATAATGTGATCCCTCACGCCCTCCAACAGAATCCTTTGACACTTTGTTGTCTTCTTTTGCCAATCCCCGACTTGAGCAGCATCAGTAGGTTTTGGGACATCCGCATCTATGAACTCCTTCAACCCATTATCATCTAACACCGCCTCCATCCTATCCTTCCATGCAATATAGTTCGAGCTGCCCTCAAGGGAATACTCCAATCGCAATCTGTTGAAAGACATTTCAACTTTGACACCAAGAAAACACTGCTACAAATTCGAATTCCACCAGCTCAAAAAACTCAACCAATTCTGATCTAAAATTCATGAGAACAAAGTATTTCTTGTACAGATATCGACTGTATGGGCATTCACCGGATATCTCACCTTCCAAAAGAAGGATGAATCCAGAAGCTACCTGGCCCGATTACAGACTCTACCTGAAGAAATAAAATGTAAACACTTTCTGAATAATAGATCTGATGATCAATCCCGCTTTGATATCTTATAGAACTTTTTCTACAAATCAACCAGCTCTAATACCATGTATAAATTTTGAATAATATGACACTTATTCACAGAGATTATCTCGATTATACAAAATTGCGGAATACATGCATAATACATAACCTCCTCTACGTTGATCATCAATTTAGCAGCATCAAAAACAATGAAACATCAATCACATGCACACATTAACACAGTATGTAACCCGGGGCAAGCTTACAGCTGAAAACCCCAGACTATCTATATATTAATGATTGAGAACATGTAACAAACATAGTACAATACTCCTCACAAGTACTCAGTACTATCTCACCTGTTACACACAAAACTAGCTCAGATCTGAACAAGTCACAGGTTCAAATCTCCTCCGCTGCTTTGCCTGTCTCCACTGCACAATACCTGCTGAGAATGAATGAATCCAAACTTGTTCCAAGTTCTATTTACCTTGGAAAATCACTCACATTGGAAATCACGTGAGCACAGGCTATAATACTGGGCATTCTCATGGGCATACTCAATACATTGCTTGTGCAAAGTCTCATGCACAACTATAGTCACAACTGATAGCAATCTCAACCTCTAACACCTGTCTCCACTGAACTGTACATCTCAATTATACACTATTGCGGAATACATACATAATACATAACCTCCTCTACGTTGATCATCAATTTAGCAGCATCAAAAACAATGAAACATCAATCGCATGCACACATTAACACAGTATGTAACCCGGGGCAAGCTTACAGCTGAAAACCCCACATTATCTATATATTAATGATTGAGAACATGTAACAAGCATAGTACAATACTCCTCACAAGTATCCAGCACTATCTCCACCTGTTACACACAATACAGCTCAGATCTCCAAATCTCCTCCGCTGCTTGCCTGCCTCCACTACACAATACCTACTGAGAATGAATGAATCCAAACTCGTTCCAAGTTCTATTTACCTTGGAAAATCACTCACACTGGAAATCACGTGATCACAGGCTATATTACTCGGCATTCTCACGAGCATACTCAATACATTGCTTGTGCAAAGTCTCATGCACAACTATAGTCACAACTGATAGCAATCTCAACCTCTAACACCTGTCTCCACTGAACTATACATGCATTGAGTTAACTGATGTATTCTTCAGTTGCATTATGAGTTAATAATTAGTAAATTAATTAATAACTAATTCACACAACTCATCACTTAGTCTATTGGCTAGAACACAACTCCATTAACTACTCATCTAACTCCACAGAACTCAACCACATGAGTTCTAACTGATGTCCTGCATGCAATAGCTCAACTGACCCACAAAGAAAGCTTATTTCCTTCTGACAGCTGCATGTGCCACATCTATAGCTCAAACTGAAGTGCTCCAAGAGTATAAGATAAAGTTTATAGTCTAAATATTATTATGAGACAATAATATTTGACTTTTCTATTTTTTACTAGCAGTCTAAAAATAGACTCTGATCACTCCTGCTGTGATCCAAAAATAGAAGTCCATCTATTTTTCCCAACATGACCAATCATCCATAAACAGCAACTTGCAACTCATAGACCATGATCCATATGTCTAAAAATACACTTTGCGCCATAATTTGCCTGCGGGCCCACTTAGTGAAGGTGACTCCTTTCCACTAAGCTCCATCATCTTGTTGCATTCTCAACAAGCATTTCTTGTTGCACACATTTCAAAATTGCTAAGATGCCTAGAGAAACCTGAAGCTGAAAAGGTCATGCAGGAATTACATGATGGACCAACTGGAGGACATTTCGGGGGAAATACCATAGCTCACAAAATCCTGCATGCAAGATATTACTGGCCAACGGTATTTAGAGATGCACATGAATATGCAAGGAAGTGTAAAACTTGTCAAACCACAGTCGAAAGAGAAAGAAAGCTAGCATTCCCTTAACAACCAGTTAACATCCAACAACCATTCGAACAATGGGGATTAGACATAATTGGTGAGATTGTTCCTAACTCTTCCAAACAGCATAGGTACATCCTTACAGCTACTGATTATTTTTAAAATTAGGTAGAAGTTGTCCCATTAAAGATATCTAATAGAGAAAACATCACAGACTTCATTGATCAGTACATAATTACCAATTTTGGCTTACCCTCGGCTTTAATTTTTGACGATGCATCTTACTTTTCTAGAAATACAATGGTAGAATTTGCTCTAAAGCAAGGTTTCAAGTTGAAATATTCAGCCAATTATTGTCCGCAAGGTAAAGGATTAGCAAAATCAACAAACAAGAACCTCATCAGAATTATCAAAAGGACTATTGATCAAAATCACAGGAATTGGCACAAAGCATTAACATTTGCTCTATGGGTAGACAGAATTACTCAGAAAGCCTCTTTTGGTTCTTCTCCTTTTGCTTTAGTTTTTGGAAAAGAAGTTGTTCTTCCCACAACCATAGCAATCCCATCTCTTGCCCTAGTACAATTCATCAATGAAAGCCCATCTTCTTCTCTCTAGGCTAGACAATTACAGATTCTCAAGCTTGAAGAAGAACGTGAAAAGGCTAAAGCAACCCACTTCCATCATCAACAATTAGTCAAAGCTTTTTTTGACACAACTTCTGCCAGTCAAAAAAATCTAGAAGTAGGTGACTTGGTTTTGAAATGGGACAAAGCACACGAAGAAAAAGGTAGACATACCAAATTCCAAAGACTATGGCTTCGCCCTTTCCAGATCATTGAAAAAATTGGACAATCAATGTTTCTTTTACAAGACTTGTAAGATAAGAAGGATTCTTTGCCCGTTAATGGGAAAATTTTGAAAAAATACTTTTCCTAGGAGATAACCTCTTCCAATTTTGTAAAATCTTTGATAATATTTCTGTCTTTCGCTTTTATAAGTAAGCAAGAGTTAAAAGGAATAATTAGGGCATTTGAAGTACTAAAGTAAACTTGATTTCTTTGGAAAAACTTGATCTTGCTTAAAACATTTATTCTACTAACAAACTATTATCTTTATAGAATATGAAGGTTTTGTTATCAGCCAAGAAAAGAATTTTTAACGTAGTAAGGACTTTCTGCAGATGAGTATCTTACAAAACTCTACCATTATCACCCAAAACTCTCAAAAGAACCAATGATTCACCCCATCTGTTAAAATTTTCCTTTTTGAGAGTGAAATTCTAAAATATATAAACTTAGAAGACAAAAATTCTCATTATGAGCTTATTTACCATGTTCATAGGGACGTGATTAAACTGATATTACCAATACTGCATATCAAACAGGGTAATAGCTAATGATCTCCTCGATCAGAAGACAAGGGGTCTCATCAAGAGCCAGCTTGTTCAGTTTAGTTACAACCAGTGAATGGCATTGTCATTAGTAGGTTACCACGCCTAGACAATGTCTTTTAAGAAACCAAAAAAGAAAAGATTACATTCAAAAAGGAAAAAAGGGACAAGGTCCAAGTGAGATTCAAAGCAAGTGAATATCATTTTGAAATTTGAAAATTCATACAGATGGGATAATGAATCATTGTTGGTTAAAAGATAACCCTGTCGAGGCTATGAACGCCTACTGGCAGCAGAGGCTCTATCTGTGATAAATGAGTAAACACCAAAAAATTAATCTGCAGAAGACACCTGCTATATTACTTTAAATCTTATTATTGGCTTATGCGAACGTTTATACTTTTATCATTACAAGAGTAAAGTAATTAAATAAATAAACCGAGAAAGTAATAATGATTCCAGAGAAATATTGTTTACCTTATAACTCGTGTAATCATTATTCTTATAACTCTAATTATTTTGAAAGTTTTTAGAAATTTCAGAAAACTACTCAGAGATAATTGGTTCTCCCAAGTGAATCACCAATTGTTGTACTACGAAACAACCCCCCCATTTATAAAGAACAATAGCTAAAGTTAAATTTATAAATGGGGACCCTTTTAAATTTTTAGGCTTAGAATAATAATACCTAACTCTAAGAAAATACCTAGCAAAACCTTGCAAAACGAACTAAGGATGAAATCTACATCGCAAATCACAAATCGCACTTTTCCACATGACTATCTTAAAACACCTTCAAAAATTGTGATCTGCAATTAGGTCTCCCATTGCGATAACCCGATAAATACCGCCTTGTCATTTCGCAATCGCATTTCTCACTTCACAGACTTCGCAAGAAACTTAGCCATGCCATTAGAATGTCCGTTAGAGATTTGTGAAATGCGATATTGCGATATTCGCAATCGCATTTCGCTTGATGCATCTGGTAGCGCTATACTATATCTCTTTAAAGATTGCGATGTGCGATTAAGAGTGGTAAAACATGTGAAATAATTACGTTTTAAATACCAAAATGAACGAATTGACAAGTTAATAAATATTTAGAGGCTCGAGGAAGGATAATCATTTTCCAGGTTATGGGTAGTTAACATCAAGTATCTCATTAAACCTTTCTCACAATCCAAATTCATTTCAGAGAATCTTTCAATCTTAATTACCTGATATCGTCTGTGCTGATATATCTTGTCTATTTCAGGCAAGCTACAAAAGACATGTCACTAAGAAAGGTGATGCAGAAATAGAGTAGGCAGACCATTGTTGAATCCAAGTTTACATAGATGGCTCATATCTTCACTGATACAGTTTGTGACACTACCGAAGGCGCAATAGCTAGGGAGGTTATATACATTATGCTGGAGGATGAACATCCTAAAATCATTGTCACGAGAGCAACAGCTGACTCAACAAGGCCTTCAGGACTTCAATGCAGAGATGCTTCCTATTCTTTCCTTCATAGGATAGGATCAAGATCTAAAATCCTCCCATAAACAGATGATCAGGTGGGTGATCGAAAACCTTATCATTGAAGATAGGCAATTCAAGAATTCAAGAACGGAGCCCATAGGGTTGTTCAGAGTAGAGGACTTGAAGAAAATGTACCACATATCTGACCTGCTGGATATCTACGACAACACATTTGTGGCTAACTTCGCAAAGAAGAACCTAGACCCATTCAAGCTAATTCAGGGTTGGAGAGTGTTGTACAACAAATTCGAATATCACAAATCAGGTATGTATGTTATAGCCTCTTTGGCAAACCCCTACAACTATGCAGCAGCTATGTTATGTAGATTGTATGGGCTACCTGTTATCGGGAATCTAGTGTCTACGCAGAGCTGCTAGTCCCACTAAGACGGGTAGATATCTTAGAAACAAACAGATTAAAGTTACTTTCACTTTCCTTTATGAGAAGTAGATAGGAGAGGATCAAAGAATACAAACCTCGATCTTTCACTCGGTTCTTTGCTTGTTCCTTCTCCTCACCGATAGGCCTTTGCCGCTTCTCCCTTGACCACTCCGCTTCAAAGAGTACCTGTAAATTCAAAGCAGCATAGTACCTTCAAAGTGCAGAGATCTACAATCATAAGCAATATAGGACCAAATATATATTGACCACACAAATGCATATACTATCAGACATACAAGAATGTGGAGGAAAACTTGAATAGCTTTATTGATATAAAGATTAGAAGAGAGGATTACAACCCGTTGATCTAACCCAGCGTCATCCTCCCAGCATGAAAGCCCTTCTTCACCTTATGAAAAGCTTAGATCACCCAACACTATGATATTCCACCAAGAAACCAATAGCACTTCCTTACAAGATACAAAATTCTAGCCCCTCCCCCCCTGGATCTCTGGGATGAGGGATCCATATATAGATATTTTCAGAGGTGTGAGTCAGCTCTAGGATTTTGATTAGTGTCCTCTCTCTGATAGTTCTTGGTTCCACTTGGAGATTTCATTGATCTCTTACTCATCCCTGGGCGAATTCTGAGAGGCAAGTGTCATATGAGAAGTTTCTAGAATATTCCTTGATCATCCACTTAGCAAACTGTCTCTACCACTTGTCTATTCTCACTCATCGCACCCTATAGAAGGACTTTTCAGTATGCATCGCACCTCCCGTGTGTACAAGGTGAGATGCATCGCACCCTAGCCATGGAGCAAGTGAGATGATCCAGTTTTGACCAGTTCTGAGTAGTTTTTCATGGAGAACTTCTGGGAGATTATGTAACCAGCCGACCTTGTTCCTTTAGGGTGTGAAACAACACTTTTAGGGACTTAGGAGCCCTTGGTTTATGGACATGTATGATTGGGGTTGCAGTGCCCAAAAATGTCTATAACAGTTGCCCCCTAAAGCATGAGGTCGTTAATCTTTTGATGTCGGGTGAAATGCTTTATCATGAGGATTCGAGGTTTTTCAACTAGAAGGAAACCTGTAATAAGATACAATACAATACATTATCTTCATAACATTTTCATGATCTAGCTGAGGCGGGCATTCCCATGCTCAGCTTTATAAATTCATTTTCATGTACATAGGACAGACAACCGTCTGTGTGGCAGACTGATGATTCTAATAGAGCCATCATCCTTTGATTCGGGTGATCATCTGTGCAGCAATGGTGTACATTTGATGTCTTTATTTTTCCTGAATATATCGCAACCTGGATGGATGAAACTAGATACGGGGTCTTCAAACTTGTCCAATCTTCGCTCGAAGTACAAGTCGATCCATTTGAAAAATGTTCTGGAGTCGAACATGGAAAGACATCGCCTGATTACCAGCCAATGATGTAAGCTGTTAACAGGTGCGAGAGGAATCACCGGTAATGATGATGACCCTTAAGGTATGTCAGTACAATTCACGTGGTATGAAAAAGGGACTTGGCGTCGAACACCACGTAAAATCTTTCGGTCGAAGGCCATTGATGTAAACCTGTCGCTGGAAGTGAGAAACTTGCCATTGAGGCATGCAAGCTTCAAAGTACTAAAAGGGTTGTTCCTAGGTCGACTTCTTGGATAATGAGCTGATGTCGACAAGAAGCGACCCGTCGTAGGAGGGCCTTAATGAATCCCACATCTACGAAACAGAGCGGAGCAAATGATTTTGGAGGTGAAAACGATCTGATGACACAAGGTTCAGGGTGGCAGTCATGAAAGAATGGAGCGTGAATGTATTGTAGTGGATGAGACACAAGTGAATTCTCTGAGCGACTTCTCTTGAACATACCGGTGACACTGAAATGGATTGGTAGTGTTAACCCCAAAGATGGATGGTACGATGGACCAATGGTGATATTACTGGTGAACGGAATAACCCAACCTGACTCAGACGTGGAGTGAAAGTGTCATGTTCAAGAGCGACTTGCTACCAATAAAGTTTCTTCAAGTTTTCTTCCCAATTTTCCCCAGTCATTGTTGACCAGTACCTCTTTATTTTTATCAAGCTTGAGGAGGATAACGTATTCTTGTTCTATAATTCACCCTTCGGGTGAACCCGTCGCTATGTTTTAACGAGCCTAGCGATAGTGAAACTCGTTCTCGTCTATATGGACAAGTTTGTCGCTATTGATTTTAATGAGTTTAACGACAATGATAACTCGGTCCTTTTTCAATTTTAGAGAGTCTGAAAAGGGATAGAAAGGAAACTCCAACAATCCTTTTTCATCATATAATCCCTTAAGTCTGAAAAAGTATAAAATAATATGAAAGGGATGAATTTTTTATTATTTTCACGAGTCGAACAAGACAAACGCTCGATCTTTTTGTGTAATAATCCCTCAGGTCCAAAAATATTAAAATCTAGAGGAGGGATAGCACTTCCAGTAGCTTTAACGAGCTGGAGAGGCCAATCGCTCGGAAATCTTTTCATATTTTACGAGTCAGATGAAAAGAGCTTAAAGGAGAATCGTTTTTTGAGGAACGAGTGATAATTTCGAGTAGCAACTGATTCCAGGTAAGGTTTGGAATTTTCCAATCACGGCAGTGTCACAAGGATGGCTAACACGATTACTCATTGCAGCTGTTCCTCAAAAGGGTAAACAATCAAATGGAGGCGTATGATCAGCTAAAACATAGTGGAGGTGATGATAAGAACACGACCAAGGCTCAAAAGCTGATGATAATGCATTCACAATGGTTATTTACCGGAGGTTGGTTCATTTTTTAATGAGCTTAAACTCTGGTGGAACATTTGCTCATTGCCAGGTTTAATTTTTAATGAGCTTGAACTTTGCGTAAAACTGCTCGTGGCGGGTTTATTTTTTAACGAGCTTGAACCCTGTGGTAACATTGCTCATGATAAGTTTGCATGCCCCCAGCATAATAACGCAAATCGAGGTGCATGCCCCCCAAGCTTCATTGCATTCAACACGGTGGTTGGAATGAAGGTTTACCTTTGAGATCTTTGAAAGACTCGACTTGGATTTTACGAGATCGTAATCAAAGACTCGATTTGGAAAGGGAGTCGTTTCATTTTTTAATGAGGTTGACATAGTAAAAGAACTATCCTCATAATCCACCGTATTTACAGTATTTGATAGAAAATCAAAAACTGAAGGATGATTAAGGTTGTTGGAATAATCTTCGTGGTAATCCGGAAGATGGGAATGATGGTGGTAATCTTCCCATGGTGCCTCTCCTATCATCATTGACGGATTGATTCCTTCATCTGTAGAATCTACATGCAACCAAGGATCTAAAGAGGTGCATATTCCTTAGACCTATCTATCCAAACACTCAATGAGCGTTGATTTTGGTTTTCCCCCCAGGCCAAGAAAATTGATTGCTACAATATTTCTAAAATGGCGATGATCCATGCTGTCAAAATGTTCAGGAATCTTCTGAATCTTTTAGATATAGAAGGTATCATATTACAGGTTTCCACCGTGGCCACTTCCGCCAGATTACTCGGAGGCGGTAGGGTGAAATTACCCATTAAGGCAGGGTCTTTTAGGAGGCCTACTCCAATATTTTGAAGTGGATGATTGCTTCCGTGGATCATTGGAATGCTTCCCGTAACTTGTGAACTGTTGGGGAGAAATGTTTGTTGATCGACGATTGTAATTCCTCCTTGGAAGGGAAATGCAATCTTCTTGAATTAGGTCGACACAACGACAGCCATGGCATATATCCATGGCCTTCCTAGTAGGATGTTGTAATCGAGGTTTCTGTCAATAACTTCAACATCAATTTCTATTGTTTTGCCCCCCAGTTCGACTTGTAAGTTACTTAAAATCCCATATGGGGTGTATGTTCATCCATCAAATGCTTTTAATGTCGTCGACGATCGCGACAAGGGTGGAGATCCTAAAGTTTTCCAGCAACTCATCGACATAATACATGTAGATGCCCCCTCATCAATAATTGTTCGATGAACAGTTTTGTTGAGGGCTGTCACTTGAATAAGGAAAGCTAGTTGAGCCGGTAACTGGGGGTCATATCCTTTGTGATTAAAGGACACAAGATTGGAATCCATTGGGTCAATCCCACCTATCGCTGATAATAAAGCCTGCTTTTGGGAGGGGAAATTTTACAATACCTCAAGTGTCGACATAGCAGACGGTGATTGGGCCAAATCCTCCACTATATTATAATGTTGTGCTGCTCTGGCACGAGGATTAAATGTTGATTTGTGTACTACTCCCTTTGTCGGTTTTATCGTTAGCTCAGGAGTGATGGGTGGCACAACTTTGGTCGAAGTTGTTGTCGAACTACTAGGTTGATCATTATCCTTGTTGCTCGACAACTGTGGATTCCCATAATCTTTATTCCTTGTCGATATCAAAGCATCATTTTGCTGCTTCGAAACAGACAACATTAGCACTTGGGACGGGGAAGCATTGTCACTAGCAACCAGATTTGTTCCTGGATTCGGAAACGGATCAGTCAATATCGCCGAGGTTTTTGAATTCTTAAAGAATTTTCTAAGCTTGGCTTTATGTGGACAATCTTTTGTCCAATGATCCTCATCACATATGAAGCATGGATGACTTGGTTTCCTATCTCCAGAAGGGTTTGCAGAAGATTTTTCAGGAGATGACTCCTCCTGTTTTTCTTCTTCCCTTTCTTTTTCTTCTTGCCCCCTGGCTGCTTTGGCTCTTTGCCTTTGTCAGTTGACACGGCATTTACCTCTAAGGTGAGAAGCTCCTCATTTGCATTTTGACTTGAAACCGTACGGGCCTTCTTTGATGTAGCCTTTACAGTTTTCGTGCTAGTCGTACCTATCACGCCATCGCCGGCAAGAGAGTCTTTGTTTGATTTAGGAGGGGGAGGAACGGAAAATTCTGGTCTGGGAGCATCAGGGATTTTATCGTAGAGCGTGCCAGACTGAGTATAGATCAAGTCTAGATATTGTGCACGGGCAATAACTTGCTCTTCAGTGATGACTCCTCCCTTTGCCACATCTTCCGTAATAGAAGGTAACAATGACTTAATAAACCATTCAGCTAACAACTGATTAGGAACATATGTTTTTACCATTCTATGATGATGTTGCCACTCATGAATATGATCGGATATGTGAGTGGTCGTCGTTTGTTTGAAATTGGTAAGAAGCTCTGTTCCCGTTTCGTACCTTATAGGTAACTGAAAATGGGTTAAAAAGGTTGTGGCTAGGGTACTGAAGTTATCAAACGAAGCTCTAGGCAATTCGATATACCATTTTGCTGCCAGACCAATTAACGTTCGCTGAAAAAGGCGAAGCCTAATCGAATCATCATTTATAGTGTTAGATGAACACCACATATGAAAGGTCATCACATGATTCGACGGGTCTTCACCCGGATTTCCATTAAATTTAGGAATATCCGACAGAAGTTTATGTGGAATCGTTGGCCACCAAGAGGCGTAAGCAATTGGATCATTTGTTAGCCGATTTAGATCTGGTAACTCTAAAGTTGCCACGAAGGGCAACTGTTGATTCAGGTTCGGTGAATCATACCCAGGATAAGATGGGATTGCCTAAGCAGTGGGTCTTTGCATACCAGCATAGTGCATTTGATGCTGATAATTTTTGTAAGGTTGATGGGCATAACCACTATCAAATGGTTGATGTTGACCGTTTTGAATATACAACTACCCATTACTTGCAAAGATTTGGTGCTCAGATCCTTGGTAAACTTGTTGGAATTGCAGTTATTGATATTGCACCAGCCATGGTTGTGAAACCATTTGATGTTGTCCAATACTGGTTGTTTGACCAAGATGAGGGGTGACGGTACCTGTTTGAGCTTGGGTCACTCCAGTTAAGGAGCCACTAATTGATGATTGTGGTGGCGTCGTAGAGACAAGACGCTATTGAATTACGACCTGAGACACTTGAGGTTGGCATACAACAGGCAACGCTTGTACTTGCGACACCGTCACAATAGCCAGTGTAGTGGGGATATTTGACATAGGCATACTTTGTTGTATTGAGTATACAACTCTTGGTTGTTGAGACAATATTGGCACCCAACCACTGGATGTAATTCCAGCATAACCTGAATTTTGTTGCGAACTCTCGTATATTTGTTCTCCAGGAGGAGACAATGAAAGGGTATATTGCCCCCCATACGGCGGTAATCCAGTGCTCAAAGGAATGATTTGCCTTTGAGGACCAGACTGCCCAAATTGACACTGCGAAGGATCAATTTGCTAAGACTCAACATAAGAGATTCCAGATATTATTCCAGACGAACAAATGGGAACAGACCATACTGTCGAAACAGCCGCTGGATGGATTCCATCCAGCGATTGAGAGCTAGTTGGGACAGACGGTACGCCGGCGAACATTGTTGGAATAACAGCAGGAAGTTCTGTCGCTGCTGTGTCAGATGACACAGTCCTAGATGTCGACGGTTGTTCAGACATATCTAGTCTATCCAAAAGATTTCCTAGCGATTCTACAGGAACTTCCGATGACGGGAGACTAATTTCTGACGAAGAAGGATACAGGGTGATCCCAACTCCAAAATGCGATGGAGGATCCTCCACAATCTCTTCTATAGCAATCAACCCAGGTGGAAGAGGGAGACCGTCAGGTCCGTAAAATATTTCCGATGCCGAAGACGGCATAGATTCTGCAGCGACAGATGTTTGGGGAATAACACCTTCCAAATTAGCTGTAGATGGAGCCGGTTCAGGAATAGAAGCGTTTACCATCACACTAGGATCAGTTCTACTGTCCTCTTGTGGCTGCGGAACTTCTTCTGTAGAGGCAGGGATACCAGAAATGTTTGGAGTAACCGGAGTCTCTGAGGGTGTCGAAACACTTGTTCCAACCAAACCAGGGGACTTTGATCCGGTTAAACGAGTTTGCTTTGTCCGGAATAGTTTTGTTTCTGGAGATAAAGACGGTTGACTCGTAAGTCTCCGCGAACGACGGGGTTTCGATTGACTTTCCTCCATGATTGCGGATTACTCGATCAACTAAAAATAAAGGGGAAAATGATTCCGAATTAAATGAATTTTAGACGCTTTGACACAACTTGCTTTTTCAATTTTTAAGAGTCGAGAAAAAACAAAAGATGACTCTAGTCACCTTCGATTTTTAATGAGCCTAAAGTGACAAGTGCTCAGATGGACCTTTTCCTTTAAGGAGTCTGAAAAGGAACGAAAGAGACTACTCTGGAAATCTAGACAGAGGGATTACCAAACCAATCGCAAAACTGCAGAATACTTTTTACGGTACGGCAATCAATCTTCCCAAATGCTGTGTTCAGTGCATTGCGATCGATAGGGCAGCAGACACGGCTTCCTATGGATAAAGGATATATCTTATTGTGGTCTCCCAATATATACTCGATGGTACGTGGGAGCACAAGTCCGTACTGGCACTTGTCGTCTCAAAGAGGAGGAATCACCCAACCAACAATGAAAGCGATAGTTACCAAGCTTTACGACGCCGGAACACATCTCTAGCCTAGACTTCTAAATGTTGTGTGTTAGGTTCCAAAGCATTTTTATGTTCATTGAATTTATTTTACAGTTGATATTTCTTAATAAATTTGCCTTTCAGGTTCACCACGTGATGTAGATATATAATTCCTAAAATGCAATCTAAGATGATAAACAATCGTTTAATCTTCTTTTTGCAATGAAAATCCTAGCTACTAAGGAAAGAGAAATGAGATTCTTTCAACATAGAGCACAGAGCACACACTAGATGCACTGTCCTAAATCAAACCAACAAGCAGTCTAAATGCAAATGCACATGCATGTATTTTTTTTTCGCTTTCTTAATGTGTGAATGACAAAAAGAATGCTGAGCACAAATCTGAATTATCTTTTCAAAGCGACAGTACTAACAAAATTCTCTTCAAAACGAAAGGAAGATAATGACGACACTTTGCGATTTTGAATTGAAAACTGCTTTCGACACTTGAAAAACTACTAATTCAAATCAAATACAAGAGTAACAGTATAATTGACCATCAAGAACAATAGGATTCTTTCCTTTGACTGAAAACAACACTTGTGACACTTTCAAATCAAGAAACGACAGTTCGATTATGCTACTTCTTTATAAAAGAGAACTGAAAATGGCGCACAATACGTAAAAACATTCACAGTTCTTTGCACGATGCAGGTGGAATGATGGAAAGGAAGGGGGTTTCCACAGTGGTATATTGATCACAGACAGCAAAACTCCTGAATAAAGCTGAAGAGAGTGAACAAAGGAACCAAAATCTGGTAGCATAAGAGGTCTTATCTGATCAGCACACCTGCAACACAGGGAAAGTGCGATGCAGTGCACCTACTGCACACGGGAGGTGCGATTATCCAAATTCCCAAGAGGAGAAAGTGCGATGGTCTAGGGACGAGACTTCAACTTGGTTCTTGGTCACAGTTTGCAACTTAGTTCAAGGATTTAGGCTGAACTAATGATAGTCAGCAAATAGAAATCACAAGGACTGATCTAATGAGGTTACTAGAGCCACCACTAGGGCAATTAGGATGTTTGCAAATCGATTGTTTAGTTTATAAACAAAACCCGGAGATAGACTGAAGCAGCATTGATCTACTTTGCACTTGCATAGCAAATGCAATTCGAAGGCTAGCTGGCTTAACTTCAAGCTCCATCTGTAAGTTTATAAAGAAAACAAGTATAAACAAGAAAACAAGCTATTCGCTCCCCAGCGGAGTCGCCATTTTGTTATCAGGAAATCTAGTGTCTATGCAGAGCTGCTAGTCCCACTAAGACGGGTAGATATCTTAGAAACAAATAGATTAAAGTTACTTTCGCTTTCCTTTATGAGAAGTAGATAGGAGAGGATCAAAGAATACCAACCTCGATCTTTCGCTCGGTTCTTTGCTTGTTCCTTCTCCTCACCCACAGGTCTTTGCCGCTTCTCCCTTGACCACTCCGCTTCAAAGAGTACCTGTAAAGTCAAAGCAACATGATACCTTCAAAGTGCAGAGATCTACAATCATAAGCAATATAGGACCAGATATATATTGACCACACAAATGCATATACTATCAGACATACAAGAATGTGGAGGAAAACTTGAATAGCTTTATTGGTATAAAGATTAGAAGAGAGGATTACAACTTGTTGATCTGATCCAGTGTCATCCTCCCAGCATGAAAGCCCTTCTTCACCTATTGAAAAGCTTAGATCACCCAACACTATGATATTCCACCAGGAAACCAACAGCACTTCCTTACAAGATACAAAATTCCAGCCTCTCCCCCCATGGATCTCTGGGATGAGGGATCCATATATAGATATTTTCAGAGGTGTGAGTCAGCTCTGGGATTTTAATTAGTGTCCTCTCTCTGATAGTCCTTGGTTCCACTTGGAGATTTCACTGATCTCTTACTCATCCCTGGGCGAATTCTGGGAGGCAAGTGTCATATGAGAAGTTTCTAGAAGATTCCTTGATCATCCACTTAGCAAATTGTCTCTGCCACTTGTCTATTCTCGCTCATCGCACCCTATAGAAGGACTTTTCAGTATGCATCGCACCTCCCATGTGTACAAGGTGAGATGCATCGCACCCTGGCCATGGAGCAAGTGAGATGATCCAGTTTTGACCAGTTCTGAGTAGTTTTTCATGGAGAACTTTTGGGAGATGATGTAACCAGCTGACCTTATTCCTTTAGGGTGTGAAACAACACTTTTAGGGACTTAGGAGCCCTTGGTTTATGGACATGTATGATTGGGGTTGCAGTGCCCAAAAATGTCTATAACACTACCCAATAATACTAATTTTTCCATAGAATGGATTCCTCTGATTGATGCCTGTGTTAATTCCCATATCATGAATTGGCCCTCCATCCTATCTAATAACCTAGCCACCACCATTACCGAATATCGACAAAATAAAGCCTCCTCTTCAGATAACCTCCCTTCGTTCTATTTTAGTGCCTACATTATGGATGCTATATGTTTTTGCACAACATTTCCAACCATGGGTTAGAAATGGACCTTACAGGACCCCTACCCAATCCATCTCAATCATAAACAAATATGGAAATCGCATTACATATCTCACTTCTATAAGATATTTCATGTTGTTGTGTTTCCCCTACATCAAATAATTTTCAATAAGAAAGCCCCTAGGTTTTCTCAAGAAGCCACAATAGACCTGTTTATTGTCGGCAAATATTCCATTGAAGAATGGTTCGCCTACATTATACTTTTTGGTAGCAAAGTCGATCCACTTGTCCTTCCTTTATATGTTTCTGATAAATTATTATCAAGAGAGATTTCCTACCAGACCATGGGAAAAGGCCTCACTAAAGTTCTCAAAGACGGCAAGAAGTCATTATGGCCCCCTTTCCCTGTCAAATGTGGTTCTTTTGCTTTAGCGAATTTTGTTCATGCTACTAAAGAGTCAGCACATATGGAAGCCCTCAGGCTTCATACGTTGCCTAAGAGGCAATTTGATCCAAACAAAGTGGCATATAATGTCACTACTGGAGTAAAGCTCAAGCCATACAACCATGAAGATAATTATTTTGAAGACTTGTTACAGTCGGTTGTATCCTTCGAAAAACCGTTCGAATGGGCAAAGGTGAATCTGAAACCTAAAGATTTTCAAAGCTTTTAGGAATTCAGAAATTAGAGGCTCCAGGTGATCCCAATGCATATATTAAAATTCCCAAGGATAAGCCTACACCAAGTGTCGTTGTTGATAGTGAAGGTACTAGTTCTCGAGTAGACTCTTAGGTAAACACTGAGAAGACACCAGACACAGGGAAACCGCAAATAACACAACTGAGTCTAGTAGGAAGTCAGCTAAGAAACAAGTGATGAGCACCCCGACTATAGAGATCAGTTCAGAGGTCAAAGGTAGTAGTTTAGAGCAGGAGTGGGATCAATTTAATCATAAATTGCAAGGCACTCCCAAAGCCACAAATACCCAAGAAACAATGGAATGTACAACTCCTCTGCATGTTCATAAGGATACAGAGCCCAAGTCTATCGGTGAACATTCCAAGCCTATGGAGTAACAAGCGACAACGTCCAAGCATACTGAAATTATCCCTGCTCTACCCACATCAAAAATTGTTTTGAAAGTAACTGAAATACCTCCACTTGATGTGTTCTATAGCCATCTCCACAAGTTTGTAGTAAGAAGGCAGAAAAAAAGGAGAAGGGTAGACACACCCGAATTCCCACTTGGCAACGAGTCGATGTACGTAGTTTGGAAGGACATTCCTTTCAATCCAGCCGAGAACTTGAGTAGACTATCACAGTTCACAGGAGCATACGCATCGGCCACTATGGACAAGGCTACTGAAGTCTCTACTTTGTTAAGGGAAAAAGAGGACAGGATTTCGCAACTCGAATAGGAGCTCGAGGCAGAGAAAGCAAGTGTAAACGTGTAAGCGGCTGAGCAGCTCACACAATTACAGCAAAATATGGAGGTCCTGAAAATAAGCCATGAAGCAGATATATTGGCCAAAAACATGAAACTCCAAGAAATGCAGCAATCCATGGAAATATAGAAGTATGTTCCCACTACTGAGGAGTTTATTAAAGAGGCACTGGAATTAAGTTCCCTTCTAGTGAAACAATAAGAGTATTTCTGCCAAAAGATGTCACGCATTACTCCCTATCTGACTACTAGCGACCAGCTGACATATAAGGAAATCAGCCAGAGAACTGATTTTAACGATTTAAACACCAGAATCTCTATGTTCATCGAATGGCAGGAAACAGAGGATGGAAGGAAAGCCAATCTACCTGAGATTGAGGAAACTCATAAAGACATTCTCTTCATAGATTGGGATGCGAGAATCAAACATGTCGAGCTAGCAGTCGCAAGGGCAGCCAGGGTATCAAATAATATCATTAAGGCGGTGAAGCACATCATGTTTGCCATAAATCTCATTAAAGAAGGAAATTTGAAAGAAATTCCCGCTTTAAATACTCTGTATAAAAGCTGGCAAGAAAAGGTAGGGACTCAAAGAGAGGCAATTACAAAATTGACCAGGACCAACTAGGAGTCATATTGGCGGTATCTTGTTAAGCCACACAGCCAGATTATGACTCTCAATTGTTCCCTTCATACGACTCAACGGATGTTGCCACCTCTCACTGATGTGATCTTCATAGGACAGTTCATGACACATTTCGGGCACCTCCTCAAATTCAACTAATGACTAATATTTTTGTATTTAAAGGACAAGTTGGCAGACAACAAGTCATCCTCTTTGTTCTGTTCATTTAGCCTCTGTTTATTTTTGGAGTTAATTACCTAGTTAGGAGGAAGGTTGTTTGAAACCTCCTCAAATTATATATAATCTATTTTTGCACATTAGTTAGAATAGTATTTATACCCTTGTCATGCATTTAGAGAACGGTCGAGAATTTGCAAAGAATGCACTATTATAAGTTTGTGAATGCTTTGGTGAAATTATGGAACATGATCGTTTCTTTTAGATATCAGACTAGTTTCCTTTGTTGATGTGCTTTTGTATTCTTGGGAGACAATTTGATTTGAAGAAAGAAGTTGGTTTATGTCATTTGTCAAATGAGCAGGACTTCACACATATGGTACTATTATCTTGTATGATTGATTCTGTTTACATTTAATTAGTGGAAAAACTTTACTTTCATGAATTGTATGTGAGATTTATTGTTTCTGTTAAGCGTTAATTTCACTTTTGTATGATGCCTAGCTGAAATTGTTATTTTCATATATAATTCATCATATATGTGATATAGTTTATAAATTTCATTGACTGACTAATTATTCAAAGGAATTATCTTTTATGTTATCATCTCTGTTTAGTTGTGTTCAATCTTTATTATCACATGTTAAATAGATATCTTTGTAGATCACATACCACACGGGATTACCCAAGTTTATATTAGAATAAGTTAGTTAGAGAATTACATCATAAAATAGGTCATTTAGATTATCATTATTCTATTGCAAACACTCATGAACCACCCACTATCATCTTAAAACCCACACTAGGAAACTGGAACCATTATCCCCAGTCGAAGCCACTTTAAACAGAAAAGGAGTTGTCTTAAGGTCCGGACCGGGTGGTTATCCCCCATGTTTCAGCAGCAGAATTCTGAGGCCACAACAAGCCGTTGATAAAGGTGAACTGTCTTCATCTTTCTAATGAAGAGGTGAGTCTTCATTTTTCCCTTCAATATATGAACTTTGAATTGATGGACTACTTCTCCTTCGACTCTTCTGCAAAGCTTCAATCTTTACCTGTAATATTTGTTTTCCTCCTGCACATCTTGCACCATTCACCACAATGTAGTGTTCTCCTGTTGAAATTGTTGATTGAACTCTTCAAGTTCTTTCAACCGGAGCTGCCTTGAATTTTTACCCATTCTTGCACTTGGTAAGAACCTGCTTTGATACCAAAATATTATCTGAAAAGAGGAATAAAAACCATTCTCTCTCCTTGGCAAGATATTTAAAATGATGCTTCAAACAATTTTGTTAATTAGTTGTTCATTTAAGGATAAATTCATCATATTTGCAATCTAATCTTTAAGGAAATCTAACAAAATTCACGCAATCGAGAAAATGGAGAACATCGAGATTGATGACGAAGTTCACCCCTCCCGGGCTACGTCTCTGGGCCCTGCGCTAATAGGCTAGGTCGTTCGTATTTCAGTGAAAAAGAGGTACACATTTGTTGACACCGTTGCAGCTATTGCCCTAGAATGTAAATGCTCTCGTGTAAAGAACTCTCGTAACTTTACTTGGACTTTCTACATGTGAATTAGTCAATTACAACAAAATAAAAGAGTCCTAATATTATGACTCAGACCTCTACTGAAAAAGAGTAAACATCAACAACAGTGAGAATACAATTCAAACCTCCCTCAACTTGACATAGGAGTCAGGTTGTCCATGTACTGAAATCTGCAATATCGGCTGCTTCAATCGTCGAAAGGAATCTGTCAGTGTCTCCGAAGCAACTTGAAACCCCTGTCTAGGCTCTTGAATTGCTTCATTTGGTTTCTGTATGACTCCGGAAAGCCTAATCCTCACTGGCCCAAGACTTTAATCTTCACAATACCCTGAAAAGCGCAGTGGCTCCACACCTCATGCGATCAAACCTAGACAAAAATCTTGTGGTCGAACTGCTTCTGCTACTTGTGAATGGCATGTCCTTTACTGGTGTGATATCTTCCTTTTATAATACTTCATAACTCTAAGTTTAGAGTGTTTTGGTTGGCGCTTCATGTAAAGTTTAAACTAGTTTAAATAGTTATAACCATTTTCCATAGATGGTATATAATTCGGTTTCCGCCTAACCGAATGGACTATTTCCACATACATTTCGATGCTCCCATCACCCGTGGAATATACTAGCATTTGCACCCGATGTTGCAAAGGAAACGCCGTAAGGCATAGAGTGTGGAAGAATAGCGACATGCGAATGGGCATTGTTGAAAGCAAGGGTGGATGATAATGAGTTGCAATTGAAATTGTTAGTTATGTGTATGCTGAATATGGATATTTTGTAAATAATAGTGTGTAGAAGAATAGTGACATGTGATAATTTCCTTCATTTATATAAATATGATGGTTCTCAAATGACTCTTTAGAAAAAAATTGTATATTAGATGAGATTTCTAACTCTAATGCACATCCAGTAAAATGCTTTTACAGCTGATCTGCCATTTGTTGTATTGGTTGTCACTTGCTATTTTCAAAGTTTTGTATGGTGTAAAATGCTAATTAAGTATTTTAATGCTAACAAGTATCTCTGATAATAATGGAGCCGAAGTTCTGGACAAACCCAGAAAGTGCCACTAAGAATGCATACAACCGGACTGATGGGAAATTTTTAGCAAAGGCAGCTGATTTAGGGCCCGATGGCTCCACAGCAGTCGCTGCTATTTTAGTTGATGGGAAAAAACTCTTTGTAGCAAATACAGGGGATTCCAGGGCTGTTATATGTAAAAACGGCATTGCTATTGAGCTGACTGTTGATCATGAGCCAAGTATTGAACGCCAAAACATCGAGAAGGGTGGATTTGTGACACTCCTGCCAGGTACCACTACGAATGTTGTGCAGAGATTAATTTTAATGAGAACATACTTAAATAATTTTTTGATTTGTAACTTTCTAATTCTATCTTAATGGTCTAGCTCAAGAGTAACATTTGAATGGTCAGAGGGAGAAACTGTATACTTAATGGCGTTTTTTTTTTTATATATTAGGAGATGTACCTCGAGTTCATTTAAGTTCAGAACCAGATGTGAGAGACACGACCATAGATGCAACCACAAAATTTCTCATTTTGTCTAGTGATGGATTGTGGAAGGCAAGGCATTTTTTCTAATCATTTACTTATTTGCATAGTTTTTTTTCTAAGTAAGGTCTACTGCTATATTAAGAAAAAGAAAATATTTACAGGGGAATACAATCAGCGAGGAGGCCGAAGCCTGTACTCAAGCATAACCAGCTTTAACCGAGAGATGAGACCTAGTCCAGTAGAGTTTTTGGACCTTTGACATCCTTGACTCAAAATTACAAAAACTGTAGTCTGACTGGCTTGACAGAGCCAGGTTACAATATGAACCATTAAGCTTAGATAAAAGATTGCTGAAGCCATGGACTTACAGCAATGGCCCAACACAAAACTACAAAAAAGATCAAAAACCATATCCTAAGATTCAGCTTTAAGACTGTAGAAAAACTAGAACAGAGCACCCATGATTAGATTGGCTGGTGGGAGGAGGCCTCCTGCCTTCCATTGTCTGGGCTGGGTGGGCCGAGCCAAATCACCGAGTCATCTTCATGCTGAGTCTGGTATTCCGGAATTGGCGAATCCTCATCAATTAAGTCCTCGACCTCCATTTTTGAAGCAGGCGGTGGCGGGACCTCTTCTACTGAGGCAGCGTGGCTGGTCGAGCCCAGTCTTGGAGCCCAAGTTCTGCCGACGTTCCTCTCTGCATTGGAAAATGGAAGTGGCTGGAGTTCTTCCACAGGAGCATCAAAGCCCGAAAGGTCCTGAGCAGCTTGCTGGGGAACTGGCCCGCGAACTCGGTGCATCACGCCATTCTGATCAGCCAGAAGGATGTCGCAATCCTGGACAAATTCCACTGAAGGGGAGCTTGAGGTGGAACGTTCAGGATCCTCTTCTGAGATAAAAACAGTGAAGGTAACCACAACTTCAGGACGGACGAGACCACTGGGAAACCGAAACCTGAATGTCTGATAAGTGCCCTGAGGAAGGAGACACTCTTGCTCTGAGCTAGAAGATGAAGGGGGCTCTGCAGAAATGGCCGGGATTGGATACAGATCATCCAGAATTACGCGGGTACCCGTTCTTCCGCCATGTCTTGGGACCCCTCTGAGGCGCGACATAGCTTGGAGAATGAAAATAACTAGATACTCGAGCAGCCAAAGAGAAATTACAGTCAGGCCGCCTTCATACCAAATGCTGAAAGTCGGAATAAGGAAATTCTGTGCAGGGGCCAGCCGGTGGAAACCCATATAATAGTGATCCTTCTGTCTTAGCACAGGGGAGAGGCCTTGGGCCTTTCGCCCCTCTCCTACCCAAGCCCGAACCGCCATTCTGGTCATTAAAGCGAGTTCCTCCCGCTCAATTCGCAGACGAAGAGCCATTAAACACTGCATTAATCCTCTGATTTCTGTACAGGCTCTCTTGTACAGACGTTGGCGATGGCTGGTGCTTATAGCTGGCATGGCGCGTGCCATTGCAAGGGACAATTAAAGACACCCGCATCCGGGTTACTTATTTGCATAGTTACTGTTAGATGCATATTTTTTTTTTCGCAAACTCATCTCATGGGAAAAAGCATCTAGGAAATTTTTTGATTACTGTATTGTCATTAATTTTACTCGAATAGTTCCTCTGAATATCAGAGAGGTTCTTTTTTGAAGTGCTTAAAGAAAGATGCCCCAAGTAACTGCATTGCAAAGAGAGGATTTCCTGTCCCTAGGTGCCAGATCCGAGGGGCATTTATCTGCCCAGTCCCTGGAATTGCACATAGTGTCACCCCTTAACTTATGCTATAGGAATGCAGAAAACTGTAGCGAGAATGGAGGTAAGGTGGTTGGCTTAACATTCCGTCGACCTCACCAGTTGAATCAATGCCTGTTGGGAAAATAAAATCTTCTATGGAAATGATACGTAATTATTAACATAAATACTTTTAAAACATCAAAGAATATAGATCAAATATTCTGAAGTTTCAATCGAGATCACAATTTCTCCAGAAGGAAAAACACATTGACAGCAAGTTTAGTTATGTCAAACTAGATTAAACCTACCGATTGGGAAGAGGTAGAAGAACGATTGAGAATAGCAATAAGGAGGTGCATAGAGCATCTCTGAAAAGCCTAAAATCTGTAATGAGCTCAAATGACCAAAACAGGTCAACAGGACTGGGAAGAACAACGATTGACTGCCTAGAGCATCTCTGAAACAGTCTAAAATCTATGTTAAGGAAAGAAAGGAAAAGTAGAGAATAAGATGGAAAAGGGATCCGGGTGGACTCAAAAAGGGGGGAAAATCCAGAGGCGTTATCCCTAGACAATGAAGTAAGTTAGAGGAAAGCATTCCAGTAGTAGTGTTGCACCAGAAAATGTTTCGTGGAAGTAGCTAGGACTTGGGAAGTTTGAGGAAGAGCAATAACGAGGTCAGAGTGAGAGCCAGAAGAGGAGCCATCATCACTGTAAACCGCAACAAACATGCCAATGCCGAGCTAATAATGGGCCAACGAGAGGAAAAAATATTTTCAAGGATTGAGTTCCAAGTCATATTTATTATTATTTGGACATCTAATTTCATTCTGTCATATTTCACTATTCAATATTCAGGATTGTATGGAATCCTATGACAATTGCAAGGCAGATAACCATGAGAACATAGTTAACTTCAGGTGAATAGATCTAACCCTCGTAATTTTGTGAGGTATGCACAATATTCACTCGAGGGAAGCAACTAAGAGCCATGGACTATCTTATGATTGAGAATGTTGCTGTAATCAATGCTTGACTGGCTACAATGGCTGCTAAAGTGGCTACAGTACAAATTTCCGAGGACAAAGGATAAAAAGGAGTTACTATTAAAATTTAAAATTCCCTCTTAACAAACTCTACCTAGGATTTCTTGAAAATTTTAATTTACCAGCCTTTGCATTTCATCAAAAGATAAGAGCCTTACTGTAAAAGAAGGATTGAAACTGAAAAGTAATGAGCTGTTATCATTTTTTTCCATTCCGCCAGTCACAAAACATTAAACATGTATGTACCAGTTCACTCTACATGATTCATGATTTATTGCGGAAATGGTAAAAAACTCAATGCTTATTTCTTCTGATCTCAACAGAAATTTGCATTTTGAAATCTTATAAATCTATTAAAATAGTAACAATAGTACAAAATTATATATTATTTTTGAGTGATCAGGAACTTTAAGGCCCTAAAAGCTTTATTATGAGTAAAAGCTTATAATTTCATTGTCTTCTAACAGTTTTGTGTGAACGAACTCTAAATTTCTTGCACCATTCTGACTTGAAGTAAATGCACAAGTGGTATATTGTAGGGAGACAAAGTCAACCTGCAATTGTTTTGGAGAAACCTGTAGAGCTTGTCAATCATTAATCCTTCAAAAGGCCCAGTGCTCTTATTAGTCTTCAATGTGGTTTTTCCTAGAACATACACAAACCTTGTATTCTTTGCCAATTCAATCTACTACAAATCCTCATCTAAGAGTATTTACTTTCTTCCACTGTATTTTTGCTTGCATAACTTATGTCATGTGAGGAGGAATGAGTTCCTCTAAGCTTGAGATAGTCTTTTATGCTTTCAAAAACCTGGTTGATAAATTCAGATCCTTCAATGTTTGGACATCTTTGTAACCAGATTGGGCTACACATTTATATACACCTTTTGGCTCTAGTTTTCCAACCATAAATCTATCCAACAAAAGTATTGACACCTTTTGGCTCTAGTTTTCCAACCATAAATCTCTCCAACAAAAGTATTGTCTTGACTGGAACCATTCTTATGGTGACAATGACAAGAACTTCATGCCGAGACCCCACATTCTTTACATAATGCTCAATAATCGGTGGTAAGTCAGAAATAAGGTCACTGCAAAAGAAATGAATTCCTGGTACAAGTGAATTCACCCCGACAACCAATCCATTCAAACCTTCTATGCTGAGTTTTCTCTGTGCTAAATATTTATACTTTTTCTACCTTCCTTATTTCCAAGAGAACATTATGGTCAGAAAAATTGTTGCAATGATGAAGGGACACCAACCACCCTGTGGCGCCTTATTCAATACATATGATAGATAAACTCCTTCAAAGATAGCAAAAAACAGAGTGAAGGGTGATATAAGAAAAACATGCATGTTCCAACCCACAAGCATGACGAAAATTGTTGCAATTAGGAAGGGACACCAACCTCCCGGGGCCCAAATCGAAGCATTGATTCTTAGTGACACAAAATATGCAAAGATGCATTATAGTATTACAAATTAGCAATGTATACATGGGCAAGAATTCTCTTCTAATCGAATAGAATGCTAAAACAGACAGTATGTGGAAGCAGAATGATAAATCAAGAAAATTGAAAAATGTGTGTATTGAACCTCATAGCTATCCCCTTTCTCCAAGACCTTCACATAAAAAATTTGCAATTTTTCTATTTCAGACATAATCAGCCTTTGAATGCCTAATGATTCCTGCTGTGTTGGCAATGCCTCCAAATCAGAATCAAATACTTGCAGACAGAACTTTTGGCTTGAGTCACATGATGATGATAGTGCTTTCAACCTGCCCTGAAGAGTCTCATGCTTTGTGGAAGGTTCTCCCATTCCAGCACAGTTCTGACGTCTAATCCTTTTATCAGCAGCCATCATGGCAGACAAAGATCTCAAATCTAGCCTACCCTTCAAAAAACTCTCCTTTATTCGAACATCTGTAAAGTTTGGCAAGTTAAGAAGTGGTGCTAATTTGTCATAAACTGGCGGAATTTCAAAAGTAACTCCCTCTGCTATCTCCAATAAACCAGATGTTGTTGTATGAGGACCATGTTCTGGAGCAATGTCAAGATGGTTGTAATTCCACAGATTCTGGACTGCATCATCTATGTGAGGACCTGCCAAAGCAGGAATGTCTAATCCATGTGGAGTCCTCTCATCTTTTAGAACCATCTGAGAGCCATGACTTAATTTCCGACCTTTCCTGTTTGATGTACGCTTTGCAGTGGAGGGACCTATGTGGGCAGCAGCAGCTGCTGCTGCTTTCAACTTATTGGCTTTGTTGAACTTTTGTGTATGTTCCCCAAGTATGGTCTGATAATATTCCTCTGATATGTGCTTCTCAAAGTCATCACCATCTTCATCATTGCTGTCTGCATCTTTCCGTGCAGATGAGTTATAACCAGCCTCTGGTTCAACATGGTACCGTTTTCTTTTTAAAACCATCTCTGATGGTAAATCCGATGGCCTCTCAGCCCGAACACCATTTATTTGTGCAAGCACTGTGTCATAACCTGCTTCATTAAAGTCAAAAGAAACAGAACATAATGATCAGAGATGTTAATCAAATTATCCCAACCCAACCACTGTTACATTGTTGTTAAACAAGAAAGTAAAGAAATTTCATACAATGATCTCTACCTAGTTATGATGGACAAAAATAAGGGAAGCCCAAAAACACCCCAATAGATTTCTATAATTCAAAGTAACAAATCAACATCATCTTTATGGCACCTTTAATTCCATTACTCTCATCTTGAATACAACCATTGGAAATTCAATACCAGAAACAGGGACCTTTCATGAGGGAGAAGGTGGTGTTATTCTTTCGGATAGCTAGAAAACTAAACAATCAAGGCTAACTAATCAACACTCACAAAATAAATAAAATGGTGAATATTGTTGTAAATAATTTTCCCCGACTAGCGGGGCCAATCACTTCAAACAATTTATAAATGGATGATGAATATCTTGGGGCAAAAATAAAGGTAATTGACACAAAGGTGTATGAAAGGTTCGTGTAACAGACAAGAGTATATGGCCTTCCCATAGGTTACAAGAAGTTCTACCTTGTTAAAAGCAGTAGCAATTTTAATGTGCGGGTTAAAAGGTAGAGCTTCCCATTCCAAAGAGTTTGGAGATTCAATACAAGGAACGCGACAACTTTCAACGGGTACAAGCCTCGAGGTAGCATTACTCTATGGGCTAGTCAGAAACACTAAAAATTCAGTATTGGCTAATCAATAGCCACAAAATTCATAAAATGACAAAAATTGATGTGAACGAGTCTAGGTCGGGCCGTGAAGAAAATCATTTTAAACAGCGATAAAATAGGATTACAAATCTCCGGGGGCAATAATGGAGGTAATTAACAGCAAATACCACCAAAGGGTCATGCAACAAATAGTACTAAACATACGATGGCCATTAACCCACGTGGCTACAGTTTGGATCTTATGCTCGGAGGGCGACCGTGATTGTCCAGGCTAAGATACAGCTAGATTCTTGTTCCTGCTACTAAAAACTAATGCAATCACACCTACCGGTGCCTAGTGGATCTTGTTATGCTCATACCTACCGGTGCCTAGTGGATCTTGTTATGCTCATACCTCCCAGTGCATATGCAATAAATAAATATAATTTAAACAAACAAACAAAAAAGAACACGGCCGTCATAAAATTAAGTGCGGGAATTCATGTCCAATAACTAAATAACCTCTACTCAATGCAATTGTGCATAGAATACGCAGACAAGGTACTAACAACAAGAATGAATGTACCTGAAATGGAGACTAAAGAAACTGTTATCACCTCCAGGAGCAGTGATTAGACTTGTACCCTACTCTCTTGCAATTTTACATAAACAGTAGATCAATTACAGCCAAAATTGAACCACAATTACAACAAAACCCTGAATTTAAATAATAATGAAATTTGCAAAAACCTTGAAAATTCACAGACAATGTGTCGGACGTCGTGAACCACCAGGAAAAAAAAATTATAATTTCTACAAAAATTAGATAGGATTTGCATCACTCAATTAACACAACTAAATAACCTAACACTGAGTAAACCCAATTTCAGCCCAACAACAAAAGAACAGAACCCCAAAACTGGATCTCAAACGAGCTGTAAAAAAGTTGTACCTTTGACAGGGCGCCTGCATGATAATTTGTGCTGAAACCCTCGGAAATTCAGCGGCGGAGGGTTTGTATTTCGTTTGGGAATCGAACCGACGAACAACGGGTAGTTAATATCTCGAGTGCCTCGAGGCTCCTTACACTAAAATAAACCTACTAAACTTGTAAGAACGATGGAGAAATCTAGCTTTTGAGGATATGCGGGGGTTTGGACCTGGCCATATCTTCTTCTACCATATTTCCAATGCTATGCCGCTTGCTTGCTTCCTGTTTATTCTGAGATACCACTTACCCCGTGTGAAAGCTGACTTTATCAAACGAGATCATCCAGACACAACAAGAAGATCATACCCAAAGGTATGGTGATGGGCTGGCTCGATACTTCCGGCCTTGAATTTGACAACAATAAGATCATGCCCAAAGGTATGGTGATGGGCTGGCTCGATACTTCCGGCCTTGAATTTGACAATGGCAGCAGTAGGGCTTTCTCTCACGATGCTCATGGATCCCCCTGGCATGATATCCACATCCTGGAAGTTTCTCGTTTTGCTTAATGAACAGAGAGCGCAGGAGGGTTTTGCTTAATGAATAGAGAGCGCAGGAGGATTCGGAGTGCAATGCATACTTGCCAGATGACAGATGCGATGCACGGCCAGATGCCAGATGCAATGCGTGGCCAGGGATAATGAATCAAACACTTCGAATCAAATGGTGAATATTAATTCCATCGTCTAACAACGAAATCAATGGCGAAGAAAGTATAGACACTAAGTGCTCACCTAGATGAGGATCTAAATTGGTGAGAGTTAGTCCTGGCTATTTAGTATTGTTTTTATATTACAGTACCATTTCTTATTAACAAACGAAAAAAGATAAGATAAGACTAGTTTTATTAATGGCAGTGGGTGACCAAAAGAGAGGTCAACAAGGCTCAAAAGTACACTAGTTACAACATACTGTGGAAGTGCCCATTACTTGTCATTAGGTATAGATGTAAAAAGTATAGGAGGGAGAAGAAGCATCCACATCTGTATCAATCACTCTATAGCTACTGATGCGTTGCTTAATAATGTCACCTAGGGAGTGCCTGGGTAGTACCAATCTATAGTCTACATATTTAAATTAGTGCTGGAAAGGGGTTTAGAAAATTTCAGTCCTTTCATTAGTTGAGTAGGGTTTGATTCCCAACTTAAATCGTAATCTAGAATGAGATTCTTGATTTTGCCCACAATGAAACTCTCTAAATTAGCTAATTTGTAAGTCTATTTCAATTGTTACCAACCTATATCCTTTATGAGCTGGATGATAGGTATCACGCCTCATTACGAAATGTATATATATTTTTATTATCTTATTTTTGAGCCCTGGGGTTGGCTTGATTGGCCTTGGAGTTAGACATTGAACTTCTCAGAAATGGGATGTCACAAGTTCAACTCTTACAATTCCTTTGGGGTTATGCACTGTAATCAATGCTGATGGTCTACCTGGTTTACCATCTATGAATCATGGGGAATACTTGTAATCAATGCTGATGGTCTACCTGGTTTACCATCTATGAATCATGGGGAATACTTGTAATCAATGCTAATGGTCTACCTGGTTTAGCATCTATGAATCATAGGGAATACTTGGAAGGTCTCTGTGAATTTAACAACATCTATTTAAATTTTATAGTTGATTGTATTGTGACATGTATTGTTTTGCAATCGCTAGTCAATCAAAAATTAAAATTATACATTAAATTGGAGCAGGTTCAAAGTTTCTTTCCATTTTCCAAATTGCATATGTTTATCTCAATTTCCTAACTTGATTGTAACTTGTGAAACAATTTCGTTTTTTCCTCTATTGGTTCTATTATGGTGTTTCTACTTGCATTGACTTCATGGGTTAATTTCCTGTGTTTTATCTTTGGCATATGATATATATTGTTAATTGTAACAATGATCTGCATCAATGAACAAGATTTTTCTAGTTGTGATATAGTGCCATGTCCATTTCTCAAACCTCAAAGGTGAAGATTCTCCAACATTTTACTTCTCACATATAATGAATTTCTTGTTTTCCCCCATCATATTTCTAGTTGAATATGTTTCATGCGTAAATACACTATTTTTCAAATAGCTTAAACTGTTCATATATTTCCTATACTTATATGTTCATTTGTCTCTTGCACCTATCCAAAGAAAAAACGCCCAATAGTAGCATTACGTCATGGCATAAAGCAATAGTGCTTCCTTATTGCAAAAATTGCGTTTGTGACAAATCGTTATCATTTTTGATAATTTCCTTCATTTATATAAATATGATGGTTCTCAAATGACTCTTTAGAAAAAAATTGTATATTAGATGAGATTTCTGACTCTAATGCACATCCAGTAAAATGCTTTTACAACTGATCTGCCATTCGTTGTATTGGTTGTCACTTGCTATTTTCAAAGTTTCGTACGGTGTAAAATGCTAATTAAGTATTTTAATGCTAAAAAGCATATCTGATAATAATGGAGTCGAAGTTCTCGACAGACCCAGAAAGTGCCATCAAGAATGCATACAACCGGACTGATGGGAAATTTTTAGCAAAGGCAGCTGATTTAGGGCCCGGTGGCTCCACAACAGTCACTGCTATTTTAGTTGATGGGAAAAAACTCTTTGTAGCAAATACAGGGGATTCGAGGGCTGTTATATGTAAAAACGGCATTGCTATTGAGCTGACTGTTGATCATGAGCCAAGTATTGAACGCCAAAACATCGAGAAGGGTGGATTTGTGACACTCCTGCCAGGTACCACTACAAATGTTGTGCAAAGATTAATTTTAATGAGAAATTTTTTTGATTTGTAACTTTATAATTCTATCTTAATGGTCTAGCTCAAGAGTAACATTTGAATGGTAACAGGAGAAACTGTATACTTAATGGTGTTTTTTTTTAATATATTAGGAGATGTACCTCGAGTTCATTTAAGTTCAGAACCAGATGTGAGAGACACGACCATAGATGCAACCACAAAATTTCTCATTTTGGCTAGTGATGGATTGTGGAAGGCAAGGCATTTTTTCTAATCATTTACTTATTTGCATAGTTACTGTTACATGCATATTTTTTTTTCGCAAACTCATCTCATGGGAGAAAGCATCTAGGAAATTTTTTGATTACTGTATTGTCATTAATTTTACTCGAATAGTTCATCTAAATACTAGAGAGGTTCTTTTTTGAAGTTCTTAAAGAAAGATGCCCCAAGTAACTGCATTGCAAAGAGAGGATTTCCTTTCCCTAGGTGCCAGATCCGAGGGGCATTTATCTGCCCAGTCCCTGGAATTGCACGTAGTGTCACCCCTTAACTTATGCTATAGGAATGCAGAAAACTGTAGCGAGAATGGAGGTAAGGTGGTTGGCTTAACATTCCGTCGACCTCACCAGTTGAATCAAAGATGCATTATATTATTACAAATTAGCAATGTATACATGGGCAAGAATTCTCTTCTAATCGAATAGAATGCTAAAACAGACAGTGTGTGGAAGTAGAATGATAGGTCAAGCAAATTGATAAAATGTGTGTATTGAACCTCATAGCTATCCCCTTTCTCCAAGACCTTCACAAAACAAATTTGCAATTTGCGTATTTAAGACATAATCAGCCTTTGAATGCCTAATGATTCCTGCTGTGTTGGCAATGCTTCCAAATCAGAATCAAATACTTGCAGACAGGATTTTTATTTTCAACTTTGCCATACTGCTGCAAATGTTTGGTAATTTTTTGGTAATCCTCCGTATCTCTTCCAACGTTGGTGAATGAATGCCGCTTTTGTGAATAGATTCAAGTACAGTTTTTTGTTCCAGCGTTGGCTTCCATCGATGAGTGGAGCCTCTCGTTGTATTTTTCCGTACAGAGATGGATAGATGAATTAATATAAGAATAAGAGATGGATCAACAAAATTCAAAAACACAGGCAGATCCATAAATCTAGCACTCTAAAAAAACAATAAATACCTGATAGTTTTCTGGTCATTGTTGGGTTATTGTAGCCTTCATATTATTCACTAGTGTAGCAACAACTCCACCCCACCGATGGATTCGATGATGAGAGGAGGAGCTCAATGAAAGTAAGATGAGATATATGAAACCCGCCTATGGAGGAAAGTAAATCGAAAGACTCTTTATATAAAACCCAGAAATGGGCAGAGAAATTAGAGGAATTAATGGAAATATGGATCGGTTGATTACTCTGAAATGCGATGGGATCAATTGTGATGCGAAGGCCGTTGAGTGGACCAAGTCTCCCCGTAAAGCATTCCAAGGGAGCCACGTACCTCAGCCAATTACGTGTAAGCGCTCCTTTCTTGCGCCGCGGCCAGATGCCAGATGCCATGCGCGGCCAGGGATAATGAATCGAACACTTAGAATCAAACGGTGAATATTAATTCCATCGTCTAACAACGAAATCAATGGCACAGGGCACTGGAAGGGAGTCCTTCCGAGAAGAACGCCGTAAAATAATTACAGTTTTTGCAAAGAAGTGAGTCCCAAGTTTTTTCGATAACCCACACTCGACGGGCATTCCAATGATCTATCACTTTTTTTTTTAGATATATACTATCGAATTTTCGCCATAAAGTCTTAGAGAATGCTTTAACTATTAAATTTTCGATGCAAATCACATCGAACGATTACAATAAATTATCAGCCAAAGGATTAAAGGATTGGGTACTATGTTTTACCATGTGAAACCGGTGACCATAAGAGTTTTGAAATTCCGAAGTATTATTCATTTAAACTTCAAACCAGCATCCCCAAATAAAAATTGTATAAGCAAATTCTGACATAGCACAAAACCCTAAAACAATTGCACTCCTCCCTCCTAGCTGTCTTATATTATTACAATGAGAAAATTCGATGCCTTTCTCAGACATTATGGTCACTCGGGACCATCCAAAATTTAAAATGGGCGCATGAACTGTAAAAGCAGATAGTAATCATATAAAACGTTTTAACTAGGCACCCTAAAAATTAAAATGGTTGCATCAATGACCCAAAAAAAAGCAGACAGTACTCATATAAAAGCAGATAGTAATCATATCAAATCATTTAAATGGGCATGCTAAAAATTAAAATGGCTACATCAACGGCCAAAAAAATAGCAACGATATAAAATGTTTTAGATTTTCAGTAAAACGAGGGCGAAGGTGATGTTTAGCTATATGTATCTCACAGAATTCATGTATTTCTCAGACATTATGGGAACTCATATAGCGTTAACAAAAATAAGTGATAAAGTCAGACAGGTTGGGTGCAAAACTATAAATGTGATAGCCGGAATTTATGGGAGCCCTGCTCCTTATACATCAATGTGCATGCATTGAATCATATACGTTTGTGTAGATGAATTGTATTATTATCAACGAAGCGCTGAACTACTGAACTAACCATTTAGGAAGTGAAAAGGTTTGGCAACTGTAAGCAGAAATCATAACATTTTTAAAACATTTCAAATTGACGTGATGAAATTAATATAAAAAAAAGAGATGGATCAACAAAATTCAAAACACAGGCAGATCCATAAATCTAGCGCTCTAAAAAACAATAAATACCTGATAGTTTTCTGGTCATTGTTGGGTTATTGTAGCCTTCATATTATTCACTAGTGTAGCAACAACTCCAGGTTCTTTTTTGAAGTTCTTAAAGAAAGATGCCCCAAGTAACTGCATTGCAAAAAGAGGATTTCCTTTCCCTAGGTGCCAGATCCGAGGGGCATTTATCTGCCCAGTCCCTGGAATTGCACGTAGTGTCACCCCTTAACTTATGCTATAGGAATGCGGAAAACTGTAGCGAGAATGGAGGTAAGGTGGTTGGCTTACATTCCGTCGACCTCACCAGTTGAATCAAAGATGCATTATATTATTACAAATTAACAATGTATACATGGGCAAGAATTCTCTTCTAATCGAATAGAATGCTAAAACAGACAGTATGTGGAAGCAGAATGATAAGTCAAGCAAATTGATGAAATGTGTGTATTGAACCTCATAGCTATCCCCTTTCTCCAAGACCACAAAACAAATTTGCAATTTGCGTATTTCAGACATAATCAGCCTTTGAATGCCTAATGATTCCTGCTGTGTTGGCAATGCTTCCAAATCAGAATCAAATACTTGCAGACAGAACTTTTATTTTCAACTTTGCCATACTGCTGCAAATGTTTGGTAATCCAACGTTGGTGAATGAATGCCGCTTTTGTGAATAGATTCAAGTACAATTTTTTGTTCCACCGTTGGCTTCCATGAGCTTCTCGTTGTATTTTTCCGTACAGAGATGGATAGATGAATTAATATAAGAAAAAGAATGGATAGATGAATTAATATAAGAAAAAGAGATGGATCAACAAAATTCAAAAACACAGGCAGATCCATAAATCTAGCACTCTAAAAAACAATAAATACCTGATAGTTTTCTGGTCATTGTTGGGTTATTGTAGCCTTCATAATTTTCTGGTGATTGTTGGGTTATTGTAGCCTTCATATTATTCATTAGTGTAGCAACAACTCCACCCCACCGATGGATTCGATGATGAGAGGAGGAGCTCAATGAAAGTAAGATGAGATATATGAAACCCGCAGACGAAAGTAAATCGAAAGACTCTTTATATAAAACCCAGAAATGGGCAGAAAAATTAGAGGAATTAATGGAAATATGGATCGGTTGATTACTCTGAAATGGGATGGGATCAATTGTGATGTGAAGGCCGTTGAGTGGACCAAGTCTCCCCGTAAAGCATTCCAAGGGAGCCACGTACCAGCCAATTACGTGTATCTTTTCTTGCGCCGCTGCCAGATGCCATGAGCTGCCAGGGATAATGAATGGAGCACTTTGAATCAGACGGTGAATATTAATTCTATCGTCTAACAACGAAATCAATGGCATCAATGGCGCAGAAAGGTACAGAGTGGCATTAGAGGGGAGTCCTCGTTTCTTGTTTGTATTTACTATTGTGTGAATAACATGGAAAGAATATTGTTATTTTTCTGCATTGTTGAGCATGTAAAAGTGTGATCTTGTTTCCCTGTGAATTTATGACAATGAGATAGTAGAGATATGGTTGTTTTCTGGATTTTTAATTTTATCAGATAGAGAAACTCTATGTGAAAATGCATATTATATGTATAGAGTCTATTCTTTATTTCAAGTAGAGACTAGATAAATAAAAGAAAACTAAATGTTGAAAATTTGTTGAGATTTAAAGAGATGGTATAATTGAAAACAACAAGAGAAGCTGGAACCATTACCATTCAACTATCCTCTGGTATTAGTTAAACCATAGGACAAAGATTAGTCGCAAGGCCACACCATTAGCCATCCTAGAAACAGTTCCTCAAGGACTCTTGCACAATCTCATGCATGACATTAAGAACTGAAATTTTGAAAATAGAAAACAACTGTATAAATAAATACTATTATCATGCAGAGTTAACCATATAAAGGGATCTGTATAAATGGCTCAAAGTTTATAAATATTATACAAATTTATGTTCATATACAAATTATAAAACTACTAAGAGATACCATATTTTCATCATTATAGAAATGGAACCAATATTAAGCATTACTTAAACAACGCAAGTAATAAAAGAAGAACTTTAAACATAATGAAATAGTGTGAAACTACAGAACTGTAACGATTTATAACCATCCGACACATGGAGCAAATGAAGACCATTACCACAAGAAGTCGCAACTAAACAAAACGAAGGTACTGAACAGTTCTAAAAAAAACGTAACAACATAACATTACAGTAAACCCCTCAACAGTGTCGAGGGTTTATTTAAAGAATTCACAATTTAGTAGGTTAAGAATGCCAATTGATACAATCAATAACTAGAAAAACCCCAACTCCGGTATTGTTTGGAGAATTCTAGAAGAGTCACATGCAAGTCTATACACATGAATATGAAGAAAGAACCTCATCAAAACCCTGACAGTGGGTTGAAACCTATAGAAGCGAGCCCGCGGAGGAAAAGCACTTACCTGCACATTAAACATTTATTATCAACCGCTGATAAAGAATCTTCCAACCTTAGCAAAAAGAAGATGCTTACGTGTGGAGGAATGGTAGTCGCTTGGACATTTTGTTCCATGTTCATGAGTAACATGAAAACATTAGAACCCTTTGGAAGGATCCTCGGCAGACTTAAATGCTTTATGAGAGGTTATGCACTTCCCTCCCAGGAGAAGGGGCGTATCTTGTAGCCACCTTGAGAAAAATTTTGATATGAAACCAAATGCACCATTGCCACGGAAAAATGGAATCCTAGGCATGCAAACCAAACCATGAGTGTTACAGTAACTTCAAAGACCAAAATATGCCGTGAAAAGTGAAACAGGTATGCAAAAATGACCTGACCAGTTAAGAGTTGAAATAGAAGGCAAGTGGATTCGGCCCAATTGCACCCCTACATCGAGGAAGGACGCCATGGTTCGCAGAAGTTCAAACCCTAGGGTTTCACCCTTCATCACCAAAGCCATCGATACCAAAATAAAACAGAGCAAATGACACATGATGCTATGTTAGTTACTCGATCACCTATTCGGCGCCCTCCTAGCCATACGATCCAAGAACCTGATAAGAATATAAATGGGCATGTTGATCCCAAGGATTGGTTGCCAAGTGAACGGGGTTATTAAGGCTAGCAGAGCATGCAGATGCCTCTATGTGGGGATAAACGCTCTTTTCTTCTGCCGCGGCCAGATGCCATGCGCTGCCAGGGATAATGAAGGGAGCACTTTGAATCAGACGGTGAATATTAATTCTATCGTCTAACAACGAAATCAATGGCGCAGAAAGGTACAGAGTGGCACTGGAGGGAGTCTTTCCCAGAGGAACGCCTTACGGCGTAATTACAATTAATACGTTGCATTTTGCATGTTTTGACCATATGTTAATACATAACAAATCAAAACCAAACTCCTGACCGTGTCATATATGCGATCCGGTATTTCCTGCATCCCTGACAATTCGTTTATTACAACCATCTCCTCATCGGTGTTCCATGCATCGGTCAACAGATCAGTGCTGGCTATCATAGACTTCCAGCAAACGACTTAATGGTCATGGGCACTCACAGGCTGGGCTTATTGCACTAGTATTTCTCTCGGTGTTGTTTGGCACCAGAAGACTTAATTTCTCTTTGTTGTCATAGCTCCAACATCGACAGAACTCTCATTCAATCTCAAAAGCCTGTAATTGTAAGCACTTGGTCGATGGTCCTCTCCTTTCCTAAGGATATTTGAACTCTAGGAGGGCCCTTGGTGACGTAGTTCAAACCATCTGTAGATTCCTAGCATGTGGACATAATAAGGCCGAACCCTAGGCAACGTTGCAAGTTGACAAATTTAGGAGGAAGCTCTAAGATCTCATCACAGAGGAGAACAATGCGTTGATCATGGTTTGAATCCCGTGGCACAGTGTTGGGACTTATGATATCAAGACCAAGACCGGAGGGCCCTTTGAGACAATGAGATATTCATTCGAGCTTTCCCATGGTGCTACCAGCGGTCTGGACATTGTCGTGAGGCTCCTGGTGCCAATCAAGGAACAGTTCCCCATAATCTCTTGTGCTAACCTTTATTAGTTGACTGGTGTGGTGGATGTTGAAGTGAACGGAGGACCTGACATTCCATTCCATCTTGGAAGAGATGACCTGCGATTCTCCTATCTATGTGGATCATTTTTCCAGCAGTGCGTTGTCAGCTCTGTTGTGTATACTCCAATTGGCCCTTGGATGGTTTGCTAGACTCTAGAGTATGTTGGCGCTTTGTTGGCAGGCTGACTCACCTCCTCAGTGGTCAACGCAAAATTGTGCCATAAACCTTTGTCCAGGCTTGGAACCATAACATATTAATTTTCCATCAAACTTTGTACCGCTTATTCAACGTGCCATGGGTTTAAAACCATATCATTTGTTTTAACATTTAACATTGGGCCAATATGGTTTTAATATTAATGCTCCACCATATAACTTTAGAATATATGGTTATTATGTGGTTTTGTTTTGAAACCATGACACTTGAATGTATGCGCCCACCTTGCCTTTGCACCATACACTTTGATGGATGGTTTTCCCTTCATCCGGAGGCCAAATGCGAATCTGGAGATACCACCAGAATCAGTAAGTCAAGCTCTTCAATTTTAAGACTGATTTCGTGATCAACTGGGATTGGGGATCATACCTACTTTAGGAACTAGTGCTAGAAACATAGAATATAGTGTTGAGTGCAAAATCCCCAATCGCGTTGACTCTTCGGCCACCTCTTGAATTTATTTTCCTATAAAACCCTAACATGCTTCATAAAAATATGTTGTGAATCCATCTGGTCTAGGTGCTTTACTCTTAGGAATATTCATAACTACCACTTTGACCTCAGGCATGGTCACTTGTCTCATTAGTGCAATGTTTTGAACTTTACTAATCAGTCTTGGGATATGTTGATTTATTGTAGCAATGGATTCTTGTCTTTCGTATTTAACCTCTAACATGAGATTCTTGAAATATTGTACTAGTTCATGTTCAATATCTTGATGTTGTAATTTTTTGTCCCCATTCTTATCGGTGATGGAAAAGATTCTATTATTTTGGAAACATTCGATCAATGCATTACGAAAGAATTTTGTATTATGTTCTTCGTATTTAAACCATTGTATCTTGGAATTTTGTTTCCAGAGAGACTCCAGGCTTGTTTTCGTAGTTGCTCTAATTTTTGAAGGGCGTCAGCCTCCTGTATTATCAATTCTTTAGTTCAGCCTTCAATAATTATTCTTTGTTGGATGAGCATCATTTGATTTTCCATTACTTTTTTATCTACAAAGATGTTCCCAAAGACATTCTCAAATTTTTATTTGTTTCTTCAGCACCTTCAATTTAAGTTGAAATATGCATTTTACTAGTCCCTCTCAATTTTAACTCCTTCCACCAACTAGCTAGCATATCAACAAAGCCATCTGATTGAATCCAAAAAATTTCAAAACGAAATGGGTGATTTGGTGGGGCTTCCTTAAGGTCAATGTCTAATCTTAGAGGCCAATGATTTGATGCCATGCAAGGTAAAATTAACACTTCTATGAAGAGATCTTTGTGTATAATATATTTTGATAACAAAAACCTATCTAAACAACAGGCTATCTTATTATTACCTCCACAACAGTTGCTCTAAGTGAACACCCCATTATTAGTTTGAATATAAACCAGTTGCAAGTGATTTATAACATCATCAAAGACAAGAGAGAATTGATATAATTTGTGTATGCCACCTTTATTTTCCTTTAATGAATGGATAATATTGAATTCCCCTCCCACTATCCATATCGCATTGCCGACCAGTTTTCTCATATTCTTTAGATGATTCAAAAAAAGTTTATTGCCCCTCGTTCCTGAGGGTCCATAAACCATTGAAGGAACAAAACCTCCTCAATACTTATATATCTGAAATTTCTTGTAAGGATCCAATCAAAATCCAGCCAGTCGAGGAAGAGAACCTCTTTGGGGTTCCACCATATGGCTAGTCCTCCTGCTAAACCTTGAGCATATAAAGAGACATTTTCGCATCCTTTCCATATTGTGCCTGCTATTGGATCCATTTTCTCGCCTTGTAATTTTGTTTCCTATATAATAATAATTGCTAGATTTTCCCTTTTTATTTGATCCCTAAGATATTGTTGTTTACCTTTGTTATTTATTCCATGTACATTCCATGAAAGGATTTTCATGATGAGGAATTAAGAGGGGGTAGTGACTTCTCTGTCACTATTGTAGTTTGGTCCATATTTCCTTGATTTGTGCTCATATTTTGTCTCGCTTCCTTTTTAGGTTTGGTGACCTTTTTATTTGGTTTTTTAGTGAGATCCTTTAGTAGAATTTCTTTTCCTTTTTCCTTAAAAGCTTGAAAATATTGTTCTATTAGGTACGTAATGGAGTTTCTCCTCTTTGTTTTCCATTTAAGATAAGCATTTGCATAGTTCTCACATTAATCCTTGGATAAGTCTCATATATCTTGTTGTTCCCAATGATTAACCATTGAGACAAGTACTCTTTTCTCTTCTGATAGGTCGGTTAACTATTTTTCCAATAGAGGAGCAAATGCATCAAATCCAGGCAAAGTAAAAAGATCAAACTCCTCTTGTGACTCTACCTCCTCTTCTAATTTGCAATTAAGGATACCCTTATCAGGGGTTTGATCTAGTGGAGTGATATCCATATGGGTAGATTCTATGTACTGAGGGTCCTCATCCATATCTTCCAGCACTGAAAAAGTATTTTTCTGTTCTGGACCCTTTGTGCTAGAAGAAGCACAATTTCTATTATTTCATCTCCTGGAAGTGACCTCTATACTTTGAACCCTTGTTCTTTTTTTCTTAGAGGGCATTCTCTTATTAACTGGTCATGCTTGTGACAAATCCTACACCTGAAAGGAACATGCTCATAATCTAAATATTGTTTCCAAATCTCTCCCCGGTAGTCCAACTTAAAGGAGTCAAGTAAAGGTTGAGATATGTTCATATAAGCACATAATATAGCATAAGACATGTTTTTTCCCCATTATGTGACTTCTAAAACTTTAGCAAAATAACTTAGTGTATGACCTATCCCTTCTAAAATTTCTGGAACCCAAAAGGCTACTAGTAAAGAGTACAATCTAACCCATATGGGTGCCTCGGTAAATTCCTCTTTGTCAAGATTAAAACAAGCTTCCTAGTGTCTAATATATAGGCCTGTGGTTCTCAAGAAATATGGGCCTCCTTCAAAACCCTTGGCTTTGTATTCCAGATTGGAAAAAATAATAGTGAAAAAACCTTTAGGGCCTCATCTCAATTCCACCTCTCCCTTTGGTTTCCAGTTCCATTATATCCATCGCTCTATCTCCTTTTTTATTAGCCATATACCTATGAACTTGCAGATAAAAGCATGATATCTCATGTGTTCCTTGTGATCTTTTAGACATCTTGTTGGAATAAAAAATGGAGGGTTTTGGGAGGCCTTAGGGAAACAATGACCCTTTAGCCCCTTCTTCCATTGATCTCCCAAAATCGGCAATTGATAGTTGTCATCAAAGCATCCTTTTGCTCCTGCTTTGTGTTCCCTCTGAGAGGGCATACCAACAACCATATTTCAAAAGAATGGTTAACCCCCTCCCACCTTCAAATTCATGTAACAAGAATACATAGTTGACAGAATCGAAATTTGGGTAGAATTGTGAGATGATTCAAAATTGGGGAAAACCCCAGTCTCTACATAACTTATCAAAACTAGTATCACCACCTTCCAACTCTCGGCCGCCTCACCGCCTTCTATTACGAACCATCATCACCTATGAATGACAATTTATCTTGCATTTCTCTTTCAGTAAAACAATATTAATGTCACCGCTTATACAGAAAATTGAGGGTAGTGTGTTGATTTCTACTTCTTTATCACCTAGGTTAAAAAGAATTTACCAACTAAAAATGTTGCTTACTATAATGCTTTTAACTTAAAAGAAATTATTTAAAATAATTTTAATTTTTTATTAAATAAATGAAATTACAATATTATTTATTGATTAGTGATTTGTCACATAAGAAATTAGACTACTAAAAATCAATAAGGTTTCATTTTAAAAATAAACAGTAAGACCAAACCAAGTCTCTAAAAACATAGTGTTTTCAATAAGGACTTAATTACACAAAGAGTGATGTATAGGCGAAGTTAAAGGTTGAGTGTGGACTAGACTACTCAAACCAATAATCAAAAGCCTAGGAAAACAAGTTGACTAAATAAAAATAGAAACTAAAGTCAAAAGAAAACTATGTATAAGTGGATACATCCACCTCAATGGGGTTGGTGTGCCCTTGGATGTAACCACTCAAACTCAGAGCAAGAGAAATTTTGGCTTTAATCCTTTTGAGACATGCCCCCATTTTCTTCTAGTGGAACACCACCTTGTCCAACATCAGCATGATCTCTTCTTTGGTATTATTCTTATCCATAATTACCTTACATAATAAAATTTTCATTCCCCAATATAAATCTATGGTCAATGGGTACTGTTTTTATTTTCCATGAGTATGCCTCAGATCAGGCAGCCACTTCATAATATTAATTAAAACTTTTGAGTAAAAAAGATAACCTTGATCAACTGCAACATCCACCTCAAATTTAGATAGTTCTTCCTTAACGTCCATAGAGAATTTCACTTTGGAAATATGAGCTCAAACCTTAACCCTTGAGCGAGCTCGGGATCTTCCCAACCCTCCATGACTATTGTTGTTGTGTCTACATTTTACCCTCATTTGAACCACGTTTTCAAACATGGGTGGCCAGACCATACTCTCGCATTGCAAGATGTGTTGCGAACTAGAGAGCAAAGATGAGCTAAGGCCTGGAAAACTCTATTCTACTGATTGTGCCTATGGAAATTTGAAGGAAGCCTGAATATAAATAGTTGTGGTGAAGAAAAAAGTAGCAAAAATTGCATCTCTAATGATAGATATGAAACCATAAACTAATGGAAGCTTAGGAGAATCAATGCCCAAAACCAAGTCAGCATGAAAAATGATGGAAAATGAATCATGGGACCATCATCCTACTACCCATGTGTGCAAGTAGTGATATCATGATACAAACTAACACCTTACTCTGCTCACACCAGTACATTTCATTAACACCAAGGTGCAAACCATATAGCAACGTTAATGTTGGTCAAGCATCAAATCACCCTCACTCATTGAACAAGGTGACAATGTCCTCATCTCATTCGATCTAACTTGATATTTTTTATTTTATTTCTCGAGAATTAGTAACTTTGAAAGATCAACTACCATTATTACACTAGATACAACAATTTCATAAATGCCACTAACAAATAAATATTGTCGTTATTATTATAATAAATTCTAAACACAAAAAATAAAAATAAATTTACAAGTAAAAAACAAACTAAAATATATAAATGAATTTTTCACGACATCTTTCCCAAAAACTTACAATTCTATAAAGTATCTTATATAAAATTAAAATTTCAAAATATATAAATGAATTTTTCAAAAAACTTACAATTCTACACATATTAAAAAGTTATAGTATTGGGAGTTTGATGTATGCAATGGTATGTACTAATGATAAAAACGCACGCGCGTCTGAGCGCCTGAGCCTCCATCGATCAGAACCGCCTCGCACCAACGATCCCGCCGGCTCTAGATCCCCATGGATCCCCCGGATCCACTAGGGGGGGATCCAGCTTTGCAGCAAGCCTTCTCGAACCTGATCAAATCTCTGCCTCAGCAAAGGCCAAGGCCGACGGCTACCAAGTTCGTTAAAAAACTCGATGTGCTTCAAGAAGTTCTTCTGCCCCCGACCATCCCTCGCATGGCAGCAATATCTCTTGCAGAGAAAGGATTAATCGGCCAGTTTACAGGTTTATGGCCCTCACCCAAAACCGTTCAGCGGTGGGTGGAGAGAAACTGGGCAGACAAGATTCAGGGGAAAATCTCAATAAGGTTCTGTGGCAGAGGTTATTTCACCTTCCACTTTGAAACCAAGGAGGACAAGGACTTGATATTTAGAAATGGGCCTTACTTCATGGACTCCCGGGGACTCTATCTCAACAAATGGACCCCGGACTTCGACCCAGAACTAGATATTCCAAGCGTTGTCCCTGTCTGGGTCAGGCTTCCTCACCTCCCTCTTCATTGCTGGGGAGATGACTCGGTCAAGGCAATAGGAAACGCGGTAGGGAAATATATAGACCGCAGTGAGCCCAAGGACAACATGCAAGCCTGTGCGCGAATTTGTGTCGAAGTAGATCTGGGACGCGGCCTACCGGAAGCAATCAAATTGAAGGTGGACGACTGGTGCCATATCCAACAGCTGGACTACGAACAGATACCCTTCAAATGCAAGGTATGTCATGAATACGGACACTTTGCTAACAGATGCCCAAAACTTATAAATGTTGAATCATCAGAGCAGGAGGACCAATGGGAAACAGTGAAAAGAAAAAAATCTGCCTCATCCTTCAAACAATCTGAATCTGAACAACCGGGACCATCCCATCCTCCCTCATCTAATCAGCGCCCACCCTCATCCTCACAGCAAGCCCCTCCTCCTTTCCCCACCTCTCCTCCTCGTTCTTCTAATCCCTCCATCCCTCCTTCTTCAAACCCTTTCGCATCCCTTTCTGAAGAAGAACCTACTCAGGACCCTTTATCAGATCAGCATATCCCCTCATCCCCTCATCCCTCTCCGCCCTCCCCGGACACTACTTCAACAAGAATCACAAGAAGCTTATCAAAGGATCTAGGAGCATCTAGTGAGATTCCAAAAAAACATGGGCCAGGAAGGAAGTCGGCAAAACAGCAAAGAGAAGAAAGTGCGCAGAAGGATATAGCAATGGGATCACAAACACCGATTGAAACCTACATTCTAGGAATCTCGGACAAGGAAAACAATATCAAAGGCAAAGAGAGGCGAGCACCTCTGCACACCACTGGTAAATCATGATGAAAGTGTTGTCTTGGAACAGCAAGGGATTAGGGCACCCCTCCAAAAAAGCTGCCCTCAAGGAGTTAATTCAAAGTGAAAAGCCTGATATCTTACTCATCCAAGAGACAAAACTAGAACAGTCCGAAATCAGCAGATTCATTGGCCAACAAAAACAGTATGGTGGCTGCACCAGTGAAGCAAGAGGAGCTTCAGGAGGTATTTTAACAATGTGGAATATAAGCAAATGGAGTTGTAGCCTCGTCAAAACACAACAGCATTGGATAAGTGTTAAATTGGAAAGCAAGGACAATGGCACTGAAGTAAAAATCTACAACATCTACTCTCCTAACCACTACAGGGAAAAAGAAGTTTGTTGGACTACCTTAGAGGAAGATTTAGAAGAAGACCATGGTAACAACCTCATCCTAGCAGGGGACCTAAATCTGGTCATGCACTCAAATGAAAAAAGAGGAGGGAACTTCGGCGTTGATCATTTCTGAAACCGGCTGGAACACATCATGCAAGAAAAGGACTTGGTCGATTTAAAGCCCAAGAATCGCAAATATACTTGGAGCAATAGGAGGTTGGGAGCAGGTAACATTATGGAAAGACTTGACCGCTTCCTTGTTAACATCGCCTTTCTGTCCTCCTTCTCCAACGGGCAGTCAGACATCCTCAATACTTCCGCCTCGGACCACTACCCCATTACTCTTACCTTGCAAAGCCAAAGTCACCTCGGCCCCCTCCCTTTCAAATACTCCACCCTTTGGAACCAAATTCCAGCAGCCCGCGATATAGTTAAGCAAGCTTAGTCTCAGCACGTGGAGGGCTCCCCAACTTTCATTTGGGAAACAAAGTTGAAGCAAACTAGGCAGGCACTCAAGACTTGGGCAAAGATCAACTACAAGGAACCCGAGGTATTAAAAAAGGATATCAAACAAAACCTTGAAAAAATTCAGCAAAGTATTGAAGCGGAAGGACTCACTCAGCAAGCAAGACAAGAAGAGATCAGATTGTATGCAGAGCTGCGCCAAATAGCTAGAGATGAGGAGATCAAATGGAGGCTAAAATCTAGGCAGACCTGGCTGCGTGAAGGTGACAAAAACACCTCTTATTTCCATAAACAAGCCACAATCAGGAAGGCAAGAAACATAGTTAATGCAATCAGAGATAGTGAAGGGATCAATCATGAAACCCAAGACTCCATAAAAGCTGCTGCAACCTCCCATTTCAAATCTCTCCTAACAGAGGACAAAAATGAGGAGGATTACTCAAACTTCCTCCAACATATGACCAGAGAAGTTACTCAAGAAATGAATAACAGCCTCACCCAAGAAGTCGAGGAGGATGAAGTCAAAAAGGCTGTCTGGAGCCTCCATTCGGACAAAGCCCCAGGTCCTGACGGGTTCCCAATCAGCTTCTTCAGAGAATATTGGCCAATGATTAAAAAGGACCTTCTCAAGATGATTCGTTGGGTCCTTAGGAAAGGCAAACTAGGGGGCTATACCAACTCAACGTATTTAGCTCTCATCCCAAAAGAGAATAGGCCGACCACCTTCTCTAGATTCCGGCCCATATCCCTTTGCAACTCTGCTTATAAAATAATCACAAAAATATTATCCTCAAGACTCAAGCCTCTTCTTTCTTCCTTAATTTCGGAAAATCAGGGAGGTTTTTTAGCCAACAGGCACATTTCCGACTCCATTCTTTTGGTACAAGAAGCCATCCACTCTAGTCTTAGTCGAAAGGAAAAAGGATTCATCCTTAAACTTGATCTTGCCAACGCCTTCGATAGAGTCAGACACTCCTTCCCTCTTACTGTTTTGAACAAAATGGGATTCAATGCCTCCTTCATCAATATGGTCCAAGCTTGTATCTCTAACCCTTGGATTTCACCTCTGGTGAATGGAAGACCTTGTGCAACCTTTCAATCCTCCCGAGGCCTCAGGCAAGGCTGCCCCCTTTCTCCCTACCTTTTCATCCTCATGGCTGAATCCCTCAGTAAAGCCTTGGATTACAACCGAAGAATAGGCCTAATTACAGGTATCCAATTTGAGCAGGGCACAAAGAATATTAATCATTCCCAATTTGCTGACGATACCCTCCTGATGGGTGGAGCTTCGAACACCATTGCAAGGCGCTTCAAAAATATCATGGACCAATTCATGGACTTCTCTGGAGGAAGAATCAACCAAGTCAAAAGCTGCATCTATGGATGGAATGCAACAGCTCACACCATTCAAAGTATTGCAAATATTTTAGAGGTCTCTTACAAGCTCGATTGGAGTCATTTCACCTATCTAGGGATGCCGGTGAGTAAGGGTCCCCTGAAGACTGAAACTTGGAACGAAATCCTCGACAAAATCAAAAGGAAAATCCAACAATGGGGAGCCATGTGGCTGAACCCAGCAGGACGTCTTGTTCTTCTCAAATCAGGTTTGATTTCTCTCCCTATCTACCGCTTTTCATTGCTACAAGCTCCAATGAATTTCCATCATAAATTGGAAAAGGCCCTTCGTTTTTTCCTTTGGCAAGGAGGGAATTCGGAGAAGAGAAAGTTCAACTTGGTTGGTTGGAAAAATGTCATCCAGCCCCAAGAAAAAGGAGGCCTTGGAATAAGGTCCCCAAACCTTTTGAATTTAGCTCTCGGGGCTAAAATTGTTTGGAGACTAATCACTGGGAATACAGCTTGGTGGAAATCAATCTTAGAAGCCAAGTATCTCAACAGTTCTAGGCACAAGCTTCTGGAAACTAATATACCCAACAGAGACAGCTCCAACATCTGGAAATTATGCAAGAAAATTATCCCACTCATGGCTCAGCACATCTCCAAAGTTCCAGGAGAGGGAAGTAGCATCAGCATTTCTAAAGACAGAATCCTGGGCCAGAGCCCTATAGGATCCAATGCAGAAGCAATTCCAGCCATAAATTGGTTAAACAACAGAGGAATATGGAGCTTAGCCCAAATCACTAAGTGGGGAAGCTCCTCCCAAGCTTGGATTGGCTGGACCTTGCCGAACTACCCAAGGGATCTGGAAACAAGCTTCAACGCTCTAAAAGACCAACTGCACAGTAAGGCTCCGACTCATAAAGGAGGCAAAGATAGTTTTCGTTGGGACCCCACAGGAACCGTGTACACAACCAAAGCAGGGTACCACCATTTATGTGCTAGTGCCTTCCCACAGGACACATGGAGTCATTGGAGATTGGTTTGGAAAGCGGAAGCCCCCCCTAAAGTAAAATTCTTCTGCTGGCTCCTCCTGAAAGGTAAGATTTTAACAGCTGAGAACCTCAAAAAAAGGGGTATCCTAGGCCCTTCCAGGTGCCCAAATTGTCTTCAAGAGGAAGAAACAATACAGCATTTGTTTATGGAATGCCAAGTAGCTGCAAATTGTTGGAAAGATATTGCATCTGTAGGGGGAGTAGAATGGAATCCTAAGTCCTCCATAGTAGAGACAGTCCAAAATTGGAAGAAACTTTGCCCATGGAAGAGCAAGAATAGTAAATTATCACAGAGGATATGGAATACTTTACCATTAACTCTTCTTTGGAGCATATGGTTAGCTAGAAACAAGAAAGTATTCCAAGACAAAGGACACAACTCCAGATTTATGTGTCATAAAACCATCAGCTTAGCTGTAGAGGCTGTGACAATTCGTACCCACAGTAAAGTCAATCTCAGCAGCTACAGTGCAGAAGAAAGAAATTTGATTAATTATGGTAGCATCATCAGCACCCAAGATCAAGAAAAGGATAATTTGAGCCTAAAGGAGTCAACTACAGCTTGGAAGCTGAGGCTTAAGAAAGAAGATTTTGCTCTTTGGTTGAGCAACTGAAACAAATACTGCCTCTTCTTCGATGGTGCCTCAAAATCTAATCCTGGTCTTGCAGGCGCAGGAGGCCTCATATGCAACGCAAATGGTGAGCCTATCTTGCATTTTGAATGGGGATTGGGTAATCTCTCCAATAATCGGGCCGAAGGTCTGGCCTTATTTCAAGGACTCAATCAAGTGATCAAACTGGGCATCAAGAAAGTGAACGTTTTTGGTGACTCTGAAATTATTATCCGGCTCATGGAGCAAAAGCGGACTTCGCCAAACATACTGCTGCAACAAATCAACAGCAAAAACCAAGTCCTGCACAGCACGCTGGAGGAAACCTATTGGGTCCCTATAATACTAGTGATTACCCCATTACTATGGTAGTTATACCCCTTATTTATATTGTTGTGCCCCTATTACCCCCATATTGTTATTTCTGTGCCCCATAGAATCCCTCTATTGTTATTTTTGTGGCTTTATATTATTATTTTTAGGTCGGCTGGATTATATTGTGACTCCCTAGACTCCTATATATAGAAAGGAGGTTTTGTCATTTGTATCATCCAAGAATTGTTCATTTATGTAATGTAAAGGAGGTTGCCCCCTCGAAGAGGCTGAATTCTAAGGCGTGGATCTCTCTTTTCTATCTTTTTGTGAGCTGGTTTCATAACATTTGGTATCAGAGCTTTGGATTCTAGGGTTTCGCTGCTCCAAACAGGTCATTGTGGCATTTTCGCTATAACTTTTTTTCTGTGATGTTTCATAAGTCGCAAAAAAAACCCATTTGAGAAGAATTGGTGCTGAACCTTGGGTCCGAATTTCAGAGCTTTTCTCGCGATATTTTCGGAGATATGATCTGAGGAAGTTGGTCTTTTTGCAGACTCCTGAATTACATTCAAAACAGGTGACCTGGGAAAAATCCTCATAACTCTCTCTCTGAGGATCGGATTGAAATTTCGTAAAAAGGTACAAAAAGAGGACAGACTGTAGTGTCTTGTGTGTGTGTTTCAGATTCAAAGGTTGAAACAGTGACTCGTGGCACGTCGTACAAGTTCGCTCTACTGAACTAGTCTAAAAGCAAGTCACTGTGGGAGATTTCACATAACTCTTCCTTGGAGAATCCAATTTGGCTCAGACTTGTGGCATTGGAAAGAGGACGCAGAAGGCTACTACAGGTAGCAATTTCAGAATTGGAGGATCCGAAATTACAGAGATACATCAGATTCAATATCAGGCTTCTATAAAGTGAAAAAAGGTGTGTAGTTTTTTTTTAAATTTTTGTGTAAGCTTGGTTTAACAGAATTCAAGGGGCATAGTAAAACTTTATTATCAGTAACTGATGCCCCGAGGAAAGAAAATGCAAACACCTAGTAAGGAACCTGAAAGCTCTAGCATGACTCATGAAGAAGAGGAAGAAATGCTACATGATATATCAAAATTACAAGAACAAGTGCAACAAATGTCACGCTCACAAAAGCTAACAGAAGCTAAGATAAGTGGCGTGGAATCTAAGGTAAACGGCGTGGAATCTAAGATAAAGGGAATGGAAGCTAAGATGGATGGCATGGAAGCTAAGATTGACGCTAAAATTGATGGCATGGAAGCTAAGATTGACGCTAAAATTGATGGCATGGACGCTAAAATTGATGGCATGGATGATAAGATGGATGAATTGAAGAAGTTGCTACAAGAAAGGGTCACTAATGGTGAAAAGGTAGTAAAGGAAACTCATGATGAGAATAAAAGAAATGTTAATCATGATTCCATAGACTCTAATGTTGGATCGAAGACTCACCATGTTCCAAAAATCGATGTGAGGAAGTTTGATGGCAAGGATCCCGCCACATGGATATTACAGATGGAGCAATTCTTCGATCTCAATAATGTGCAAAACACACAAAAGGTACGTATGGCAACTTTATATTTGGAACCAAATCAGTTTGTATGGTATCAATGGCTTTGTTCTCGTAAACAATTTATCACTTGGGCAATTTTTACGGAAGAATTGATAGCACATTATGAGGATACAAAAAGCAACACTTTTTTTAGCCAATTGATAAGTCTCAAACAAAAGGGTTCAATAATGGAGCACATTGAGGAGTTCCAAAAATTGAACATAAGGGTAAAAGATATTCCAGAGGAGCATAGGATTGATGTGTTCATAGGGTCTTTAAAGGATAATATCCAACATGATGTGCGCCTTTGGGAACCTGATTCATTAGAGAAGGCATTCAGGTTAGCAAGAAAAATGGAAAGCAAAATTATGGCAACTAGGAAGCATACCGTTCACAACTATAAAGACGGAAGTGTTGTTGCCCATAGTCTTCCACAACCTACAAGGTTGACACCACAACAATTGGAAGAAAAAAGAGCAAAAGGGCTTTGTTACAATTGTGATAGCAAATACACAAAAGGTCATAAGTGTGCTGAGAAGAAATTATTCTACATAGATTGTGAAGAGGAAGAAGAAAAGGAGCAAGAAAGGTCAAAAGAAGAGGATATATTCCAGGAACAAAGCCTAGATGAAGAACAAATAAATCCAACCATATCTTGTAATGCATTGGCAGGAATTACCACTCCTCAAACCATCAAGATAGAAGGACAAATCAAGAAGAAAAAGGTAATAGTGTTGATTGATTCAGGAAGCACCCACAATTTTATTCATTGTAGGGTAGCAAAAGAATTGAATTGCTTCCTATATCCAGCACCAGAGTGTCAAGTGATGATTGCAAATGGAGGAACAATAAATTGTTCTGGAAAGTGCCATAATATCAAGCTATCCATGGGAGAATATGTATTGACTAGCCCAATGCTTTCCATTCCAATGGGAGGTGCTGATGTTGTACTAGGAGTCCAATGGCTACAATCCTTGGGTACAATAGCTTTTAATTTTCAAGAACTTTTCATGAAATTTTCTGTGGAAGGAAAGGAAGTTGAATTAAGGGGTATTGCAGGGAAACCAGGAAAGATAATCAGCTCTAATGGCATGACAAAGCTTCTAAAAAAGGAGCAAAGAGGTGTAATTGCACAATTATGTTCGCTAGATGTTTCCACATTGGAATCATCTATTTCTCCAGATCTCCAAAAAGTCCTGGACAATCATTCCAAGGTATTTGAGACTCCCAAAGGTCTCCCACCTATGCGTGATCATGATCATGCTATTCATCTGATTCCAGGAAGTGTTCCTCCAAACATCAGGCCGTACAGATATCCCTATGTCCAAAAAAGTGAAATTGAACGTATGGTTGCAGAAATGCTAGAGGCTGGTATAATTCAACCGAGTCAAAGTTCTTTCTCAGCTCCAGTAGTATTGGTGCACAAGAAGGATGGATCATGGCGCATGTGTCCGGATTATAGGGAGCTCAACAAGCTCACTATTAAAGATAAGTTCCCCATTCCTGTTATTGATGAATTACTGGATGAATTGCATGGATCAATTTACTTCACCAAGTTGGATCTTCGTTCGGGATATCATCAAATCAGAATGAAGATTGAAGACATTCCGAAAACGGCATTTAGAACTCATGAGGGTCATTATGAATTTTTGGTCATGCCTTTTGGCCTTACCAATGCACCTTCAACATTTCAAGGTTTGATGAATTCAATTTTCAAACCATTCCTTAGAAAATTTGTGTTAGTATTTTTTGATGATATACTAATCTACAGCAAGTCTTGGAAGGATCATGTTGAACATGTTGACAGGGTGCTACAACTATTGGAGGAGAAACAATTATATGCAAAAAGATCCAAATGTTTCTTTGGAGTCCAGGAGGTGGAATATTTGGGTCATATTGTATCTCATGAAGGAGTTAAGGTAGACCCTAGCAAAATTAAAGCCATTAAGGAATGGAAAATCCCCACATCCATAAAGCATCTGCGAGGATTTCTTGGGTTGACAGGGTATTATCGCAAGTTTGTTAAGAATTATGGGAGAATAGCAGCACCTCTAACAACATTATTGAAGAAAGATTCATTTTCATGGACTCCGGAAGCAACAAAGGCCTTTGAACATCTTAAAGAGGCAATGTGCCAAGCACCGGTCTTAGCTACACCGGACTTCACAAAAACCTTTATTGTGGAATGTGATGCTTCAGGAAATGGAATTGGTGCTGTTCTAATGCAAGATGAAAGACCCATTGCTTTTGAAAGTCGTCCAATCAAGGGAAAGTTTTTAAGCAAAGCTATTTATGAGAAGGAAATGTTGGCAATACTCCATGCACTTAAGAAATGGCGACCCTACCTAATGGGAAGACACTTCAAGGTAAAAACGGATCATGATAGCCTTAAATACTTTTTAGAACAAAGATTATCCTCTGAAGAGCAACAAAAGTGGGTCACAAAGATGTTGGGTTATGACTTTGAAATCATCTACAAAAAAGGGAAGCAAAATGTGGTGGCAGATGCACTCTCAAGAAAGGATGAGGATGTGGAAGCATTGTTGTGTGCCATTTCTATTATCCAACCAGATTGGATAAACGAAGCAAGGGAGGAATGGAAGAATGACGAAGAAGTGTGGGCACTTATTCGAAAGTTACAACAAGATTCCAGTACTTCTGATACATTTAGCTGGCAAAATGATTCGTTATGGTACAAAGATCGCTTATACCTCTGTAAGAATTCCCAGCTAAAACAAAAGATTCTTATGGAATTGCACACTTCTCCCTTAGGAGGGCACTCAGGATTTTTAAAAACTTACCACAGGGTTAAGAAGGAATTTTTTTGGGATGGCCTTAAATCAGATATTCAAAAGTTTGTGGCGGAATGTTTGGTTTGCCAGCAAAATAAAGTTGAAACAATTAAGACACCGGGTCTATTACAACCTTTATCCATTCCAAGCCAACGTTGGGAGGAGGTTTCAATGGATTTTATCACAGGTTTACCCAAGTCTGAGGGAAAGAGTGTCATCATGGTGGTAGTTGACAGACTTACCAAGTATGCACACTTTTGTGCATTATCACATCCATTTAAAGCCAGTACAGTTTCTACTGCATTTATGGAAACAGTTCAAAAGCTACATGGAAACCCAAAGATTATTGTAAGTGACAGAGATCCCATTTTCACTGGAAATTTTTGGACAGAATTATTTTCTTGTCTTGGTACTCAGTTAGCTCATAGCTCATCTTATCATCCTCAATCTGATGGGCAAACTGAGATAGTAAACAAATGTTTGGAAGGATATCTTCGTTGCTTTGTATCTGATAAACAGACACAATGGGTCAAATGGTTGCCTCTGGCTGAATGGTGGTATAACACTTCCTTCCATACAGCAACAAAAATGACCCCATTTATGGCACTTTATGGGTATCAACCACCATCCATCACATCATATTTAAGAGAAAATTCTAAGGTTCAGGCAGTGGAACATCACATCGAACATCAACAACAAGTCCTCCAACTCTTAAAGGATAACCTCGTGTTGGCACAAAATAGAATGAAACAACAGGCAGATCAACATCGCAGTGAAAGAAGTTTTGATGTAGGTGATTGGGTATTCCTACGGCTACAACCATATAAGCAAATGTCCCTAAAGCAAGCTAAGAAGGATAATAAATTATCACCAAAGTATTATGGTCCGTACAAGGTGTTGCAAAAGATTGGTACTATGGCATACAAATTGGAGCTTCCTGCAGCTTCTCGATTGCACCCAGTTTTCCATGTTTCATGTTTAAAGAAGGTTATAGGTGACAAGCTCCCAATTCAAACAATATTGCCAGAACTTGACGAGGAAGGAAAAATTATATTGGAACCGGAAGCAGTCACAGAAACAAGAACTCGACAGCTACGAAATCGATCAATTTCAGAGTATCTTATCAAGTGGAAGAACTTATCCGCTGAAGATTCCACATGGGGGGATGAGAATTTTATGCAGAAGTATCCAGAACTACTCAAGCATTGAGGACAACACTTTTTTGAAGGAGAGGGGCATGTTGGGTCCCTATAATACTAGTGATTACCCCATTACTATGGTAGTTATACCCCTTATTTATATTGTTGTGCCCCTATTACCCCCATATTGTTATTTCTGTGCCCCATAGAATCCCTCTATTGTTATTTTTGTGGCTTTATATTATTATTTTTAGGTCGGCTGGATTATATTGTGACTCCCTAGACTCCTATATATAGAAAGGAGGTTTTGTCATTTGTATCATCCAAGAATTGTTCATTTATGTAATGTAAAGGAGGTTGCCCCCTCGAAGAGGCTGAATTCTAAGGCGTGGATCTCTCTTTTCTATCTTTTTGTGAGCTGGTTTCATAACAAAGCCCATTACTTTCACATCCTAAGGGGACTTAACAAAAAGGCTGACCACCATGCCAACAAGGCCTGTGATAGACCCAAAGGCCAACTCAGCTGCAATGATCTCTTAACTATCCAATCGCTGCCATGAAGGACGCTCATCTAATCAGCACACGGGGCACCCTACCCAATAGAATCTGCCACAGCAACCAAATCACTAGATCAGTGGTCGGAACAGACCAGATTGAAAGAATTTGTATCAGCAGTCGGCTCAGAAGCTCACTTCAAGGCAGGGGAATCATGATCCATAGACCAGAAAATCGTCCTTGCCACAAAAAAATCGAATTCAGTCAAGATATGATCAGAAACAGTCAGTGGAGCATCGGGAAGAGCAGATCCCTCTCCCGCCTTCGTATTCGCAGAAACTCTCTAAATACCCCTTTAGCGCAAAAGCTACAACCCACAGTCGAAATTCTCTGCGGTAAACTTGGGAGAGAAGCCTATTTTGCAGCCTATCTCTGTAAGCCAGAAAGAAGGAATGCTGTAGAGTGTGTTAGAGGATTCGTTCTCACTCTATCAAAAAGTGGGAGCGCTGCCAAGCTTAATCGAGTCTCCCCAAGCGGTATAAGCGACAGCTTCAGGCAATCTAATAGCATTCTCTTAAGTGCTCGTAATACTCCCGAGAGCCTGAGTAGAACTACCCCCTTTAACAGCAAAGCGAGCCGACAGCATCAAGGACAAAAGCAAAGGAACAGCGCCACTATTCAGACAAAGGAGTCAATGGAACGCCCAGAGGAATGTTTCCACTGCCGAGACCTGAACATGGAGTTTAATGAAGTCCGAGCTCAACAGAGAGCCTTGGAGGACCTAGTCCGCAGCATGGAGAATCGGATGGAGGACCAAGTCCGTAGCTTGGAGAATCGGTTGGAAGAGCAAGTCAAAATCCTTCACGATAAGTATAGAGCAGAGATGAATCTCTTTCTGCACAGGGTCCACTCCCTTCATGAACAATTCAGTACTCTACACAACAGATGCTGCCACACTGAAGAGCGGATTGAAATTCTCAAGCAAATGATGGACAAGAAAGATGCTACATCCTCCTCCAGTGCCAAGCCAATCGAAGCTAACCAGGATCCAGAGGGATCAACTGCAAGAAAGATGAGCCACATCGAGATTGACTAGCCATGTTTTGTAAATGTAAATTTTGGGGACAGCAGTATGTTAAAATCTATAGTAGTATAAGTAGCAATAGGAACAGTCCAGCTAAAGTAAGGACCAAGGAAAAATTCCTTTTTGTAATTCCTTGGCCCCAAAATGCTCCTGAAGCATCTTATGTAAGGCTTTAGCCTCCTCCTTTTTTCAGATTAATGCATAGCACCCGACCTTTGTCTAAAAAAAAAAAAAAGTTATAGTATTGGGAAAATTTTCAAAAGATATATGGGTGAATTTTTCATGTTATTTTTCTTTTTTGAAAATCATTTATTCAAATTTTTATAAGATAAAAAATTTTACTTTAAAAATTATTAAAAATAATAATAATTTTTTAAAATAATAATAAATTAAAAAATGTTAATTGTGGTTATCTCGAGTGTTTGGGAGATAAGATTGGAATCTTCCCCGTTCCTATAAATAACATGATAAATTATGATATAATAGACATAATATGTATATTCCTCATGTAGAATATATAAAGTTGTATTAAATAATAATAATAATAATGAGAAAAATAAATAAATTATATATTATTAATATATGTTTAATCTTTTTTATATATATTATATATAAAATAAAGGAAAGGAAAGATAAGTATCTCGAAATTTAAATATAAACTCTATACATATATTTAGAAAAAGATAGTGGTTTAGATAATAATTCAATATCAATCATAATTCAATCTAATATACGCTAGTACAATATACTTTTACCTAACCCTTAAGTTAATCAATTAGTGTCCAAAACATATTATATTTTGGGATCAAATGCTTAATAATAGCATAATGATCTCCAACTCAATATGGAAGAGATGTTGTAATTTCTTGTCCTGTAAACATATATTATATTTTGGGATCAAATGCTTAATAATAGCATAATGATCTCCAACTCAATATGGAAGAGATGTTGTAATTTCTTGTCCTGTAAACATATATTATATTTTGGGATCAAATGCTTAATAATAGCATAATGATCTCCAACTCAATATCGAAGAGATGTTGTAATTTCTTGTCCTGTAAACATTTTGACTCGATCAAATTACATAAAAAAAATCAATAATAACAATAGTAATGTAGAATTTTTATTTTTGTTATTTTAGTTTGAAATTATTTTTATTTTAAACAGTTATAGTTATTTTTATTTTTATTTTTATTTTTATGTTTGTTTTATTTTTACCAAGTCAAAATGTTTACATGATATTACAACATCTCTATCATATTGGGCTTAACAAACCTAGATCCATCTTAACTCTGGACTACCATGTGTTGAGAGGTATCAAATCTCTTGAGATGCAAACCTCTTTTAGAATGAAAAGAGATTTGATCCCTCTTTGGTAGATCTGAAGTTAAGATGGATCTAGGCTCATAAAATAATTTTTTATCTACTTAATGAATGTTGGGTAAGAGAATCTGGTCATTATATTATCTGATAAGAAAATATTAAAAAACAACTAGTTACTTATGAAAACTTAAAAAAAAAAAAAATCAACTATATATTTGGTAAGAAAATTAATAAATAAAATAAAGGGAAGAGAAATTAGACTAAATTAATATTATATTATATAATAAGAGAGAATAAAGGGACCAACTATAATTATAAATTAAAATTATTATTATATTAATATGAAATTACATATACCCCGATGGGGGTGTACCAACATTTGGTCAGACCACCTCGAAGTTTGCCTCATGAGGCACGCGGTAGGTGAAGGCATTATGAAGCATAAGGTGATGTGACGGGTTGGCGATCCATCGAATTATCCAGACCCACCTCTAGTTGTTATATTCTATAGTGATGAAAGTGTAACTGTTGGGCATGGAATCCCCCCACGGCATGTTTTGGGGCTTAAAGCCCAAGTTTTGACCAAGTCTTTTGTAAAAGCTCCGCAAATTATGGGCGCAGAGCGCAAAGTTATAATAGAGTCACAAGGTTGTCTGCCCTCATTTTTGTAATGTAATGTCGGCTTGATAGACCTACCCATGGTCTGCGGACCATGGGATTGTATGAATAGAGCAATGCTCTAAGTGTATAGGATAATGGAACGAATAGAAAGGAAGCATGATGAGTCTAAGTGTAAAGTGTGTCCTTGGGTCGTAGAGCAGGAGAAGGCTCTGCAGTTGTGTGCGCAGAGGCCTAGTAGTCAACAGTTGAGTGCACGGACCCCTGCAACTGAGTGCGCAGGACAGGTCAAGTCTATAATTATTGGAAGAATTAATAAAGATATGTTTACCATATACTGTGTATCTTTCCCTATTTTAATGTATGATTGGGTTTAAGTTTCAAGTGTACTGTATAAATAAATATAACGTAAGACATCCATTTCCGCCAAGATAATTGACTAGGCATAGGAAGATAAGTAAGATCGCAGGTGTGACTTAAGGGAATAGCACAGAGCGTTGCTCCAGCAGCGTGGAAGCTCCACAGCCCCTGGTTAGGGCTGCGCAAAGCCAAGTATATCATGGCGCGAAGGCCTGGGAAGTGCGCGAAGCAACCTGTGTGAAGGGACTACCAGTTGGACCAGTTAAACCTCTCAGACATCTGAAGGGTGTAGAAACCTGGTTCCAGCACCCCCCCATACTACTTTGGGTGAGACCTTAGTCCGCGCTCCGTGGACTATTGCCGAAAGGGCTAGTAGTACAGGGATTTGTTTGGCTAATTAACTATGAACCTGGGTCAGGCCCCAACAAGCCAACAATTGGTTCTGTTGTCAAGGTCGGGATCTGCATAGAGGCGTCTAATGTCATGTCACTGGAATCCGACAAAGAAAGGAATTGAAGATTGGTTGGATAGAAAGATTCACGAGTTCGCAGCGTAGGAAAATAGGGATCCACAACTATCAAAGGAAGAGTGGCTAGACTGCTACTTATACACAGAGATCCATGAAATTTTCTTTGCATCTTTCCCTACTAAGTTGTACGAGTGGATCGCGAAGCTAGCAGATAGCCAAGGAAGGTGTAAAATCGACAGACCTATTGTGTGGAATCTAGAACTGGTGCACAGATTGGAAGCATCGAAGGATAAGATCACGCACGTTGTTGATCACTGGCTCGATCGAATCATAGGAGGATTCATCACCAAGTTCGTGGTAGATACTTCAGTCAACTATAGCAAGGCAGAACAACGCTTCCTCAAAGGGCCGTGAGGTAAGTGGGTTAAATATTTAAACACTTGGAATAAAATGCTACTCTGTGAAAAGTGGGTTATGCAAATAAATTAATGTCTGGGACTACGCGAAGTGGGAGAATCTACAGAAGCGAAGGTAGTGTCGAACTAGAAACTAGCCCCTTGATTTCACCTCCGCGAGGGAGCGAAGAAGAGCTCGCGAAGGTCTCACCAAGAAGTGCGATCAATTTCATAAGGCAGAGAATTCCACGCATACCACCCCCACCCACACCACCGCCAGTTTCATTGTCTTCACCCCCATCTTCGCCCATACCACCTCCGCCACCACCACGAAACATTATGGCGAGCGCGATAAAGTTGCAAGTGTTCAAGGGAGTAGGAAATGAAGATCCATACTAGTTTTTGTTCGTGATAAAAGTTGTATGGGAAGCGCAGGGAGTCACGGACGACAATATAAAGAAGGCAACGTTGGTCAGCGCTCTGCAGGATTGCGCGCTGACCTGGTACATTAAGCATTCCAATGACAATCTGAATGCAGGGATCGTGGATATCCAAGCTACGCTAAACAAAGAATTTAGCAGGCCAAAGTCAGAGGCGCAGTTGATCATTAGATTCAAGGAAATCACAATGTTACGAGGCGAGACCCCTTGGGAGTTGGATCAGAGACTGAAGTGCACAATTCGCAAAGCTAACATGATGTTGACAAATGGACAACACCGCGAATGGTTTGTAGCATCGTTAACGCCGCATCTAAGGAACGCGTTGTCACAACAGAGGCTAACAACTCAGGTCGAGGCCTTGGAGGTCGCGATGAGATTGCACGAGACCCCGATACAAGATCCCAACCTGGGAGTTCAGCAGATTCATGCGTAGTTGAAAAACTTGTGCCTTGAGATGCAGAGTTTGAAACAAGATAGGACAACCCACCCAGAGGTGCACGATGAGGTATGGTGCGTAAAGTGCAAGGGCCAGGGACATGACAAGGACCACTGCCCGGTGTTCGCGAATTACCTCGCGGGAGGAGGGTCAATGCCATTGAGACCAGAGGCACAAGCAGGACCAAGCGCAGCACCTGCATTATGGTGCACAATTTGTCAAATAGGAGGAAAGCATGCTACAGATAACTACCATTTATTGCAGAAGTACACGCAGAATTCACAGCAATTGTTCTGTAATTTCTGTAGATCAATGGGACATGATGAGCAAACCTGTAGAAGTTACGAGCTGATGATGGATTGGACTCCTACCTATAGAGTTTAGGTCGAAACATGGCCCCTTGACCAGAACACAGGGATGGCGCGAACCGGATTTTAGGGGCGCGGACGAGGCCGAGGTGGAGGAGGACCAGGAAGAGGTCGCGGACAGCTAATATGTTACAATTGTGGAGGGCCAGGACATTATGCCCGCGATTGTACAAATCCAACACGGCCATCATGTTTGTATTGTACATTGTTTGATCACGAGACAGAGGATTGTCCCATGCTGATAGCAAGGTTGCGCAATAAAGGAGCACTCCAACCTCCCCCGACTCAGAACCTGCAAATGATGAGGTTTAAACTGCGCGAGGAAGACCCTAATGTAAATATCGTGCTCCAAAGTGGAAATACGACAGGAGATGATAAAAGCAAGCCGCCTAAAGAAGGTACTTGGGTTCGCAAGGCTCCAACGAAGGAACCAGAGTTTGATTTGGAGTGCGCTAAGGAGAGCTTCATGGAAGCCAAGAGGAGCTTCGTTGATGCCTCCACTTCAGGAAGTAAATACAAACTAGAGCCGAAAATGGACCCATCGATGCTCACCACATTCCTGGAAACATGCATGAAGCTGTTGCACGACAGCAAGGCTATAAAATGGCTGCGGGAACTCATAAATAGATGCGTTGGGACCGCATAAGGAGAACCACGCGTAGTTCGGAAGATCAGAAAGCACATGACGCGAACGGGAAGGGAGATGAGATTAACCGCGTAGATTGGAGAATATGAGATGGACCAAGTGATTCTGGATCTAGGATTGGACGCGAATGTCCTGCCGAAGTAGACATGGGAGCACATGGGAAGGCCTACACTGCAATGGTATCCTATCCAACTGCGAATGGCGAACCAGCAAAAGATCCTACCAATGGGGAGATTGAAAGGAATCACAGTAGATATCGAAGGAGCAAGTGCGCTAGCAGATTTCAAAGTGATAGATATTGTTGATGACAACAATCCCTACCCCATGCTATTAGGAATAGATTGGGCCACTGACATGAATGGGGTGATAAATCTGAAGAAGCGCAAAATGATTTTTGAGAAAAAGTCTCTGCGCATGGTTGTACCTTTGGACCCTGCAGAAGGATCGCGCTGCATGGAGCCGATGCGCGACTACAACAATGACGATGACTTGGACTGCATCTACAAGAAAACCGTGCGAGAGAAAGACTAGGTGAATCTGACCGTGAATGGACGAATCTCATGGGAGCATGAAAGCTCCTGCACATTGGATTCGGACGAGGAAATAGAACAATGGCAAAACCGGTTACATGAGGTAACCACACTGAACTATAACTTGATGACGAGATCATTGCACTGCATATCAACGGAGGTAAGGGAGTTGCCTACATATGATGGCTTAAGTGAGGTGGATGACTTCCTAAGCCAATTTGAAAGAGAAGTGTCGGAACAGCAATGTTTCAAAGCTTTGAAATGGGTACTGCGCACTACGCCCACGAGGTGGTGGGGTACGCCCAAAGAAGTTTTAAGGATTGGCGCGATTGCAAAAGGATGATGCGCATGCGGTTTGGGAAGCCTCAGATATGATTAACAGATAAGATGACTGGACGAAATGGTCTGTGCGCCCACCTGTCCATATGGATACAGGCATATGGTATGAAACCTACGCGAATGCACACAGTCTTCGCGTTAGGAGACATGGTCAGTAAGCAGGTGCAGGCAAGGCAATGGCGCGAACGACTCCTCCAGTTGGAACCACAAAGTATGGAATGACCAAGTGCGCAGAGGGTCCTCCACGCAGAAGCCTTTAAAAAATTATGCGAAGCACTAAACAAGGTCCACAATGCGAAGCGAGTTGATTGGGACCTGCACGTACCAGCTCTTCTGTGGGCTTATAGGACCTCGTGCAAGAACCTGACTGCACAGCCACCACCGATGCTGGAGTATGAAGCAAACACTGTAAGCCCCATAAAGCATGAAAAACCTAGTCTGCGCGTGACAGCACCGTTAGATACGATGGTTCGCGGAACCTTGGAAGAAGAAATCCAACAGGGCAATTTAGGCTCCAAGAACTTGAGAAAGAAAGGGTGTGATTAAGGAACAAAAGCGCTCTAGTAGAAGCAGAAGTCAAGAAGCTGGAGGACAAGATAAAGGAATATTTTCTCGATAAAATGACCAGGGTGATAAGACAGGGTGTGCACGATCATGCTGACAAGTTTGAAGACTATCGCCGTGAATTGATTAGTCTGATGCCTTAGCTTGGACCACACATACTAAGCGAATCAACCAAGGTGGCATGCTGAAGATGATAAGGTGCGGGACACCACCGCTAACAAAAAAAGGTGGGTATTTTCCAGAAAAAGTGATCGATAACCAGATGAAACCCTATATAGGTGGTGTGGCCACCTAACTAGCCATGGAAAGTACAGTCTTAGCGCTCCAAGCAGTTGAAATGAGGCACAGGACTATAAACTACTCTGCTTGGGAGCTGCGCAATGTTGGAGTTGCGTGCAGAAGCAAAGAGTCACAAGGTCCACGACCGCGCAAGGGGGCTACGCTGCCGCGTGGGTTGGCCTGAAAGTGACTGTTGGAGTCACTATTCACGATGGGATGCTCGAATTGAGGCCAAATGGAGCGGGTGGCAGGCATTTAAGACGCGATTTATGGGAAAGATCTAGGAAAATCTGACGCCAAGGGAGCATTAATGAATCGGATTTGTGGGGGAACAGTCGAATTCAAATTCAAAAGGCGCTATAAATTACAAAGGGCTACCCAATAAACAACACTTGGTCATTTGCGAATTGAGCAGTTGTATGACCCACGTAGCCTTAGCAGAGCCCTGTTTGACCTGTGTGGAATGTTCATTGAGCCCCCGATTACATGAGTGATATATTTCCTGGTTGGACACGATGGCAGCATCTGAGGAAGTTATGGATATCATAGAGATAACCACCAAAGAGGTCGAGCAGGCCCTGACTGTAGGAGATGCCCCTGAAGGCATCGGGATTGTGGCAGAAATCCTAAAATCACCATGCACGCCAAGACCAAAGAAAGACAAACAGTCGATGGTTCCCATATGTGTGTACCCGCGAAACCCGTTGCGCACCAGGCTGACGATGGAAGAAAAGGGGAAAGTTGTTAACATACAAACCGACGAAGAGGAGGAAGTCCTAGAGGACCTTATCATCAAAGAAGACGAGGACGAAGGCATGGAGGAGGAAAGTGAGCCTGTGCACCCTCCAACAAAGTTTCCCACCTATATTGCCCCGCAGAAGGGGAAGGCTAAAGTGCCCAAGGATCTTGACAAGAGAAATATCTCTCTCCAGACCCCGCTCCTCCCAAACAACATCATTATTGAGGGCACGCACCTAGGATGGGTGCCTAGTTTAAAATTTGAAGATTGGGACCTCGTTGACCACGAGAAGTTCCCTCACCTAGAGACCGTGCAGCTTATGAAGCCTAAGCAGAACACCACGGGGGGGGTTACCGAATTAGATCCGTGAAAGTGGTTGCACGAAGTGGAAAAGGTGGGGCTATTAAACCTGCTTTGGGTGCCACATTTCCACCGCGCCCCAATAACAACTTTCGTCATCAGGCAGTTACTTTGCCTGGTGCATGGTGGGTATTTGTGGTTGAAGGAGCCCATCCCAATCACAGAACATTTGATTCACGGCATCACCCAACTACGATGCAAAGGAGAGGACCCCGCAGATATCTTGAAGGGGAACAACAGTGACCTGACCATCATGGAGGCCATGAAGAAGAAGTATAAACTGGAAAAGAAGAAGAGGGGCTACGCGATATCCAGTATCAACGACAAAGCAGTAAGAGTGGCGACCCAAATTCTGGGAGGTAATGTTATGTGCAAGTGCCACGCGAACAAAGTACCCGCGCCGGTGGTAGCACTTGCTGAGCAGTGCGCGAAGGGGGTCCAATTTAACTAGTCCGAGTTCCTCTGGAAGGAATTCTTGGAGAATTTCCGCGAAGCTTAGGAACAAGGAAAAACATTCCACTATGCATGGCTTATGTTGTCCATAGTGCTCATGGCAGGGGAATTGCTAGAGATAGTCAATTCCCCACAATTGACAGGGATTTTCCAGAGGCCGCGAAGTGCGCTTCGCTCTAGGCCACAAAGGATGCAAACAGGATCCGTGACAATAAGATATTTAGGTTGTTCATGGAGATGAACCTAAGAATGGGGGTTAACCGCAAGCCGCGGTTATCACACACTGTTTACAACAGCCTGCAAAGTTTTGCAGAGTTTAAGGCGGACCTCCACATCATATACATCAGAGCGTGCAAGGACCCGGCCAAGAAATGGACAGAACTACCCTTTGTGGCCACAGACGATGTAATCTTTAATGTACTGGAGACATGGCCACCGGAGTGGCGCACTCCAGACATCACGGCAATGGAGAAGTCTGCGGCGCAAAGGAAGAAAGAGGAGGCCAAACTGCGCATGGCGCAGTTGGCAGAAAAGAGAAGGAAGGAGGCAGTGGTAGTAGAAGCGCAGGAGGCGCGAGATGCTGCACAAACAGCAGCTGAACAGAAAAAGGCAACAGTGCAGGAGGCAGCCGCGAAGGCACGTGAGGGCCAAAAGTCGCCTTCGCATGGGTAGGAAGCAGAGGAAGAGGAGGGAGGCACAGACCCACAAACCGCGTCAACATAGTTGAAGCGCCAACACCCAATCCAGTGAACAGGGCTGCGCAAGAAGGCAAAGGCATCGAAGTTGTCTATTGACCTGATCACCCTTACCAAGGGTGATCTGCACGACATCGGTGAGACAGTGTGTGATGTCACTTCTGAGGCCCTCCAAAATTTTATGCAAGAGAACCAGATTGTGTTGGGGGCCCTCAGAGTGCAGCTGCAGGAGTTACAGGTGCACACTCCTCAAGCGGGTACCATTTCGACCAGCCTCGCAGTCAGGACAACTGCAGCAGAGCAGATGTTGCGCGCTCGGGTGAAAAATACCATAGTGCTATGGGAAGGAGCACTGGTGACAACAAACGAGGTTGACAGGCCTACGATTAGCATGTTGAAGGGTATCGACATCAACATGGCTGCACTCCCACGGGAGACATTACACGTTCTGCAGGATGGGATTATTGCAGAACTGCGGGCTAGGGAGAGTGGCGCATTGCAAGTACTAAGTGAGCAGAAAATCAACATGGAACATTTGATCTTGCAACACAATGAAGTGGTGTCACAGAATCGATAGCTGGTACAGGTACTAGACGAAGCTTGTCAAAGCATCCCGGAGCTGGACATCCCAGCAGACACACGAATAGAGGCGCGCATCCACAAGCTAGCCGCAGGGGTGCACAAGGCGCGGGAGGAAATGAAAAAGGTTCATCTGGAGCTGAACCTTCAGATCGAAGAGTTGCGGTTGAAGGCGCAGCCGTCCACTCCCCCAGAAGTAAGAGAACATCGCGCCAGTGCTATTACAGCGGAACTGGACAAGATCGGCAGTGCAGTGCAAGACTGCACCAAAATGTTGGAAGTGTCCTTCGAGGTCCTCACAAATCTGCAGGAGGACCCCAACATCTAGCGCTTAGAGACAGAGGCATGAGAAATCCAGCAGCAATATGACAGCGTGAAAGGAACTGCACAAATGGTCGCCCTCACTTAGAGGCTCGCACGGATGCAACATACCAAAGCACTAAAAGAGCAAGTGGACACAGCACGGCACAAGGAAGCAGCCCTGAAGGCGCGCGTTCAGCCTTAGATCGACAAGGCCTTCACCATCATAGCAGCAATTGAAGGCAAGCTTGTACAAATGCAAGGAACACAGGCACAGATGTAGGGATCAGTTCTGACACCGCGGTCTCAGAACAACGCATCCAGGAGATCCAGCAGGCAGCCGCTCAGTGCACTGCCGACCTTGCAGCAGTTCGGACAGAATTGGAGGGACTCCGCATCGACAGGGTGACTTGAGGGTGAGTCGCGATGTTTGTGTTGGGGGCCTGTTAGGCATGGAATCCCACCACGGCATGTTTTGGGGCTTAAAGCCCAAGTTTTGACCAAGTATTTTGTAAAAGCTTCGCGAATTATGGGCGTGGAGCGCGAAGTTATAATAGAGTCACAGGGTTGTCCACCCTCGTTTTTGTAATGTAATGTCGGCTTGATATACCTACCCATCGTCCACAGACCATGGGATTGTATGAATAGAGCGAGGCTTTAAGTGTATAGGATAATGGAATGAATAGAGATGAAGCATGATGAGCCTAAGAGATTGAGTCGAAGTGTAAAGTGTGTCCTTGGGTTGTAGAGTAGGAGAAGGCTCTGTAGCTGTGTGCGCAGAGGCCTAGTAGTCTGTAGCTGAGTGCGCGGACCCCTGCAACTGAGTGCACAGGACAGGTCGAGTCTGTAATCATTGGAAGAATTAATAAAGAGAATTTTACCATATTACTGTGTATCTTTCCCTGTTTTAATGTATGATTGGGTTTAAATTGCAAGTGTACTGTTTATTTGTTGCGCGAACTCTTATGAATGTGTTGTATAAATAAATATAACGTAAGACATCCATTTCCGTGAAGATAATTGACTAGGCATAGGAAGATAAGTAAGATCTCAGGTGCAACTTAGGGGAATAGTGCAGAGCGCTGCTCCAGCAGCGCGGAAGCTCCACAGCCCCTGGTTAGGGCTGCGCAAAGGAAAGTATATCAGGGCGCAAAGGCCTAGGAAGTGCGCGAAGCAACTTGTGTGAAGGGACTAACAGTTGGACCAATTAAACCTCTCAGACATCTCAAGGGTGCGGAAACCTAGTTCCAGCACCCCCCCATACTACTTCGGGTGAGACCTCAGTCCGCGCTCTGCGGACTGTTGCCGAAAGGGCCAGTAGTACAGGGATTTGTTTGGCTAATTAACTTCGAACCTGGGTCAGGCCCCAACAAGCCAACAGTAATAGTTGGTGTATCTTGGGCAATGAACTTTGTGTGTAGGGTTTCAGATGAGAGTGTTAAAGGTTGAGCAAGCTTGTCAAGGCCATCGGGTAGCTAGACCTTGGCAGAGTGCTTGGACTCTGTTATTGTGGCTTCTCTGACGGACTTTTGTGCATTCATATGGGATCCTGGTTCATTTGAAGGTTCCTCTCCTCTCTGGTGTGTTAAGTTTGGTTATGCAAGGTGGAACCCCAGGTGTCGTCGAAGGAGGGTTGCTCTAGGCTGGTGGGTACTCGGTGGTCTCCAAGTTACTATTTACATATGGTTAAGTCGAAGATGACCATTTCCCTGTCATTAGTAAGTCGAAGATGACCATTTCCCTGTCATTAGTAAGTCGAAGATGACCATTTCCCTATGGCGGGAGTGGCCTTTTCTATGGCTACATTTTCTTTCTGAAGTCAATTTTCTTATAGAGAGTCAGGGTCTTCAGTGGCACCAGCTTCTGTCGAGTCCCTTTGGAAAATTTCACGAAGGAGGGGGTGTTTCTGGTAGTGGGGAAGTTTATAATTTCCTTGTTATTTGTCTCCTGGTTGCTTATATTGAGGAATTGAGCGAGTCGTTGGGAGTGCGGTTGTGTGCTTTTGGGCAGAGACTTGTAGCTAGCCTTCCCCTATTATGGTTGAGGATTGAAAGAGGAAGAGGGCCATCCAGGGGCTTCAGGGAAGTGGTACTTGTGTAGATTCATTGGGTGGCCTGGCTTGGTCAAAGTTGTAAGGCCAAAGCGGGGAGTGTGTGGCACTGTTCGTGGTTGCTCGGGTGTGTGTAGGTGGTTGGTTCCTCCTGGGAGGTTGTATCCTCTCTGGTCATTCTAGTTGGCAGTATTCGAGAGTGGTCAGTCATGCCTCGGCAGTGTGGGCATCCTTGTCGTGGAGGAGGGCATCAGGGCCATGTTGGACAGAAAATTAGTGAGTCGAGCTTGACTTCAGAGGATGTGGTCAGTGGAGAACAAGCGGATGAGGACACTCAAGCTCGCGAGCGCTCACCAGGTAGAGTGGAGGCTCCAACTTTGTTGGAAACCATTGCAGATTAGCTGAGAGGCATCCAGGCCAACCTAGACATTATGAGAGAGCACCGTTATGAAGATTGGAATGAATTGGTGGCCTACTTTAATGACATCCAATTCTACCTCAATGAGACTCTAGAGTTGCTCAAGAGTATCGCCGCAACCAGCGACGCCCTAATGACCGCCTGCATGATTTGGAGGCCCAAGTGGCACACATCGATTTCCATATGCATGAGTGGGTCGACTTCCCTACAAGTCCCCCTAGACTTTTGCCTCACCACCCTCTATGACATGATTATCTCAGGTTCTTGGTCTTTTTTGTCATCTTTTTGTTATGTAAGGCTAGTAAGCCTATCAGAAATAATGGTTATCTAGTTGCATCTTCTGTTATCTCTGGCACCCCTTGCTCTCCCCTCTGTCTGTCATGAAGCTAAGGGGGCCATGCAGCCTATTTTTGTACTCTGGATTTCACTGATGATAATATAATGTAGTTCTTTTGACCAATAATATATATATATATATATATATATATATAATACTATTTATGAAGCTAAATATATTAATATGATAAAATAGAAGTTCAAATAGGATGATACTCTGTTTCTAAATTTTATTAGAAATAAAAGAATTGAGAGAATAACAGTTATATCAAGTATATAGAATTTTAAAAAAATATAAAAGGGGACTAGAGGTTTGACCACTATGTAATATATATTATAATAAAAGGAGAAAAAATAGAGCAATTAAAAATCAAGATATAGGTCTATGAAAATAAATCTAATATAACGAAGAAAAATATCATTTTTATAGCATTATTATATATATCTTAATATATTATACTAGTAAACAACAATCAATTAAAAGGAAAAAAATTATTATCTATTATTATCATAAATAATATTATTAAAAGTTATTAAATATATAAAATCATATAAAAATTATGTTTATGTTAAGATACATAAGGAATATATATATTAATTATAATAAAAAATGATTCCCTCGATCGGGGTGCGAGTCAAGGTGTTAAAATGTGCGATATGTATGAGGCAATGAAGGAGCGGCAGGCTCCCGCCACCTTCTACATGCAGCCAGCACTTGGAAGGATGGCGGCGAGCATGCAGGAGTTAATGCGTGGGAGGATGGAAGAGTTAAGGCAAGGGGGAGAGGGTAGTAGGTCATTTCGACCGTGGAGAAGCAGGGAGCGAGAGAGGAAGGCTCAACGGAGGTGGAGCGAGGCCTGGGTGTTTGCTTCTGTGGGGGTTCAGTGTTGTTGTTGGATGTCGTCTGCGGCAGTGTTCTGGTATGTTACTACTCTGCTTCCTGAAAATTATTTTATCATGGCGGTGAATTATATCATGTATGTCCAGCTTCCGATGATGGGTCGGGGGGTTAATGATATGGAGGAAAGTTAGGGGCTTGGCCTGGTTTGGCACCTGGGCGCCCCCCTACAATTGTAATGGTTATGTCAGTGTTTATGAAGTTCGGCATTTTCTTGTCAAAGATGGGGGACTGTCAGGTTGAAGTGGAGGAAGGGAGTGAGTCTGTAAGGGGGACCTCAATGGGTCTGGTTGGGTGGATTGAGGGAGAATACTGAAGAATGGAAAGGAACACCTAGTGCCAATGCCATTGGCTTGCGCCTTTGGAAACATGTGAAATTTCCCTCAGATATTGGGGGAGGTTGGGTGTCTGTGGGAGGGAATTATATCTGCCCAAACCATTCCTTATGTTAGTGGCCTGTGACATAGTCAAGGGTAAAGAGACACAGTGCAACATGCTTAAAGGGAAGGGAGAGCGGTCCTGAGGGATATCCATACCCCTGACCAACAATATCAATGTCGCTTTGCCAATTCACTATAATTGTAGGGAGACCCAATATTCCAGGAGGGATGACATAAGGATAACAGGAGTTGACCCTTGTCACTTGGCCCAGTTCTACCTATTGCAAGTCATGGCGAGTCACCTCGAATGCACTATTAGAGTGACAAGGTGCTCTATCAATGATTTTCAGTGGAAGGAGGATCTCATTTGGTTGGAATTATGTGTTTGTGCAACAGGTGAGTTGGCAGGACGTGACCTTTGTTTGCATCGTGTTCTCGTCCCACTACCCAAGCTCATGACTAACTGGAAATCCAAGGAAGGGAGGAGCATTTGTGGAACAGAAATGGTATGGCGCGAGCAAAGGGACCTCGAAATAATGCAGTCGGGAATAAAGGCCATGGGAGACAAAGGAAGAGCACTCAGACCCAAGGGGGCAGGCACAGATCGTCATCTGGGGCGACAGGGAAGAGTCGTGGGCACAGGCCCGTTGTGAGGATTATTGAGGAGGCTACTTAGGCATAACATGCCAGCAACCCAAACCAAGTTAAAAATCTCAATGCAGAGTGGGACGAAGAAATTTGCCAGGCTGGGGAAGAAATTGAGACAGAACAAGATGAGTGGCAAGAAGTTGCTCTAGATCTCGGGGTACACGCGGGGGTGAATCTCCCAATACCAACAGATGATTCATATGTTTTGGATGATGAAGAGCATATTGGCAAAGGACATTGCTCGACCTCCTCCTGACCAGCATGCACAGGCCCATTTGGCGCAATGGGAAGGCATTTGGGGCAACTCGGAGAAGTCAAAGCTCATAAGGATTCTAGAAAGGATTAAGTTTCACCTCCAGCATCAAAGTGTAAGCCTGAGCTGGATTGAACATCACATCCTGTGCATCCTGCACTCAGAGCTTCCTAGATCCAATGCAAAAGATCTTGCCCTTGTTGAATTGGACGAAGATGACCAGTGACAGTAAAATTATGTTGTTTTTGAATGTTTTTATATAGATATATTAGTATTTACAGTTATGTTTATAGCTATCTAGGACATAAGAAGAACAAAGACATGCAGGTGTATATGGCATGGTTGGAAATTCTCAAAATTTTGTGTTTATGGATGACTTATTTTGCAAATAAGTGGCCAACAGACCTGATTTTCCAATGGGCAGGTTGAGACCACCTAACTCATAGATACATGGATGTAACCTTCCCAGTTTATGAAAATTAATAGAAAGGAATCACAAAGCTTACAAAAAAAGAAATTGATTTTTACATTGTAAGAAAAAAAGGAACCTGAGATCATCAAGCCAAGAGGGCAGGAATCCAACTCTTACTTAATTTCCAACCATCATCCCTATTGAGATTATTCGCTTGCTTCTCAATGTTAATGGCTTCCCTAAACTCCCCATGATAGAAGTGATCAATCTTCGTGATGAACTGTGAATCCTCAATGCAGACATGGTGTTTGGTTTTTTCTGCATGCTCAACTATAGTAGAGGAGCGGGAACGCTTGTGCTTAATGTTTGTTGCATGCACTTGAATTCTCTGATTAATGGAGCGACCAGTTTCCCCAATGTAAGGAATTCCACAAGAGCAAGGGATTGAGTAAACCCCTTTCATGTCTTTAGGGTTTATCGGGTCCTTAACATATCTAAGGGAGCTTCTGATGGTAGCAAGAGGCTTGAAGGTAGCTGAGACTTTATTATTTTTAAGAATATGAGCAATCTTATCAGTGGTCCCATAGATGAACGGAAGTTGAACATTGGAAACCAGTTCATCATGAGCTTTTTTAATCCTAGGTTCTTTACTGGTTCTTCGAAAATCCCCGAGATGTTGATGTTTGTTTTAGCCATTATTCTCGAAAACTTTCAGAAGATGGTATTTCTCATCTTCCAGGTGATTATCATTAGAAATTCTAAGAGCCTGGGTAGCAAGCGTATTAAGAACTCTGAATTTATGTGCCGGAAAATGATGAGAACTAGCATGAAGATGTAGTTTTGTGTGAGTTTTTTTACGAAAAACTTGGTGAGACAAAGAACCATATTCCATTCTACAAAGGAGAACATCAAAGAAATGAAGGTTACCATCAACTTCAATCTCCATCGTGAATTTGATGAAGTCTCATTGAGAATTAAAATAATAAAGAAACAAATCTTAAAATGATAAAGAAACAAATCTAACTTCTCACAACCATATGAACAAATAACACAAGATTGTATACATTTAATAACTTTTAATAATATTATTTATGATAATATTGTACAATTTAAATATATATAATAATTATTTTCTTTTAAATAATTATTGTTTATATAATAATTATTTTCTTTTAAATAATTATTGTTTATAGTAATTATTTTCCTTTTAATTAATTACTGTCTATTAATTAATTATTATCTATTAGTATAAGATATTAAAATATATATAATAATATTATAAAAAACTTGTCCACATGGGGTAGCTCAAGCGGCAAGGGCCGTGGAAATGAAGTCTCACCGAACCGGAAGTCTTGGGTTCAAATCTTGGGCTACCCTTCCCCCGTAGAAGGGTACATAATGGACATGTAAATCGGAGAGTCCCACCCCAGCTTACAAAAAAAAATTATATATATATATATATATATATTATAAAAAAATTATTTTTTCTTATTAATTTTGAGAGATCTATATCTTGATTTCTAATTGTTCTATTTTTTTTATTTATTATAATCTATAATACATAGTGATCACACCTCTAATTCCCTTATATATTTTTTTAAAACTCTATTTGTTCGATATAAATGTTATTCGTCCGGATTCTTTTATTTCTAATCAAATTTAGAATAATTAAAATCTTAGAAACTTAGTATCATGCTATTTGACCTTTTGTTTTATTATACTAATATATTTAACTTCCTAAATAGTATTATATTAATATATTTTAATATATTTAACTTCATAAATAGTATGCTATTATATAATTTTATATTAGTATAATAATAATTTTAATTTATAATTATGGCTAGTCCTTTTATTTTCTCTTATTATATAATATAATATTAATTTAGTCTAATTTCGTTTCTATTTCTATATTTTATTTATTATTTTTCTTCCCAAATATGTGGTTGGGTTTCTTTTTTTTCAATCTTCTAGGTTGTTTTTTAATATATTGTTATTAGATAATATAATGAACAGATTCTCTAACCCAATGTTCATTACGCAGATAAAAAAATATTTTATTAATCTAATTTTTATAACATTTACTTGAACATGATGTATCTCTCTTATTTATATTTAATTTAAGGATAGATTAGTTTTTTCATCTTTGTCTTGATAATGTGATTAATTCTAAAAACATTTATAACAAGGAGCCACTGTTGTGGCGCTAGTCCCTGCCGGTTGAGATTTAATTTGCATTATCATCAGAGCTGGTTTGCATTACTAGTGTGGTTTAGGCATGTTTACTTGTATTAAGATTTAGTGAATTGAATAGCGAATTGTTGTATGGACTTTTTGACTTTATGCAAAGAGTGAAATATAATGAACTTTGCGTTTGTTAAGTAAGAATTGTGATAAGTGTAAGATTAGTTTTAGATGTAATATTCCAATGTGTCATGATTTAGAAAATGTTTAGATTAATAATTAAAATGTAATAAAATTTAAGAGTGAATCATGGAAACTTTGACGGGAAAAAACTATAAAAGGTAATAATAATGCATTATAATGTATGAAGAATTAAAGAGTGTTAAAGTAAGTTATGTATTTTAATAAGCATGGGGTATAAAATATATTTAAATGCATAATAATGAATTCATGGTGCACAAAAGATAGAATTTTGTTATTTTTTTACATTTGAATATTATGGAAATATTCATAAAATGATAATGAGCAAATAAACATTATTATGAATATAAATTTGTTAATTAAATCCGTGGTGGAGAGTGTTCAATATTTAGATAAACGATTGTCGGAAGTCAAAGAAGAACTTAAGCATTTAAAAATTATGGAGTCTTGGACCCATGATTGAAAGATTAGATATCTAGTAACATGTTTGGACATAAGTGATACCATTCAGGTTAATGTCAATGATTGGGGAATTATTCCATGGTCAAAAGAACAAAAGATATATTTATTTAAAAATATTGTTTATCATAACTTTAGTGTGAATTTTAAATTTCTCCAATTACTAATTAGCAAAGAAAATAAACCCTGTATCTAATTTCTAATTAGTAATTTGTTGCATTTAATTAATAATTTGTTGTGATGCAAAAGGACATGACTTTTGTTTTTTTTTTTAGTTTTGGGTTAGTAAATATAGGATCTAAGTACAATAGCAAAGTAATTTTGATAAGTTTATTTTATAAATTAAAAACTAAAATAAACAGATTAAAATTAAAAAAACATTCAAACTCTACGAGTTGAAATGTAAATTGATCATGATCTGCAAGAAAAAATTCATTATCTTTTGGTGTTGTGTACTCTTGCTTTCTGCAATATCTGTGTTCCATTTAAGTAAGTTAGTTTTTTATTGAAATTTTTTCGAAGTATAATGAAAGGACTTACATCACAGATAAACAGATGCCATTAAACATAGTTGTTTTTCTATTTTGTGATTATCTTAATAAGGGGGTATAGTTTAATATAATTCATTTATTTGGCATAGCATAAGCATAGGAGGTATGATGACATATAGAATGACGGAAATTGAGATAATTGAAAATAATAAAAGAATGGAGATTGACTATACCACTTCAAATTACTCTATTTTTTAGTTAGAAATAATGTTTTGGCAGCTTGATTTTTTAAAAGTTATTATGTTATTAAACTTTATACGTGGTGACAAGAAAGGCTTACCTTGGCATAAGCTAATTATTGCAGGTTAACAGAACTGGGAGAAATGATATTACATGTTATAAATTATGAAATTCATATTCAATTAATGGTGTTTTAAAAAATAGATAAAAGTTCATTTCAATGTGGGAATCTTTTTATTCAAGGAATTTTATTTCTTTGTGATTGGAAGTGTAATCTTTGCATTATGAATACTGAATAATAAAAATATTATAGGAAATTTATAGTTAGTTAAAACTATAAATAGTTTAATAGTTATAATTAAATATGAATGGATAAGCAGTATTTAATATTATATGGCTAATTTAAATTATAAAATGCATTATTTATTTAAACATTAAAGATAGAGTGTGATATTATAATTAAATAAAAATAAATAATAACAATATTTTTATATTGGATCAGAGATATTGAAATTTAATTATAATTGGCATGTTTATCATGATTAATAATAGTAAAAAGTGTTTATCATAATTAACATGGTTGTGATGCTAATGCATGGCCATGTCGCTAATCCATGGTCAAAATGGTGAATGATGCTGAAGCATGCCCAATGTAGTTAACAAATATTAAAAATAAACAAACCCAACTATTAAAGAAATGAGTTCAAGTAACTAAATATAGTAGATAGAAAATGGTGAATGATGGTAAAGCATGAGCAACATGGCTATCAAATATTAGAAACAAACAAACCCAAATATTAGATAAATGATTTCAAGTAACTAAATATAGCAGATAGTAATTTATATTTATGGAACTTGTTCAAATTGAATTATAACATTGGTTTTCTACATAAAATCAAATATATAACAGATAAAGATGCCAATTTATTAAACATTAGCATACTGAATCAAGAGCCATAGAGACAAAATAAAAACTGCCAATGCCAATTTTTATCAACTAATAATTAATGCATTAAACATTAGCATAATGAGTCAAGAGCCATAGAGGCAAAATAAAAATTGCCAATGCCAATTTTTATCAACTAATAATTAATACAACATTTGACTAGATGAATGTTGAGATACAAGATGATCATTTAAGAACATAGGATTTGTGCTGTAACATTTTGTCATTCTGTCAATACAATCTCATTTTTTCAGCAATGACAGCACTTCATTCCAAGTTTGCATGTTTCAAAAATTTCAGTTGAAGGGGATGCGAAGGAATTTGCAGAAATTTATGCTTCTTTATACTAGCTTAACTGCTGAATTTTAACAAGATCATTTCCAGACTTTCCTAGAATGGCTGCAACTGTGCATTCAGATGTTACAACTTCAACTATAGTTTTTGTGATAAGCTGACCAGCTGCTGTCACATTGCCAAAGGTGATATACAATGCCAAGGACATTAGTACAGAAATAGTGATCGGCAAAACCATTATGATAGCAGCAATTGACAAAATTTTGCAAATGTTGTGTACCTTTCACGAGTGACATCATCATCATGCTCTGTCACGAGTTGCACTTGATATCATCAACTGCACTTGCTGATGCATATAAACTAGTTGAGTCAAAACAGTAGTCAAATTATGCAAGACTGAAATAACATGGAAGTGTAACCTAAAACATCTCAACTTAATTTTGCATCTAATAATATCTTGATCCATAAATAAAACAAAGATGTTTGGATATGGTATTTGCAAAAAAACCTGAAATAGTTGCAAACAGAAAGAACCATCAAATAGTTGCAGATTGTACTTGCCTTATGTGAGGAGGGAACAACACAATTTCAAGGCCAGCATGTTCCTGCATTTTGTAATCTGTAGAAGAAACAGTTGGTTAGAATAAAATGGTAACATTGTAAATTGAACAGAGGACATATTTGAGAGAAAACATGTTAAGGAGTTATCTGAACTAAGGCTTCTTCTGCAATACTTATGGCTGTATAAGAGTAAAACAGATCTCTAACATGGCTTGTTCCAGTTTTCCAATCTTGACGAGATCTGTTTTAATTTGCAAAAACAATTTATTACAAAGTTAGTATTGTATATACCTGAACCAACTGATTAGTTTCGAAAGCATAGTGAGCAAGGCGTTTTCTTGGTAATATTCTAATATTGGCAGTTGTTTTGTGCTTCATTTCAGAAGTCATTGCAACAGTGCTGCTAATCAGACAACAAAATTTCAAAATAATGTCAAGCTAAACAAGCAGAACAGGAACCCCACCAACAACAAACACAAATTTCATATTCATGCTAACTAGTTAAACATGGCATTGCACAAGGAGAGATCAAAACCATGAACCTACAAAGCCATAAACTTCTGAAATAAGGTTTGGACTTCAAATGATGTAAAAAATGAAATGGGTTCAGATAAACTTACTCATTTGAAATTCAGCATTGAGTCCGAGCAAGAATACCAATGGAATGAGTGGAAGCTACCAGAAATGTATATTAGCCATTGTGTCCTTTGTGCGTTGTAGATTGGAAACCATGTGAGCATTGTTCAGATTGTAAACTGCAAATCATGTCAGCAGTCTCCAGATATATGGCATATTCAGATGGTCTGTGGGATAAATTCTTTCCTCATAATGTTACCAGATTTTATGCAAAGCAGTTACCCTGTAGCATTTGTTTCGAAAATATAACTCTACGTTTGACTTTGAATCAGATGTGTTTAGGAACATGGAAAAAATTTAAGCAAATTGTAGAGCTAACAGTAAACAGAAACATAGGTAATATAAAACAAAACCTTTCGAGCCCAAAACTTTCATTTGGCTTAAGGTTATAATGCTATTATAATGAAAAATCATGCAGATCAAGCAACGGTTAGCAATTGATCGATTGCATATAGTCCCAGGGAAGGAGTAATAATACCAAATGCATTATGTCATAATTGCATTTTCAAACAACATATATTCATTTTAAAGTGCATATAGTTTGATGCTATTTATAAAGTCTAGCTTCAAGCATGTTGTAGAATGCGTTCGATCTCAAATACAAGACAGAAACAGAAACAATACAAATAGACATGTATAAAGACTTTCTAGGCCTGTTTCCTGAATCGTTAGCTACACTATGCAACAAACAAAAACTAACATAACATTCAGCCATAACATAGGAGCAGACAGAAATGACTAGCCGATTCAATATACAATTTGTCATTTAATCAATCTATGGAATCTTTGGTGTTTGCAGTCAGCAGCTGTAGATACAAAATTATTGCTGATCTGATGTTGCATTTGCTGTATTCAATGATATAGTTTAAACCAAACATGGTAGTTTTTAAGATGCGACAAAAATATACATACAAAAGCTGACAAGACAATCTCTCGTTGTCAAGCTTGAAGCATGATGCAGAATTCGTTCCATTTGAGATAGAGAACAGAAACAGAAACATTACAAACACATATGGATAAAGACTTTGTAGCCTTTTTTCATCAACTGTTGCGTTACATAATCTTTGTAAATGACTCAAAATTGCAAGTCAAATACTTGTATTATCGTGAGAGCATAATATGAAGAAACATGTCCATATTACTTTTGCATTTGTTATGGATCTGAAGGCTGCCATGCTCCTGGATTTTGTAATCTGTATATCAAACGGTTAGTTAGAACAAAATGATAACAATGTAAATTGAAGAGAGGACATATTTGAGAGAAAACATGTTAAGGCATATGTTGATATACCTTCCATTTGTTAGTTGACATGTAATAGCTCACTATCTTCATTGAGTGTGAACTTGCTCTGAATTTTGAAGTCACGTAAGATGTAAACAGTGGTAGCTTTCTGTTGCAAATATGTCTCATATGACATTGATTTTAAATCGGGAAGCAAGTCATGTAATAAGGGCTCCCTGATAATGCACTAGACAAAGTTATTTGTAATGGATTCTATTACAGCATTTATACAATGCTTGTAGAGGAAAGGGCAATTATCATTGCATTGTGAACAGAAAATTGTTGCATTGGCTATTGCTATGGATGAATTCACTGGGCAGTTACAAATTCCACAAACAGGTTCGAAAGGAGTTGAATATGGATTTGTTGTGGTCAGAATACCTTCGACCTGTTTATAAAACATTCAAACTTTAATTTACATTATTACATGCCAAATGCAAATGCAGCAAAAACATTATTATTGCTATACTTACAGCATAGGTAGATGTAGTTAGTTTTGTGAGATTGTTGAGTGCATCTGTGTTCAGTTCAGTCATGAACGTTGACTTCGATGCTCTGAATATTGTTTCTGTTGTGTTTACCTTTTTTGTTAAATTTTTGAAAAGAATGAGCGGAAAGTGTCCTTTTTGCAATTGTTTTTCCATTGAAACGAAAAATTGTTCATATGTGTCAAAGAGTTGCAACTGCAGAACAGAAATTGCTATGTATTGAAAAATACAAAAAGTAATATGCAACTACATTGTTCATATGCATTGAAAGATTGCAATTGCAGACGACAAATTACAAAAACTATGGACAAATTACAACAACTATCTATTGAAGTGATGCATGTTATTTACTAACAATTAGGAATAAGTAACATCTGAATACATACAGTTGCATTGTCGTTTTCAGAATCTCCGTCTTTGATATGGAGTATGTAATGCAATCCAACTCGTTTGGCAAGTGTAACAGCAGCAGCGATTGTGCCAATTGGGTACATTTCTTTTTTGTTTGCAAATTGCCTAATGGTCGTATTGGGAATGAAGTGATATTCTTTGCAAACTTCAGGTACAGTTTCTATGATACTTGATTCATTAAGCAATATTATTTTGTCACAGTCACCGTGATCATAAACACTTTTAGGCAATATCCTGAAGTTTGTAATTGAGATGTTGTTGCCTTGCAAAATTTTCTGTTCATGTCGCTCCACCAAATGTGCAGGTACACTCAACGTTATAGTCATCATTCCTTGATCATCTGTCAAATCAGCTCGCAATACTTGACGTGATTTGTTTGCTTTATCAAGGAATGCACTATAGACAACCATTATGTCTCCAACAAATAGCTGCCCAGTTTTACGACTATTGAGATCTTCAATTGATACTTTAATTGGCAGTATCTGTTTTTGCCTATTAAAATTGCCTAGTTAGAAATTGCTATAAACATTTGTAGAATACTATGTTTCTCCTAAAGACTGAATAACTAGAAATAGATTAGAGTGTTGTGTTTCATATGCATACCTTTTTGATGTATCATTTTGCACGTTTGTTGAATGAAGTTTGGCTCCGATTGTTTGAGTTGGACTAACAGAAGCAAACGCATGGTTCAATATGGTGTGGATATTATCACATGTATTTTGTGATAAGCAATCAATAAAGAAATTGTGATATGTAACCTGTAAATGTCTTCTTGCTGCATTGTTTGGGGGGACTTACTACTAGTGCTTTCTTCACTCGTCCAAGATTTTCTAATTTATATACATTTAAATATAGATATGTAAAAAGAGAAGATATATATAGTAAACACTAATCTGACATATATACATTTAAATATAGATATGTAAAAAGAGGAGATATATATAGTAAACATTAATATTTTAAATAGAAAATAGCATATTTGTATAGTTGTCATACATACCTTTTCAAAGCAAGTGGTTGGTTTGCCTTTCCTAATTGACTTATGTGGTCTATTTCTTCAGTTGTTTGTTTTCCTTTTTCAGCATTTATGCTATGTTATAGAATAGGAACATATATTTAGTTCAATTTCAAAGAGCATATAGAAGTAAACAGTTAATAAGGAACATTAAAAGCATAGAACCATACATATGTAAAGATAGAATGGATATATACTAAACATTAACATTGTAAATACAAATTGGCATATTTGTATAGTTGTCATAAACATGCCTTGCTGAACATTATTATTCTAAATACAAATCAGCATATTTGTATAGTTGTCATAGACATACCTTTGCAAAACAAGTGGTTGGCTTGCCCTTTCTAATTGCGTTATGCATTCTATTTCTTCAATTGTTTCGTTTCATCTCTGAAGATTTAGGCTATGTTATAGAATAGTAACATATATTTAGTGCAAACTAGAAGTAAAAACTGAACAAAAACATTAAAACCATAGAACCATACATATGTAAAAATAAAAATAGAATGCATATATAGTAGACATTAATATTCTAAATACAGATTACCATTTTTGTGTGGTTCTCATAGACATACCTTTGGAAAACAAGTGGTTGGTTTGCGCTTTCTAATTGGCTTATGCATTCTATTTCTTCAATTGTTTCATTTCCTTTTTCAAGATTTATGCTATGTTATAGAATAGCAAGACATATTTAGTACAAGTCAAAAGAACATATAAAAGTAAACTTGAACAAAAAGACAAGATCCATAGAAGAGGAAAGGCAAAAAGAATATACTCTGTTTGTTTATGTTGCATGTTGTTGTTCTTTTTTCTTGGTCGTTCTGTTCAATTGAAAAGGATTTTACTAGCAGAATCTGCATGCATAAATAGATGAGGTCATATCTGCAAATTTATGGTAGGATAGTTGTGTTGGTTAATTGAAAAGGCTGTCTTTGGAACAAGTTGCATTGATCAATACAGAACGCCATATATGTAAATGTAGAATAGAATGCATAGTATGTATGCTGTTATCACTTCGTTTACCACAAAAAGATATTGTAGTTTGCTTTAGTAAAATAGATATGGTAAAACCAATGAGGTATTGCAAAAATGTCAAAATTTGGAATTTTGTAAACTGTTTCATGTGTATATCATAGGTCAAGGACAAGAGATATTATATCATGGTCAAACCAATATGCATCCAATACGAAAATTCTATACTTTATATTGCCTAGATTTGCCCAAACATGGTCAATCAATGATTTGTGCATGCTATTAGTTTTGTCAACTAGGAAATGAAGATTGTAGTTTTGCATGTAGGTTTCTAGTTGCTTTGTTTTTTGATTGCAATGCACCATATCAATATTGAAGTCCCCTAGTATAACTGTGATATTGTTCAGATCTAACTGGTATAAGGCTTTTGCAATGACGTTGAGGATATTGTTTAGGTTTGCATGTGGCGATGCATATATATTGAGTATTGCAATTTGTAATGTGTGAACTTTTATTTTTGCAAACAATGCTTCTACAAAGCAGTCTTCAAAATGGGTATGTTCAAGGATAATGATATTTTTCTTTATCAATATCATTACTCCATGCTTAATGCAACTTGAGATGCAATTGAAATTTTTGAAGTATTCATTTTGCATAGACAGCAACATATGTGTTTCTTGTAAGCACAAGATATCAGATTGCATTGTGTCATAGTCATTGCATATGTCAGTAAGATGCGCATGAAGATTGCGAGTGTTCAATGAAAGAATAAAGATGGATCGCAATGATTGTATTGATGAACAGTCATATTCTAGTTGCCATTTTGCAGTGGTTTGCAAACGTTGCATTTCAGAATTTACTTTTTGCTTGACCTTGAAGTTGCTATGTTTAAGAGGATTAAGCAAATACAATGATTCTATGTTTCTGACACGTGATAGTGCTGTGTATACTAGGCCATGCACTTGTACTCCAGTAGGGTCGAATGCAAGCCTATCCAAGGTTAAGCCTTGTGATCTATGTATTGTGCGTGCACATGCAAGTTGAATTGGAAATTGTTTTCGTATTTTCAATGGTGCCATCTTTGATGTCATAGGCATTGGTTTTGATATTCGCAATATTGGTGTCCAATCATGTGCTATCTCTGAAGTGTACAAATGACCTAGTTTTCTAGATTGTCGATGACCAATATTAGGGTCATGGAACTTAATCCACAGAACATCGACCTTATTTGTATGGGTATATGCTTTAACTATTCCATCTGCACCATTCACTAGCCCATCTGCTGCATCATAATTGCAAGCATACATTTCAACTAACATGTTCAACTTTATCAAAAGCTGTGGAGGCAAAATAGTCGTATGTTGATGAGCTGCGAAATTGTCGTTATTCTCCTGATTTGCGTCAATTGCATCAATCAAAATTTCTTTGCCAGGCATTAGCATCAACATTTTCTTGTTATGCATTGCAACATCTTTGTTTTTGTAAAATAAGTAGGGAAATGTTGGATCATTTGGTACAGGGCGCATGAAACTTGTATTCATGTATGTTATATCGTCAGATGTTTGACAATTTGTTCGCATTCTATTTAACACTGATATGAATCTCTTATTTGTTTGTCGCATTGTCATATGCAATTGGAAGCACTTGACATTATCCTTCCAGAAATCATGTGTTATTGTTTGATTGTTGATTGTTGGTTGTTCAAAAATAAGAGAGTCTTGAATAGGTTGCGCTTGATAGAAATCACCACAAAATATGATGTCAATGTTCCCAAAGTATTTTGTTTGGACATGTTTTATGTTTCTGAGTCTATTGTCAATAGAATATAAGAACCGACTTCTAATCATCGAGATCTCATCTATGAAAGCTACTTGCAATTCTTGATATAGCTTTGATAAGTTGTCCAATACTTCTTTGCTCAGGGAGAACAGTTAAGACTTGTTAAAAGGCATTAGCAATGCAGAATGGATTGTTGTTCCACCTGCATTATATGCAGCTTTTCCTGTGTATGCTAATATTAGACCTTTTGGTTTCATAGGATCAGTTGTGTTTTGTGAATCATAAATTCGTATAAGCATTTGGAAAATTGCTTTTGCTGTGAGCATTTTACCTACACTTGCTCCACCTGTAATAAAAAGGTAAATTGGTTCCTTGGGGTTTTTTTTTTTTTAATTGCAATGTCTTTTACAATTGCTTCTTGTTCTTTGTTCAAGATTCTTCTAAGTTTGTAATATTCATTGTTCTCCATTAAAAATGGATGGGCAGTAATTTGAAATCCAAGATTGATTTTTTTCTTCATTTCAAATTGTTTTGGAAATTGCAAGTCCGATTGCAAATCATATTCCTCATAATGGGAATTGTTCTCTTGATTTTGCATATTCATTTCGTTAGTATTCAAAGAACTAATTTGCTCATTTGTTGCAGTCTCTAAATCACCCCATGTTGGATTGATGTTATATGTAAATTTGGCTTCATTAACTTGAATTGTTTTTTCATGTAATGTATATGCAGAGAGCCATGTAGGCAATTCTTGTTTCAATGTATCTTCACAATTTTCAAATGGCATATATAACAATAATTTCTCTCGACAAAAGTTTTCAATATCATTGTGTTTGTTATATTTGACAAATCGTATAACATTTGGTTTTTTCCTTTTAGATATGGGTTTGCCATTTTTCCTGTAATTTGATACAAATTCTACAAGGCAGATTTTGCTAATGGAACTTGGTCGTCCAATGTAGTAGTCAACAATGGAATGGCACATAACATGTTCTGAATCATCAGGTTCTTGTTTCAAAAGAATAGGCGGTTTAAGCATAAACGTGCGTTCATCAACTGGAGACGTGTTCACAAATATACATTCCCTTGAACTAGAATTCAATGGCAATGAAAGTGCTATATGCACTGCTTGTTGAGCTGACATTTGTTGTAGATTGAGTAATGTATTTCCAAGTTTACAAATCATTTGCATAGCATCAATTTCATCTTTTTGATGCTCTTTCTGTATTCTTCTAAATGCATTTGTCATAGACTTGTCAATTTTGGTCATATATGAACTACAATATGATGCTGCAGCATATGCATTTAGCACAAATTGTGCATCTGTATTTGCATTCCATAAAGCAGGGATACTGTTTGCAAAACTGTTATTCCAAATGTGAGAAGGTTTTCGTTTCAAGAAAATTGTTGGTTGCTTTACTGTATGTTGCAATAGTTCTATGTACTCATTTTGTAGCAGCCCTATTTCTAGGAGGAAATCGTCATGTGTTGTTGAATCATTGTAGTTTGTTTGCTCCAAGAATGCAAAAAATGATATTGATTTCTCTAGAATTTTTGTATTTTCTGCATTGGTTGGTTCAATGATCATTGTTGATTTCATTGGTGGCATGGGGAAGTTGTATCTGCAATTTGAATTTTTTCGCTTCTTACAACTTTTTGTATGGTGATGTTTATGCAATTTAGCAACATCTGGCTCCAAATGATCTGTATTACAAGTGATGTAATTGTCAACAAACTTCTCAATTTCTGAGTTGCTTTCTTTTCCATATATTGGAGCATTCTCTATCCATAACAGTCCATGTTCATGTTCAGTTCCTCTATTTTAGAATTCTGTTACAAAATAGCAATCAGATATTTTTCCAAAGAATGTAGTATCTTGAGATATCAATCGCTTTATAGCATTAATTCTATGTCTATAGTATTGGCTACATGTGACTGGATATTTTCTTATAAGGTAGTCAATGTCATCATCTTCTAATATATCAATAGCATTTTTATTTGCTTTATTTCTAAACAATGTGACAAGTGTATCTACTAATGGTTTCCATCGATGTTCTGCACTTGTGAATGTCACAAAGAAAGTTGGAGGGCCTAGTTGTCGTATCATTGCAAATATGTTTTTCCTAATTTGTTCCAAATGGTCAGAAGATATGCGAATGTTTTTGAAATCTATGTATCCAATGTCAGACTTCAATAACTTTTCCAAATTTGCTCAATACTTGACATCTTTTGCTAATATTTTCCTGCCTTTTAGTTGTCCCTTTCTTATTTGCACCCATATGCAAGAAAGTACTTTATCAATTATTATTCGCATTGTCTTGAAAAACAAATTTGTTGTATGATATTGGAAGTCACCACTTGCTTGTAACAATTCCCATTGCACAATTTTTTGGTAACTAAACCTATTTGTGATGTCATGATCACGTGCATCGCCATAAAATAATGTTGGAAAGTTCATTTCTTCTGCATATTTGTCCTTGAAGATGCCTAATGGTCGTTGTCCTTCAGCAGGGGCCACTTCAATAATCTTGTCTTGCAGATCGTAGATGCGTTGTGATTCTATTAATCCATGCACCAATGTTTCAGTAGGTGTTTCATTATTTGCATCACTATCTGTATCACTTTCATTGTCACTGTTTGAATTTTGTACAATGTATTCATTATCCTCTTGTAAAACATGGGCCCAATTCTCATTTATACAAATGTTGCTATCTTTATAAAGACTTCTAGAACATAGTTCGTTCAATGCCTTCATGACAATAATCGGACGTACTTTACCTGTTTGGTATGCATTTTTGTATTGCAATATTCTTTTCAATGCAACTGCAATTGTCATTGTATCATTTAGATATTGTGGCAATGCTTTTTGCACAATGTCCATATGAACTGGTACATTGATAATTGATCCTATTAAGCCAATTTGTGACCGTCTATGTCCCCATTGTCTGATTTGTGCAAATGCAATTCTCAATGACACAAGTCTTTCTTCTAGGTCTGAAAGTATATTTACAGTTGGCAATGAAATGTTACGTCTTATTTGTTCGGGTGCTGCAAATTGTGGTAGCTTTCCATTCTCGAGTGCTTTCTTGCAAGAAACACATATGTTTTCATTGCTAAAGGTCCTATTGTTCAACGTCAAATCCATATGCTTTTGTTGCAAATCTGTAGTGAAGAACCTAATATTTTTTGCAAAATGCAATTTGTTGCAAACTGCACATATATTCCTAGGCGTGTCTTCGACTTTTTCCATATAAATTTGTATTGCATTTTTCTTTCTTGACTTCTTATTAGAAAATGGTTTTTTGCATTTGTCATTGCATTTGCGTTTTGCACGTATGAATTGCTTTAGCTTGTGATAATTCAGCCTACAATCCTTAGTTGGTTGCATTTGCTCTAAATGACATGCTATCTCAAATGCAATATTATTGCTAAAATGTACTTGAGATATACATTGCTCTTTTTCTAGTACATGCTCATGATGCGATTGATTACAAACATCATTTGCTTCCATGGACAACTGTTGAGAATTGTGAACATATTCTTGTATCATTGCATGATAGTGAATATGCGATGTATTTTCATGAATGACAAGATGTTAACAATATCATTGCATCTTGAATAAGCGCAACTGTAGTTGACAAAGCTATTAGTAACAGAGGACCATACTTGGATATTGACTTTGAATATGACAGATATCCATTGCAGGCAAAATGGTCTGCCTTCCACTTGTCCTTTTTCATATGGCATTGCCATATTTATCAGATATTGTTGCCAATTTCTATTCATTGTATAGTGTATCGCATCAACTACCAGGTATTGCTCTAAACAATGCAATGCCTCTTGATTCTTATGCATAACTGCATTGCAAAAAGATTGCACAATGTAAAGTTGCAAAGACTCTGCATTGAATTATGTTGCTACTAAATAGCAAATTGCATTAAAGAGACTGTCACCACAATTATATGTCACTTGCTTTGCAATTGTTAGTCCATTTAAAAGCATATTATTTGCAATGTGCATCCAATTTCTTTCAACATCTTTGCAAATAGGTGATAGGTAGATATTAGACTGATTGCAAATGCAAATTGGAAACTTTTGGTAAACCAATGGTTCATAATGACCACTAACAGGATTTGCATCATGAAAGAGAATGCAATATGGAATTGCATTTTCATGTTGATTGAAGAGCAAATATCTCGTTTTTCTTGTCAATGACCAAACTGCAATTGATATATCTAGCCATTTAGCTAACCAACGTATGCAAAAGGTATCACCCCATAAACCTCGTTCAAACTCCTTTATATTTGTAGATGCAGAATAACGCATTTTATGAAGATATGTACCAATATCATTAACACCATGTAACTCGTATAGGTACTCAAGTGCTAGTTCATATTGATATGATTGTATTGCTTCAACGTCATTGTTCTTTAAGCAAAAAAGAAAGTGGTCTATTAACCCATTTCGCAATTCATTTGAAGTATAACGAAAATGTAGAAGCATTTCGAACGAGTCAAATAGACAATCTCCTACAGTATATGAAAATGCATTTAGTCTAAAAAGACCATTTCTTTTTAATACAATATCAATGTTCTCAGGCAAAATGCATTGCAATCTGAATTTGTAATTGTCAACATCTATTATTTGTTCCATCATTTGCAATTGCTTACCAGAGTTGGCTTTTGCAATTGTCTTGTACAGCTTTGCAAAAAAAATTAATGAAGTTAGCAAAAACTGAACGTGACTGTTTTGAACAAAATGTATGTATATTAAAAAAATAATCTATTGCATTATCTTGGTAAACAAATATCAAATTTCTAGCAGCAAGCCATATTTGTAAATAACAAAGAAATTGGAAATGCAAACAATGCAAAGACATAATGAAAAAAATGGAGCATAATTCTAAGAATATTTGTGCAAGTTAACAAAAGGGAACAATCGAAACACAAAATGAAGTTAACAAAAGGAAGCAATGGAAAGACAAAATGAACAAATGCAACAGAACTTTAAGAATATTTCTGAAAGTTAACATCATTGTCAATTGCATTTGTCAAATAAATTGACCATGAGGCTATTTATGAGTTTTACATAAGTGGTGCACCAATTCAACTGTCAAAATATAAAAAGTATTGTCTCTGATTTATGCTAGGTTGCAACTCTAACATATTCCAAGGTAAAAAGTTTCCTGCTATTCATTATCAGCCTATCAGAATGACCATGACAGGGCTGTCATATTGACATTTTTGAAAACTGGTTATGAAGCAACATATCTTCTCAACCATACTTTTATCACTTCCTATGCTTAAGCATATCTCTATATCTATATTTTTTTATGGGACTGTTTATGGACATATCTAGCAGCTAATTTCTTATTAGATAAAACTCGCTTCAAAGCTCTGATATATGCTAGAATGACTATGATAGGGCTGTCATATTGACATTTTTGGAAACTGAACCAGATACGAGTAGTGCATAAGCATACTTCCATAACACTTCTCAAGAAGATCCATCATTATGGGACACTGCAGGTATGATCCATATAAATGATGAACATGTACTATGTTCAAAGGACAGCTTTGGCAAAGACAGCAACAATCTGCCTAAGCAAATTGTCCCAAGACTGTTGGCAATTGTGGCATGTGAAAGAAGATGCCCAAAAATTACAGATCTTTGATGATTCACAAACTGTGGTGAATTGGATGAATGGAACAAATTGATTGGATAATTATAAACTTCAACCTATATTTCAGGAGATTCGACTTGCTTAAACAGAGTATTTAACACATCATGTTTGAACATGTTTACAAAGACAGGAACATGGAAACTGATGGACTGTCAAAAGCAAGATTACACTTGGTACCATGAGCTTGGCTCATTCAACAGAGAGTGGAAGGAGAGCTGATGGAATGTCTTTTAAATGTCAATATCTATATGTATAATTTTTTATGGCACTGTTTATGAACATATCTAGGACCTAATTCTTTATGAGACAAAACTGGTTTCAAACCTGTGATGTATGTCAGAATGACCATGACAGCGCTATCATATTGACATTTTTGAAAACTGGTTATGAAGCAACATATCTTCTCAGCCATACTTTTATCACTTCCTATGCTTAAGCATATCTCTATATCTATATTTTTTTATGGGACTGTTTATGGACATATCTAGCAGCTAATTTCTTATGAGATAAAACTCGCTTCAAAGCTCCGATATATGTTAGAATGACTATGATAGGGCTGTCATATTGACATTTTTGGAAACTGTTTATGAAACAAGATATGTTCCTAGCAATACTTTTATCACTTCCTATGCTTAAGGATATCTGTGAAATGCAGAAACATATATAATAAATGTAATTTTGTTTTCATAATAAAATAATTTTTTCTCTCTGAGGAGAACAAGGTAGTTGAACATCATATCAGAACCAATCTGGTTATAACTAGCTAACATGACATTTTAATCTAAGGTTTAACTTATTGACAAAAAGCAATTAGTAGAATAACACCGTACCTGCAACGAAGCCGAGGCACAAGCCAGCCTATGCCAGTACCATGAGAAAATGTGCAAATGACGAAATTGGTTAACGAAGTCTGCACACAAAATCCTCAGTATTCAACCAGAATGCCATTAACTTATAATGCTCAAATAACCATGGACTGTTGCATGCAGCTAACAGAAACCCTCAGTATTTAACCAGAATGCCATTAACTTATAATGCAGTAGCCGAACTTAACCTCTAAACAATACGACCAAGAATCACAGTTTCACGTAGACATTTACCCAAATTTCCATAAAACCCATGCAACTAAGACAAACCCTCAGTATTCAACCAGAATGCCATTAACTTATAATGCTCAAATAACCATGGAATCTTGCATGCAAGTAACAGAAACCCTCAGTATTTAACCAGAATGCCATTAACTTATAATGCAGTGGCCGAACTTACCAAAGCGACAGCACACAGTCGAGGGATACAAGCCGCACCTGGAACAACAGAACCGCAACCAAACGTTTGCGATAGAGTTAACCGAGCAGGCAGGAACCGCATTGTGTTTTCACCGCAGACAATACAACAAATACAAAGGAAAAATCGCAGAGACTGTAGAGCTAAACAACCAAGTAACAATAATAATCCAAATGCCATTAACTTATAATGTAGTAGCCGAACTTAACCTCTAAACAATACAACTAAGAATCACAGCTTCACGCAGACATTTACCGAAATTTCCATAAAACCCATGCACCTAAGACTAGTCCTCAGTATTCAACCAGAATGCCATTAACTTATAATGCTCAAATAACCATGGACTCTTGCATGCAGGTAACAGCAACCCTCAGAACAGCAGGAACCGCATTGTGTTTTCACCGCATACAATACAACAAATAGAAAGGAAGAATCGCACAGACCGCAGAGCTAAAGAACCAAGTAACAATAACAACCCAAAGGCCGCGAACAGGGTAAAACCCAAATAACCATGAACTCTTGCATGCACGTAACAGAAATCCTCAGTATTTAACCAGAATGCCATACAGTAGCCGAACTTACCAAAGCCACACCCAGCAGGCAGGAACCCCACCGCAGACGAAAAATCGCACAGACTGCACAGCTAAACAAGCAAGGAACAATACCCGAGCAGCCAGGAACCCCACCGCAGACGAAAAATCGCACAGACTGCAGAGCTAAACAAGCAACTAACAATACCAATCCAAAGGCCGCGAAGACACTAAAACCCAAGCCGAACTTTCCAGCATCTCGAGGAGCAACAGTTGGCTGCCGATGAGACCACCACAGTGCATGCCGACCACAGTTAAGACAAACCCTCAGTATTTAACCAGAATGCCATTAACTTATAATGCTCAAATAACCATGGACTCTTGCATGCACGTAAGAGAAAACCTCAGTATTCAACCAGAAGACAAACCCTCAGTATTCACAATAATAATCCAAATGCCATTAACTTATAATGCAGTAGCCGAACTTAACCTCTAAACAATACAACTAAGAATCATAGCTTCCCGCAGACATTTACCCAAATTTGCATAAAACCCATGCAGCTAAGACAAACCCCCAGTATTCAACCAGAATGCCATTAACTTATAATGCTCAAATAACCATGGACTCTTGCATGCAGGTAACACAGCAGGCAGCAACCGCATTGTGTTTTCACCGCAGACAATAGAACAAATAGAAAGGAAAAATCGCACAGACCGCACAGCTAAACAACCAAGTAATCATAATAACCCAAAGGCCGCGAACAAGGTAAAACCCAAATAGCAATCGACTCTTGCATGCAGGTAACAGAAACCCTCAGTATTTAACCAGAATGCCATACAGTAGCCGAACTTACCAAAGTCACACCGAGCAGACAGGAACCCCACCGCAGCCGAAAAATCGCACAGACTGCAGAGCTAAACAAGCAAGTAACAATACCCGAGCAGGCAGGAACTCCACCGCAGACGAAAAATTGCACAGACTGCAGAGCTAAACAAGCAAGTAACAATACCAACCCAAAGGTCGCGAAGACAGTATAACCCAAAGGCCGCGAAAACAGTAAAACCCAAGCCGAACTTTCCAGCATCTCGAGGAGGAACAGCTGGCCGCCGATGAGATCACCACAGCGCATGCCGACCACAGCTAAGACAAACCCTCAGTATTCAACCAGAATGCCATTAACTTATAATGCTCAAATAACCATGGACTCTTGCATGCAGGTAAGAGAAACCCTCAGTATTTAACCAGAACACAAACCCTCAGTATTCAACCAGAATGCCATTAACTTATAATGCTCAATTAACCATCGACTCTTGCATGCAGGCCACACAGTAGCCGAACTTACCAAAGGCACACCCAGCAGGCACGAACTCCACCGCAGACGAAAAATCGCACAGACTGCAAGTAACAATACCCGGGCAGGCAGGAACTCTACCGCAGACCAAACATCGCACAGACTGCACAGCCAAACAAGCAAGTAACAATACCAACCCAAATGCCGCGAAGACAGTAAAACACAGGCCGAACATTCCCCAATCTCGAGGACGGACACCTGGCCGCCGATCAGACCACCAGAGCGCATGCAACCACGTGCCCCTCACGCGCGCCACGTGCCATTCGCCTCGATCCATGCGAAGCGCGTAATAAGACCCCCAATCCCTTCCGCCCCGTAAACCTTAGTTCAACTTAGGAAAAATGCGAAATATTTGCAAAAATCGCCGCGGTCAACCCAAAGTCAGCGATCTATCGATCGCTTATAGTCCCCGACAGGGACTAATAATAGAACTCTAAAATCAATGATGTTTTTGTAATATTTAAAAATAATTAATAATAAATATTTAGTAAAATATATATATATATAAATTTTATTATTAAATATTTATATATATATGAAAAGTATATTTATATTTTATTATATATAATTATATATAGAGATTAGAGATTTGCTTTAAGTTATTATAAGAAATGTTCATTATGAATTTAACATGTTATATATGGAAATTGAAAATGTTATATATGGAAATTGAAATGATTGAAAAAGGCAACAATATCTTTTCTAGCCATTCAAAAATATATAAATTAAAAAATAAATAAATAAGAGATATACATTTTTAAATATTAATATTGATAAGTTTTATGTTTTTTTTATAAAATATTGATGTGAATAAATATATTTCACTAAATTTCAAAAAAATTAATAATAATGTTTTAGTATTTGCTTATTATTCATTTTAATTTTAAAATAAGTGAATATACTAAATTTTAATGTTTTTTTGGTATTGTAATTGCAAAAAATTCCCTAACACACAAATGAATATATATTAAGATTAATATAAAGAAGAAATAGAAACCCATTAAATTATATTTATAAATATAAAGATAATTATTTACATAATTATTTAAATAAAAGTAAAAACATTTAATATTAAAATAAAGTTATTCGGCGTAAATCACATAAAGAGAGACATTTGTAGACTCGTTTCGAACCAACCAGTGTGGCTCATCGTCAGGACAAGTTGAAGAAACAGATCAGCTTTGCATGCTAAATAGTCTAATCAGAACCTCCAACGGCTATCTTGATCAACGGCTAATTTTGACTTAGGGACTGTAGTCAAAAAGTCAAAATGATAATTTAATGGGAGTTAGTTATCATACCATAGATTATATAAAAGAAATAATTATAGATGTTGATTAAGCTATTAGTTTATTAAAAATTGTGACTTATATGGGAATTAGTTAGAACAGGACCTGACTTCTATATATATATATATGTAAGGTAATTTTAGGATGATAACCATATATTACTAGAAAGTTAAAATTAAATAGAAATATATATATATATATATATATATATATATATATATATATATAAATATAAATAATAGAAGTTAGTTGAAAGGTATAATTTAAAAACTAAATTAAGTGGGAATTAGTTATATTAAAGACAAATATATATAAGGTAGGTTAGTTAGTTATAATTCCTAGAAACTTAAAAATATGAAATAATTTAATATGGTGATTACTTATAAGCTGGTTAAAAGGTATAATAAAAAATTATAAATTCAATGGAAATTAGTTAGATAAAAGACCTTACTTTCATATATAAATATATTTATATATATAAGGTAATTTTAGGGTGATAATTGGTTGTAGTAATTATATATTACTAATCAGTTAAAAAGATGGATAGATAACTAAAAGATACATAAAATTAAAAATGAATAAAAACTAATTAAGAACATAGAATAAAAATAAATAAATCAAAAAATACAAATTAATAGACCATACAAAAAATAATAAATAGATAAATAAATAAATAATAAAAAATAAAAATAAAAATAAAATAAAAAATAATTAATAATAATAATATATAATAGTTACCATTATATTCCTTAATATCAATCACGAAGAAATAAATAGAAAGAGCGTCTAACATAAAAAGAAGGAGAAGGACCCGAAAAAGCCTAAAACACGAAGGACAAACCCTAACGAAAGCAAAGAAGGCAGGAAGAGAAAGACTAGGATGAAAGGGCAGGGATCCAACATCTACTGATCTTCCAGCCAAACAATCTCAATAGAGATGACCGCTGGAAGATCAGTAGATGTTGGATCCCTGCCCTTTCATCCTAGTCTTTCTCTTCCTGCCTTCCCCCCCCCCCTTTCATCTTCTTTGCTTTCGTTAGGGTTTGTCCTTCGTGTTTTAGGCTTTTTCCGATCCTTCTCCTTCTTTTTATTTTAGGCGCTCTTTCTATTTATTTCTTCCTGATTGATATTAAGGAATATAATAGTAACTATTATATATTATTATTAATTAATTTTTTATTTTTTAATTTTTTTTTTCTTTTTTTATTTATCTATTTATTTTATTTATTTATTTATTTATCTATCTATTTATTTATTTATTTTATTTATTTTGGTATGGTCTATTAATTTGTATTTTTTGATTTATTTATTTTTATTCTATGTTCTTAATTAGTTTTTATTCATTTTTATTTTTATGTATCTTTTAGTTATTTATCTATCTTTTTAACTAATTAGTAATATATAATTACTATAACCAACTATCACCCTAAAATTACCTTATATATATAAATATATTTATATATGAAAGTAAGGTCTTTTATCTAACTAATTTCCATTGAATTTATAATTTTTTATTATACCTTTTAACCAGCTTATAAGTAATCACCATATTAAATTATTTCATATTTTTAAGTTTCTAGGAATTATAACTAACTAACCTACCTTATATATATTTTTATATATATTTGTCTTTAATATAACTAATTCCCACTTAATTTAATTTTTAAATTATACCTTTCAACTAACTTCTATTATATATATATATTTATATTTAATTTTAATTTTCTAGTAATTTATGGTTATCATCCTAAAATTACCTTGCATATATTTTTATTTATATATATATATATATATATATATATATATATATATATATATATATATATATATATATAATTTTAATTTTCTAGTAATTTATGGTGGAGTTGTCTATAATGCGACTTTTTGAGATTCCGGTGACGGAATCCGGCGGAAGAAATTGAGATGAAATCATGATTTGTTGCAGTTAAAATGGTTTTTTAACTGCATATTCGGATTCAGCACCCTGAAAAACCCCTGGGACGCTTTCATTGTGCAGAAACTAGTTATCAAACTTCGATTTCAATAAATTACTGCCGGATTTTCACCGGAAAAAATCGCCGGAAAAGCCTTCAAAAAGTCGCGTTAAAGACTACGCCATTTATGGTTATCATCCTAAAATTATCTTACATATATTTGTATTTATATATATATATATATATAGAAGTCAGGTCCCTGTTCTAACTAATTCCCATATAAGTCACAATTTTTAATAAACTAATAGCGTAATCAACCTCTATAATTATTTCTTTTATATAATCTATGGTATGATAACTAACTCCCATTAAATTATCATTTTGACTTTTTGACTACAGTCCCTAAGTCAAAATTAGCCGTTGGAGGCTCTGCTCAGACTATTTAGCATGCAAAGCTCGATCTGTTTCTTCAACTTGTCCTAACGATGAGCCACACTGGTAGCATGCAAAGCTGGATTTGTTTCTTCAACTTGTCCTAACGATGAGCCACACTGGTTGGTTCGAAGTCTCTCTTTATGTGATTTACGCCGAAGTTCTACTTATAACTATTATGGATCATAGAAGCCTCAATTCAATAATAAAGTTATTCTTTTTAATAGTTGTTTAATTATAAAATGAATATATATTAAGATTAATATAAAGAATAAATAGAAAACCATTAAATTATATTTATAAATATAAAGATAATTATTTAAATAAAAGTAAAATTATTTAATATTAAAATAAAATTATTTTTTTAATAGTTATTTAATTATAAAATTGTTATTAAAAAATATATTTGTGATATTTTTTCAAAAATTAAAAGATTGATTTTATTAATAAAGTTGTCATGTTTCCCATATTACCCAAATTACCATAGTAAAAAAAATAAAAAAAAAATGAAAAAAATGAATTATTACACATTACTATGGAACTATTACGAAAGCACCCCTTTTTATATTCCGGCACTAGTGGAGTCTTTTCCCGGAAACCGGATTGTTGAACTCACAGTGATGTTGTCGACCTGGCACTATAGGATCTGGTTCATTAACTTTGCACGTACTTCGGAAATCATCCGCCTCCTCGCGATCAGCAACTGGGCAGATATGTGTTACACATGGCATTTCATTGATTTTTCTCTGGTTATGCAGTACTGTTTAGAGTTATTACACTGGGTATTGGTGTTAATTCTCCCTTCTCGGCCACCTACGTGGCACGAGCAGGCTTCTCTAACCGCAGGTGTTTACCTCGAGCCCCTCACCATTGCATCGGAGGATGGGCGAGTTTATGACCCGACAGTTCAATCCTTTCAGGGTTTGGTTCATTCGGCACTCCGTTATCAGTTTGCATTATTGCCTCCTCCATTTGGCTCCAGCTCGATTCTCCCCTTAGTTTTTATGCGGGTCTACTCAATCTACAGCCAGGACTTGGAACAGTTTGGAAGACCTCCAGAGGAGAGGATATGGCGACTCCGTTATGTGAAAAAGTCTGGGTATGTTTTTGTTTCTTTTTCTTTACAGTTATTTGGCTTTCCTCGTCTCTAGAGTTTATTTCCAACTATTTGCTTCCACCTCTATTTGCTAACTACAATTGTAATGGTGTATTTTTGGTGTAGAGCCTACCTCAAACAACTGAGGCCCTCGGGCAAGGCTACAAGGTCAGCACTTCTCTGGTTTCCTTGCTCAAGAAGCCCAGGCACGGGTTTGCTCCTGGTTAACTATATTTTTTTTAAATGAATGTGACTCAACAGAGGATTCGAATTCGAAATGGTTAGCTATTTGATTTTGTATTACAGCCTTCCAAGTCCCAAGGGTTTGAAAATTATTGAGTTAGCAGGGTAGTCCTTCTTGTACAATCAAGAGCTGTCAGGGTTGGAACCTGTTCTCCTTACACTTGGGTAGAGGGTTTTATTTGTAGTTTCCTGGCTTCAACTGGGCAATGTTATCTTACTGAAATTGTGTATATTCTTTTATTCGCCATGGAATGTTTTCGGGGTTTACTGGATTGTATTATGTGTTCTCGCACGGTGCTTCGAAGCAACTCTCAGGAATCTCTGAGTGTATCCGCTGGAAGCACCTCTGGTTGAGTAACTCTCTTCTCCGAATGTATATTTGCAACTGTGTAACCCTCTGTTACAAGTTATCATTGACTGTTAATGGATGTTGCTTTCTAGCTATGTACAGTTATATGCTCTAATAATATGAATCTTGTTTTCGATCTAGTTTTGTAAGATAGCAGTTCCCATCCAGATTGTCACTTAATCTAATAGTTTGAACCGGGATTAAAATGATTGTTTAAATGTCTGGCACCATTCATTTCTCTGCACTTATCGTTTTTTATTCTTACAGCCTCGGTGCTATACTTGGAAATTTTAAAATTTCATATGCAGGGTTTCGTAGTTAAATGTTTGATGTAGAACCCCACCCATAAAGTCCTGAGGGTTTGCGTGCATGGCAACCCTTATCAGCTAGTTACATGATACAGGTTTCTCCCTCCATGGATCTTTGGGGTCCGACGGTTACAGATCCTCTTGCTTTTATTCACCGTTTGTATATGTATATATATCACTGGACTGTGTGCCAGCTTGTTGACGGTAAGGAGATGTATGCATGTTTTTTTTTTTTTTTTTTTAATGAACAGCGTTGTCACACCATACTCTACTCCTGTATAACACCCTAATGAAATTTATAAGCCGGTATTACTTGGATTCTACCCTTCCTGTTCTGGTTAACTTGAACGGAAAGATTCTTTTTTTTTTTAAAGAACGGTTAGACTGATATATTTCTTCTTGGCTAAAATGCCTCAATTCAGATTACAAAATGGAAGGAGGGGCTCAGATTTCACCTCATCCAGAAACCAAATAACTATCCTCCTAAAGATCTTGCTGGTTTTACATTCTGTTCTTCTTGCAGAATTCTCTATCTGTCCTAATTTAAAGATACAAACAAACTGCTTTAGAAGTAGACAGTAATACATTCTTATCGGGCTGCTAGGGGATGGGATCCCAGCCTTCTTCTCCGTCTCTTATATAATTTCCGAGAGGGAGGAGAACTACTTTATTGGCTTCAGCGTCTGCTTCTTTGTTGTTTTCCCTCTTTATGTGAAGAAATTCCAGCTTCTGGAAGGAGGATGTAAGGGAGTTGATTCTGCTCAGCGATCTAGATAGTCTTAAATCTGAGGGAGAGGATTTTTCCACCATGGAATTTATAATAGTCTGAGAATCCCCAAAAACTACTGCCTCTCTGATTCCCAAATTGTTAAGCACCTTGAGTCCCTAGAGGAGAGCTAGAGCTTCAGCTTGAATACTGGTGTTGATGCCCACTCCCCAAGCATATCTAGCTTCCGTTATACCCTCTGCACTTTTAATAACACCACCAGCTCCAGAGTTGCCAGGATTGCCTTTAGCTGCACCGTCAAAAAAGAGAGCTTTCCTCGCCTTTTTGCTGCAGAATTCGGCAAAATCTGTGTCATTTAGGCGGATTTGCCAAGGCTTTAAGGGGGGAGAGGGGGTCTTTACATTATCTGAGAAGTGAAGATCCAGGGAGTCACCCCAGACTGTTTCTTGTTCAGTGAGGTCCTTCATGTTTAACTGATCTCCCATACAATCTTTGAGATGACTTTTAATTTTGACCCAGATTATCTTAGAAGCGCTCTTCTTGTCCTTGAAAATCCTTTGGTTTCTTTCCAACCAGATATGCCAGCAGATTAACTTGGGCAGGGCGAGCCATGCATCTCTGGTTTGGGAGTTCTGAGCAGCGCCACCTGGGTACATTCGCTTCCAATTAGAGAACAGCTCTGAGCAGTGATTGAATGGACCAAAATTCATGCTCCATGGGTCTAAAGCCTCCTTCCACAAATCTGCAGCGAAATTACAGGACAACATCATGTGAGGCGCATTTTCCTCTTGATTCTCGCACAGTGAGCAGCGAGATGGCCCTAAGTATCCTCTTTTCCTCAGCCTGTCTTCTGTCAGGATTCTGTGGTGACATAGTAGCCAGCAGAAGGTGTCAACTTTGGGCAGCGTTGCTGAAGACCAGATCCGCTGCCATGGCCTCGGATCAGGCGGTGCGTTAGGAAATCAAGAGAGCTGGAAATAACCCTTCGAGACAATATATTTGCCAGGGATCAGTCCCCAACCTTTGTTATCTGCTTTCCTTCTGTTCAATGGGGCTTTGCCTTTCAGATGGGAAAGGAAGACAGCGTATTCATGAACAAGGTTCGAAGGCACCGCTAGGTGCTTCCGCCGCCACCAATCGTCATTATCCCAGAGGGACAGATCCCATAGAGTTTTAATGCTTTCTGCGTTCATCCATTCTCTCAGAGCGGCTAAGGATCGGTCTTCTGCCAACGGTTCACTGCCCATGATGCTATCGTCCCAAATGTGGATGCGATGACCATTCCCTGGGATCCAATGAGCGTGATGATTGATAAGAGCTGCGGATTTTTCACATAATTTATGGATCATCGAACCTGCAATTACCTTTGAATTACTCAGACAGCGTTTTCTCTGCCCTCCATAATATTTCTTCCACAGAGCCCGTTGCACCCAACCCGGTTTTGGAGCAATGATCCTCCAAACCAATTTAGCACCCATCGCTATATTTTGATTGCTAAGGTTTTTAAAGTTTAAGCCGCCTTCTATTCTAGGCAGAGAGATTGTTTTCCAGCTTAATAAGGGGATTTTCTTCTCCTTGCCTTTGCCACCTTTCCAAAAAAAAAATTTATGTAGTCCTCCATCTTCCTCATTATGCCCATGGGTGCCATCATAACTGTTGCCTGAAAGATGGGCAGGTTGTTCAATACTGAATTTATCAGTACTGTCTTACCTGCTAGGTTGAGCCAATTATATCCCCACGACTGTATTTTGACCTTGAATTTTTCCAACATCGGCATCCATTCTTTGCTGAGAGCCCTTTTTTGAAAGACAGGGAGCCCCAGATATTTAAATGAAGTCCAAGTAGAGGTGGCTGCAAAACCAAGACAATTAGAAATGGCTTGGATCGATCTGGCAGAAGTATTCCAACAGTAAACATGGCATTTGCCTTTGTTAAGCTTGCTTCCTGAGTTTGCACAATAGTCATCCACTACCTTTTTGAATCGGTTAGCCAAGACCAATGAAGCGACACCCAGCAACAGAGAGTCATCTGCAAACAGCGCATGATTTATGCTTTTTACTCCTCTTGCAATGTTTATTCCCATTATTTCTTGCTCTGACTGTTTTCTGTTCAAGAGGAAGCTTAAAACTGAGGCTTGGAGGACAAAGAGCAAGGGGGAAAGGGGGCACCCTTGCCTCAGCCCTCTTGAGGCTTTGAAAAATTCTGTGGCTCTCCCGTTCACCAGTGGGGCAATCCATGGCTCACTAATGCAAGCCTTGATCTAATTGATGAACTTATGCCCAAACCCGAATTTGTAAAGGACCTCCAGCAAGAATCTATGTCTAACCCTGTCAAAGGCACTTTCAAGATCAAGTTTGACAACCATTCCTTTCTCTTTCCGGGCCAAACTTGAGCGAATTGCTTCTTGAACTAGAATATAGTTGTCCGCAATCTGTCTTCCCTGAATGAAGCCCCCCTGGTTCTCTGGGATAATGTCCGGGAGAATTGTTTTCAACCTATTCGCTATCACTTTTGTTATCAGCTTATAGCCTATATTGCAAAGGGAAATAGGGTGAAATCTGGAGAAGGAGTTTGCACCTCTTTCCTTGGGGATAAGAGCCAAGAAAGTCGAGTTAGTGCGTCCCCCTATTTTCTGATAGGTTTGAGATTTCTGGACCATCCTGCACAAATCTTTTTCGACAATCTGCCAATAGTACTGTAAGAATCTAGCAGTAAAGCCATCAGGGCCCGGAGCCTTGTCCAGCTCCATAGAGAAGAGGGCAGATTTGATTTCATTATTTGTGACTTCTGCTTCCAAGAACTGATTCTTTCTGTTAGATATCCGCGTGGGAACCTCATTTACAGTCAATGGAATTTGATCCTGTCCCTCTATTTCGCTATACAGCTTTTTGAAATGATGGAAGGCCACATTTTTTATGTTTTGAGTGTCTCTATGAATAATGTTCTCTTCCCTGATTTCGATGATGGAGTTGAACTTTTTTCAAGCTTGGGCTTGTTTATGAAAGAAGGATGAATTCTTGTCGCCTGCCTTAAGCCAGAGCCTGCGAGATTTGATCCTCCAGTACTCTTCCTCGGCCAGGCTTGCTTTAAGCAGCTTTTGTTGGAGGTCTGCCTCTTTTTCGAGAATTTCTTTTGTGATCTCATCATTTTCTGAGTTAAGTTGATGGGTCTCTAGCTGCTCTTGTAACTTCTTTCTTTCCACTGCAGGATTTGGGAGAGATTTTGCCCAAACTTTTAAGGCTGCCTTCACTCTCCTGAGTTTTTCCTCCCACACAAAGGACGCAGAGCCATTAACTGGTTGCTTCCACATATCTTTTACTAACTACAAGAAGGATTGCTCCTTGGTCCAGAGAGGATTGAATTTAAAAGGAGTGGGGCCTTTATCCCAGTGAGCCAAGAGTTCTAGCTTAATGGGCCTGTGATCAGAGACACTACAGGGGAGAATATGCATTCTAGAATCTAGACCAAGAAGTAGAAATGAGCTTTGAACAAGAAATCTAGCTAACCTTGCAGCGATGTGGCCTGGACCGAGCCTTTTGTTGGACCAGGTGTATTTGCCCGACGAAGGTTTAATGTCGATCATGTCCTAATCCTGGAGTAGATCTTCAACCCATTCTCGCGTCGATCCCTTACTATGATCCCTCCGCGTTTTTCAGCCATAGTTAATGTGAGGTTAAGATCTCCAGCGATGATAATATTTGCTAGATCTTCAGAGTCTGCCAGCTCTCTAATAGAATCCCAACAATTCTTTTTTTCTGTTGCACTGACTGGGATATACACATTAAAGAGACAAAGAGTCTCATCTGAATCAACGTGCTTCAGTTTTGAGAATAGCCAGTGGGTGTTGGCGATCTCTTTCACCCTTGTGAACTTGCTTGGATTCCAAAGGGTACCCAGGCCTCCTGAGGCACCCCTGGCTGAGACTGCTTGCCCTTCACTTCTTTTCCACAGATTTTTGCCGATAAGGAGGAAGGCCTTGTCCTCCATTTTAGTCTCCTGGATGAGGAGTATGTCAGGATATTCAAATCTTATCAAACTTTTGACAGCTTCTTCTTTGATTTTGCTCCCCATACCCCTACAGTTCTAGGAGACGATTCTCATCACTTATTTTTGGAATGGAGAGATCCTTTAGAGCTCTGGGGCAGGTTTATATTCATCTTCGGAGTCTTAGCCAGGAGTTTCTCGAGAGTGGGTTGGCTTCCTTGCAGTTTGTCTTTGTATGTCTCCTGCTCTCTTTTCTCACGGGCTGATTTTCGGCCCCTCAAAGATCTTCTGGCCAAGGTTTGTGATTCACCTATCTCGCCTTCTTCTTCTGAATCCTCTGAGCCTTGTACTTCCTCAGCCTCTTCTGAGGGTGTATCTTCCATTCTGTCTGTTTTACTGTTTGTTTTCTTTGGTTCCTGGGGGGGCTCTTTTTGGGCCGATTCTTTCTTTTGTGTCTCCAGATCATGGACTTCCTCTGTTGCTTTTAGAGTTGTATAACTTTGTTTCCTTGCTCTTCCCTATGTGGGTTTTGAGAACCCGTTTGGAGAGCTTTCCCATTGACATTTCCTGTTTTTTGGGCTTTGCTTTTTGTCCTTTTGACCTGCGTCCACCCGTCCTCTTTGCCTTTCTCTGTTTCAGTATTTTTTGGGCATCCTCTGGCGAAGTGACCATAGACCTGGCACTTCTTGCACTTGAACGGTAACTGTTCATAAGCCAGCTTTTGGAGGTGCATCCAACTTCCAACTCTGACCTTTATTGCCTCAGGTAGACCAACCTCGAGATCAACTTCAACACAAATTCTCGCACAGTCATATTGATCTTTGTTGTTTGCTCGATCAATGAATTTACCCAGGGTATTCCCGATGTGCTTGAGGGATTCCCAGTTCCAACAATGCATTGGCAGATTAGGTAATCTAACCCACACAGGAACGGCAGTGGGCACGTCGACTGCTGGATCAAAGTCTGGCGTCCACTTATTGAGATACAGTCCTTGGGGGCCCATGAAATAGGGCCCATTTCGGAAGATCAGATCCTTATCTTCCTTTTCAGAAAATTCGAATAGGAAGAAACCCTTCCCCAGAAAGTAAGAAGTGACCTTGCTCGATATCAGTGGCGCCCAATTCCTTGTGACCCAGCTTTCAGTGGATCTGGGGGAGGGCCAGAGACCAGTGAACTGTCCCACCAAGGCACGCTTAGACAAAGAAAGGGCGACCTGGATCGGTTTCTCAGGAGGGAACGAGATCTCCGGGATATCATCCAGGCGTTTCACAAATTTTGAAACCTCTAAAGTTTTCTTTTTTGGCAACAATTCAGCAGATTTGAGAAGGCCTCGGCTTCGGCGGGGGAGGGCGAAGAAGACTCCATGAGGGAAGTCTTAGCTCGGCCGGATCGAGCTCCCCCAGATCGCAGCGGGCATAGTCGATCTAGTCTGCCTGCAATGAGAATGCAGGGGATTGTTGGCGGTCGATCAAGCCTGCCAAAAAATGAGGATGCAGGGGCTTGCAGGCGATGCACCTCTCGGAAACCCTCAGGCGGCCGCAAGGCCGAGAATCTTAGGCTCGTTACAGGACAGCAATCGGCTCAGCGCAGCGCATTTTCCAACTTGAATGGAAAGATTCTTGTCTCAGTATAAAATTTTATATATTTACAGTTCCAGAATTACACCTACCCACCGGGAGTTTCATTATCAGAGTTTGTGTAGCCCAAAACTGTACATTTCCACCAGTTTACTGTGGTCACCCTTACTCTCTGGTTTCCAGATTTGAAATAATTTATATACCCTACCCTCTTCTAAATCTTATATAAAGACCTCCAACATTTCCTTTAATTAACTAATGCATTAATTACAGAATTAATACTGTACAGGTATTAACTATTCCCTTACTGTTACAATTCTTTTGTATCAAATCTATAATACATAACTTATTCACACACAGGAAATAGAGTTTTGTTTAGTACCTATCCCTGGATGTCAATGTACTAATTTCACATAATTATTCACCTTTGTGCCTTCACTACGCTCCCCAGACGCCGAGCTTTCCTCTGCCTCCTGCTTCTATTTGCCACCCAACCTTGAGATTCGTCTTTCGGGACTAGAATCTCCCCCCGTGCTCTCTTGCAGGACCACTGTCCTTGGCAAGATATCTGCGCCTAGTGCTTGGCTATCTAGTCCTCACCAGACTTAGCCATTTTTCTTTTTGTCTGTCTGTCCCCATAGCAAAGCCTAACTTTTTCCTTTTTCTGGAAAACCTTTCCAGACAGGAGAGATAGTTAGGGTTACAATCACTGCAACCATTCTTCCCCAACTTCCTCTCAAAAGTTGCCAACATTTTCCAAAAGAAAAACTTTTCTTTTATTTTTAACTTATTAAAGAAATAATAACAATATTATTAAATTTCAAAACAGTTAATAATGTCATATTCAGTTTCTTCTCTTTTAACCACGGTAAAATCAAATATTTACATTTCTCTGGGGCATTACATCTCCCCCTCCTGAAATTGGACATCGTCCCTATGTCCGTTGACCACGAACAACCCTGGGTAAGCCTTTTTCACGAGCTCTTCATCTTCCCAAGTGGCCTCATCAGGCCCAAAGTGTTGCCACTGCACTTTAACTTGGGTAATAGCTCGCTTCCACAGTTGCACTTCTCTCCGGTCGAGAATGCTCAGCAGCTCGACCAAGACTTCTCCTTCCGGTTCGACCTGCACATGCAATATTCTAAATCAATTTCTTTTGAAGAAGACTTTTAGACTGGTCTACTGGAAATAATCCTTACATGTATATCTTTCCATCTGATCACATGCTTAGGATCATAAACAAATTTTTTTAACACAGAGACATGGAAAACATTATGGACCCGGATGTGACTTGGTAGGGCGAGCTGGTAAGCCACCGGCCCAATTCTTGCCAAGATTTGGAATGGTCCACAATATAGGGGTGCCAACTTGGCACACCCGCTCCATTGTAGTGTACTCTTTCTTGCTTGGATACTCACATAAACATGGTCACCGACTTGGTATTCTTTAAACCTCCTCTTCCGGTCATCAAAGCTCTTTTGCCTATCCTAAGAAGCTTTTAAATTAGAGCGTACCCTTTTTACCATTTCCTCCATTTCCTTAAGCATTTCTGGCCCTAACCTTAATTTGTCTTCAGGTCAACCCTAGCTTGAGGGTGTGCGGCATTTCCGCCCATACAGGACCTCAAAGGGGCTCATATGTAATGAGGTGTGATAGCCGTTACTGTATGCAAACTCAACCAGGTGCAAATACTCTTCCCACTGCGTTGGTTGTTGCATTACATATGCTCTTAACATGTCTTCTACCACCTGGTTCACTCGCTCTGTTTGTCTGTCGGTCTGCGGGTGGTACGCTGTACTGAAGTTCAGCTGTGTCCCCAATTCTGCAAATAGTGTCTTTTAAAAGGCCGACGTGAATTTCACGTCCCGATCTGAAATTATCGTCTTCGGGAGTCCATGAAATTTAAACACATTCTGCTTGAAGATATGGGCAATCTGTACAACCCTGTAGGTGGATTTCACAAGTATAAAATGTGCTACTTTACTCAACTTGTCTACCACCACCATAATAGAATCGATATTCTTCTTTGTCTTAGGCAACCCTGTTATAAAGTCCATGGAACTTCCATTCCGAAATGGGTAATGGTTGCAATAACCCCGCTGGATGTTGATGCTCTGCCTTAATTTGTTGACACTCCAGGCACCGTGCCAAATACTCAGCCACATTCCTTTTCATCCCCGGCCAATAGTATTCTTTACAAAACGCAGTGATCATTTCCTGATAACCTGGGTGTCCAGCATAGTGATTGATGTGGAATTCATCTAAAATCAGATTTTTAATGCTGTTTTGATCAGGTACATATAGCCTTTTTTGTTACAACATTCCAGCATCATCCATATCATATCCTTATTGATTCTTCTCGCTGGTAGATTGTTGTACTTGTTTTATTTGCTGGTACACAGCATCTTGTTCTGCTGCCTTCTTTATCATTTCCTCGAAGGGGCTTTTCCATTCGCTACAGGAAATTTCATACAAACATTGTACTTTCCGACTTAAGGCGTCTGCCACCCGGTTCTCCTTCCCCTTTAGATGTTTGATTTCAAAGTCAAAGCCGCTTAGGAAATCTACCCACCGCGCTTGCCTAGCGTTCAAAGTGGGCTGGCTAAAATAATTGGTCAGACTCTGGTGGTCAGTTAGTAACAAAAATTTCCTGCCCATAAGATAATGTCGCCACATCTTCAAAGGGTGTATGAAGGCAGCCAACTCTAAGTCATAAGCAGAATACTTCTGCTCATGCTCTTTTAGTTTCCTAGACTCATAAGCAATTACTTTCCCTTCTTGCATTAACACACCTCCCACGCCTTCCTTGCTTGCATCAGTGCACACCACATAGTCCTTATTAGGATCAGCTATGCTCAAAATGGGTACAGTGGTGAGCAGATGCTTAAGCTACTCAAAACTTCTTTGACATTCCGGGGCCCATTTGAATGCTCTTCCTTTTTTCTGTAGGGAGGTGATAGGATACGCTACTCTTGAGAAGCCTTCTACAAAGCGTCTGCAATAACCGGATAAACCAATAAAGGACCTGATGTCTGCTACATCTTTCGGTACGGGCCATTCCATTATGGTCCTTATCTTTTCAGGGTCCACTGTGATCCCTTCCTTTGTGATTATATGGCCTAGATACTGTATCTCTTCCTTGAAGAAGTCACACTTGTTGAACTTAGCATATAACTGGTGTTCTCGGAGGGTTTGTAGCACCAATATGAGGTGCTCCTTGTGCTCTTCCATAGTGCGGGAGCATATCAGTATATCAGCGCAAATCTGTCCAAATATAGATGAAATATGTTGTTCATCAAGCACATGAAAATTGCAGGGGCGTTAGTTAACCCAAAAGGTAGCACCACAAATTCGTAATACCCATACCTTGTTCTAAAAGTTGTTTTCGCTATGTCTTCCTCCTTAATCCTGATCTGGTGGTAACCTGAGCGCAAATAGATCTTGGAGAACACTGTTGCACCCTTCACTTGATCGAAAAGTTCATCAATCCGAGGTAGAGGATACTTGTTTTTTACTATCAGCTTGTTCAGCTAACGATAATCTATACACATGCGAAGGGTTCCGTCATTTTTCTTGACGAATAACACTGGGGCTCCCCACGGAGACACACTGGGGCGAATATAGTTTTTGTCTAACAGTTCCCATAGCTGCATTTTTAACTCTGTCAACTCAAGTACACTCATTCTATAGGGTGCTTGAGATATTGGTGCTGCCCCGGTATCAATTCGATGTTAAAGTCTATATCCCTCTTAGGCAGCAGTCCGGGAATCTCTTCTGGAAGCACATCTGTAAACTCTTGTATTATAGGAATGTTATCCAACGTGGCTGTTTTATCCTTCGAGTCAGCATAACCCACTTGGATGGCGTAAATCTGACACCCCTTCCTGATGCATTTTGCTAACTGGGATGCAGTTATTGGCCGAACTTGCACTGGCCGCTTAATTCCTTGCATCTCTTGCCTAGCTCCAAGTTCATCCCTGTAATAAATAGTCTTTGTTTTGTAGTTAACCAATGACCAGTGCTTTTCTAACCAGTCCATACTGATCAGAACATCATATGAACCAAGGGGGAGCACATTTAAATCTGCCATTACTGGCTGCCCTGCTATTGTTAAAGGGCAGTTATTGACTTTTGCCAGCACTCGCCTCTTGGCCCCTGTAGCCAGCTGTACTAGCCACGGATTCTTGAATTTAACAGGTTGCAGTTTACAATGTTCTACTACCTTTGGACTAATATAACTTAATGTGGCTCCAGGGTCAATTAAAATAGCTACAGTAAGGTCTGAAATTTTACCTTCAAATTCCACCATGGTCGGCTGGTACTCCGCCTGACGATCGTCCAGGGCTGCATTAATCCTTGGTATGCTACGTCCTACATCGCCGACTGTCGATGCTTCATGGATTTGGGATAACTGTTCGGTTCCCTTTCGCTGCGGACAGTTTTTGACGTAGTGAGGCCCTCCACAACCCCAACACTATACTGGGGGTCTTGCTGTCCCTTCACTGTCCAATCTTGCAGGTTGCTCGCTGACTCTGGACTCACTGGTTGGCTTGGATTTGAATGAGCTTTTCTGTATAGTTCTGCTGTTCTGCCCCTTGCCAATTCCCTTGCTTCCACCACTACGATTTCCTTTAGTGTTTCCAGCTGACTTATTACCTCTTTTCTCATTCCATGTTTTGCTTGGAGCTTCTCCTTTCTTTTTACTCTATTGGTAACAAATCTTGGCTTTACAGATATCTTCATCCATTTTCTTTGGATTGTCAAACTCAATCATTTCCCGCATATACAGTGGTAAACTGCTAACAAATTTTTGCACCTTAGCTTTTTCTTCTCTAATATAAGGCAAATAACGAAGCAAGGAAGTAAAACAGGTGATAAATTCGTCCATGGTCTGTTGTCCCAACCGCAAGTCATGGAATTCCCTTGCCTTTTCATCGTAAAAACGCTTGGTCAGGTATCTTTCTTTGAAGTACCCTTGAAATTTCTCCCAAGTTATGGTTTGTTTGCAAACTCCCTTTACGATCTTAACTTCTTCTCACCACATGGTAGCTTTTCCCTGTAGTTGGAAAATAGCCAGCCGTGCTTTAAGGTTGTGGTCGTATTCATATAGCTAGAAATATTTATTCATATTAATCAACCATGCCTCAACTACTTCCTCCTGTTCTCCATCGAAGTGTTGCGGTTTAATCTTACAAAACTCCCCTTGTAGCTCTATCCATTGCCTTTTTGACATTTTATATTTGGATGCATTATCGGATCGTTCCTCCCTTTCCTCAGTCCCTTCAGGTTCTGTATGGTGATGTTGATCCCCAGACATTCTTTGTTGTTCCGCACAAGGATTTACTGGCGGAGGGTTCTGTTTGTCAGAAAGGATTTTTATGATTCTCTCTTATTGCATAGTCATCCATGCGTTATCTTCTCGTAACCGGGCCATCTCATTTCTCAATTCCTGCATGGATTCCAAGATGGCCATATTTGTATTTCGAGCCTCCTCTCTGAGCTGTACCCATAGCTCAGGGTTGCTCTCAGGACCAGGTACAGGTCCCTGGCCCATCGCATACCTGCGTGATGCAGTGTCCGTTCTTCTCATTCTGTCAGTCTTCCAGTTCCTAGTTCTATCCTTAACATCGGAAAAGTGACAGCAAAAAAAAAAATAGCACACTAATTGTTTGCTTGAATTGCACGAGAATAATAAAAATAAATTGTATGTGTTGTTTTCTGTAGTTCACTTCTAATTCCCAGAGGCCTCAGTTTTGTAACTTGGCTCTGATACCATATTGTCATGTTTCCCCATATTACCCAAATTACCATAGTAATGTTACACATTACTATGGAACTATTAAGACAACACCCCTTTTTATATTTCGGCGCTAGTGGAGTCTTTTCCCGGCAACCAGATTGTTGAACTCACAGTGATGTTGACGACCTGGCACTGTAGGATCTGGTTCATTAACTTTGCACGTATTTCGGAAATCGTCCGCCTCCTCGCGATCAGCAACTGGGCAGATAGGTGCTACACATGGCATTTTATTGATTTTTCTTCGGTTATGCAGTACTGTTTAGAGTTATTACACTGGGTATTGGTGTTAATTCTACCTGCTCGGCCACCTACGTGGCACGAGCAGGCTTCTCTAACCATAGGTGTTTACCTCGAGCCCCTCACCATTTCATCGGAGGATGGGCGGGTTTATGACCCGACAGTTCAATCCTTTCAGGGTTTGGTTCATTCGGCACTCCGTTATCAGTCTGCATTATTGCCTCCTCCGTTTGGCTCTGGCTCGATTCTCCCCTTAGTTTTTCTGCGGGCCTACTCAGTCTACTTCCAGGACATGGAATAGTTTGGAAGACCTCCAAAGGAGAGGATATGGCGACTCTGTTACGTGAAAAAGTCTGGGTATGCTTTTGTTTCTTTTTCTTTATAGTTATTTGGCTTTCCTCGTCTCTAGAGTTTATTTCCGGATTTTTGCTTCCACCTATATCTGCGAACTACAATTGCAATGGTGTATTTTTGCTGTAGAGCCTACCTCAAACAACCGAGGCCCTCGGACAAGGCTACAAGGTCAGCACTTCTCTGGTTTCCTTGATCAAGAAGCCCAGTTACAGGTTTGCTCCTGGTTAACTATATTTTTTTTAAATGAATGTGACTCAACAAAGGATTCGAATTCGAAATGGTTAGCTATTTGATTTTGTATTACAGCCTTCCGAGTCCCAAGGGTTTGAAGCTTATTGAGTTAGCAGGGTAGTCCTTCTTGTACAGTCGAGAGCTGTCGGGGTTGGAACCTGTTCTCCTTACACTCAGGTAGAGGGTTTTATTTGTAGTTTCCAGGCTTCAACTGGGCAATGTTATCTTACTGAAATTGTGTATATTCTTTTATCCGCCATGGAATGTTTTCGGGGTTTACTGGATTATATTATGTGTACTCGCACGGTGCTTTGAAGCAACTCTCAGGAATCTCTGAGTGTATCCGCTAGAAGCACCTCTGGTTGAGTAACTCTCTTCTCCGAATGTATATTTGCAACTGTGTAACCCTCTGTTACAAGTTATCATCGACTATTAATGGATGTTGCTTTCTAGCTATGTACAGTTGTATGCTCTAATAATATGAATCTTGTTTTCGGTCTAGTTTTGTAAGATAGCAGTTCCCATCCAGATTGTCACTTAATCTAATAGTTTGAACTGGGATTGAAATGATTGTTTAAATGTCTGGCACCATTCATTTCTCTGCACTTATCGTTTTTTATTCTTACAACCTCGGTGCTATACTTGGAAATTTTAAAATTTCATATGCAGGGTTTCGTAGCTAAAAGTTTGATGTAGAACCCCACCCATAAAGTCCTGAGGGTTTGCGTGCATGGCAACCCTTGTCGGCTGGTTGCATGATACAGGTTTCTCCCTCCATGGATCTCTGGGGTCTGACGGTTACAGATCCTCTTGCTTTTATTCACTATTTGTATATGTATATATATCACTGGACTGTGTGCCAACTTGTTGACGGTAAGGAGATGTATGCATGTATTCTTTTTTTCTTTTTTTTTTTTAAATGAACAGCGTTGTCACACCATACCCTACACCTGTATAACACCCTAATGAAATTTATAAGCCGGTATTACTGGGATTCTACCCTTCCTGTTCTGGTTAACTTGAACGGAAAGATTCTTGTCTAAGTATAAAATTTTATATATTTACAGTTCCAGAATTACACCTACCCACCGGGAGTTTCATTATCAGAGTTTGTGTAGCCCAAAATTGTACATTTCCACCAGTTTATTGTGGTCACCCTTACTCTCCAGTTTCCAGATTTGAAATAATTTATATACCCTGCCCTCTCCTAAATCTTCTATAAAGACCTCCAACATTTCTTTTAATTAACTAATGCATTAATTACAAAAGTAATATTGTATAGGTATTAACTATTCCCTTACTGTTACAGTTCTTTTGTATCAAATGTATAATATAGAACTTATTCACACACAGTAAATAGATTTTTGTTTGGTACCTGTCCCTGGATGTCAATGTACTGATTTCACATAATTATTCACCTTTGTTCCTTCACTACGCTCCCCAGACGCCGAGATTTCCTCTGCCTCCTCCTTATGTTTTCCACCCAACCTTGAGATTCGTCTTTCGAGACCAGAATCTCCCCCCATGCTCTCTTGCAGGACCACTGTCCTTGGCAAGATATCTGCACCTAGTGCTTGGCTATCTGGTCCTTACCAGACTTAGCCATTTTTCTTTTTTACTCTCTGTCCCCACAGCACAACCTAACTTTTTCCTTTTTCTGGAAAACCTTTCCAGACAGGAGAGATAGTTAGGGTTGCAATCACTGCAACCGTTCTTCCCCAACTTCCTCTCAGAAGTTGCCAACATTTTCCAAAAGAAAAACTTTTTTTTTTTTTAACTTATTAAAGAAATAATAACAATATTGTTAAATTTCAAAACAGTTAATAATGTCATATTCAGTTTCTTCTCTTTTAATCACGGTAAAATCAAATATTTACATTTCTTTAGGGCATTACATCTCCCCATCCTGAAATTGGACACCGTCCCGATGTCCGTTGACCTCGAACAACCATGGGTAAGCCTTTTTCATGAGCTCTTCATCTTCCCAAGTGGCCTCATCAGGCCCAAAGTGCTGCCACTACACTTTAAATTGGGTAATAGCTTGCTTCCACAGCTGCACTTCTCTCCGGTCGAGAATGCTCAGCGGCTCGACCAAGACTTCTCCTTCTGGTTCGACCTACACATGCAATATTCTAAATCAGCTTCTTTTGAAGAAAACTTTTAGACTGGTCTACTGGAAATAATCCTTACCTGTATATCTTGCCATCTGATCACATGCTTAGGATCATAAACATATTTTTTTAACACAGAGACATGGAAAACATTGTGGACCGGATGTGACTTGGCAGGGCGAGCTGGTAAGCCACCGGCCCAATTCTTGCCAAGACTTGGAACAGTCCACAATATCGGGGTGCCAACTTGGCACACCTGCTCCATTGCAGTGTACTCTTTCTTGCTTGGATCCTCACATAAACATGGTCATTGACTTGGTATTATTTAAATCTCCTCTTCCGGTCAGCAAAGCTCTTTTGCCTATCCTGAGCAGCTTTTAAATTAGAGCGTACCATTTTTACCATTTCCTTAAGCATTTTTGGCCCTAACCTTAATTTGTCTTCAAGTCCACCCCAGCTTGAGGGTGTGCGGAATTTCCGCCTGTACAGGACATCAAAGGGGCTCATATGTAATGAGGTGTGATAGCCGTTATTGTATGCAAACTCAACCAGGTGCAAATACTCTTCCCACTGCATTGGTTGTTGCATTACATATGCTCTTAACATGTCTTCTACCACCTGGTTCACTCGCTCTGTTTGTCTGTCGGTCTGGGGGTGGTACGTTGTACTGAAGTTCAGTTGTGTCCCCAATTCTACAAATAGTGTCTTCCAAAAGGTCGACGTGAATTTCATGTCCCGATTTGAAATTATCGTCTTCGGGAGTCCATGAAATTTAAACACATTCTGCATGAAGATATGGGCAATCTGTACAGACCTGTAGGTGGATTTCACAGGTATAAAATGTGTTGCTTTTCTCAACTTGTCTACCACCACCATAATAGAATCGTTATTCTTCTTTGTCTTAGGCAGCCCTGTTATAAAGTCCATGGAAATGGTTTCCCACTTCCATTCGGGAATGGGTAATGGTTGCAATAACCCCGCTGGATGTTGATGCTCCGCCTTAATTTGTTGACACTCCAGGCATCGTGCCAAATACTCAGCCACATTCCTCTTCATTCCCGACCAATAGTATTCTTTTCGAAGCGCAGTGATCATTTTCTGATAACCTGGGTGTCCATCATAGTGACTGATGTGGAATTCATCTAAAATCAGATTTTTAATGCTGTTTTGATTAGGTACATATAGCCTTTTTTTGTAGTACAACATTCCAGCATCATCCATCTCATATCCTTGCTCATTCTTCTTGGTGGTAGATTGTTGTATTGTTGTTTATTTGCTGGTACACAGCATCTTGTTCTGCTGCCTTTTTATCATTTCCTCGAAGGGGATTTTCCATTCGCTGCAGGAAATTTCATACAAACATTGTACTTTCCAACTTAAGGCATCTGCCACCTGGTTCTCCTTCCCCTTTAGATGTTTGATTTCAAAGTCAAAGCTGCTTAGGAAATCTACCCCCCGCGCATGCCTAGCATTCAAAGTGGGCTGGCTAAAATAATTGGTCAGACTCTAGTGGTCAGTCAGTAACAAAAATTTCCTGCCCATAAGATAATGTTGCCACATCTTCAAAGCGTGTATGATGGCAGCCAAATCTAAGTCATAAGCAGAATACTTCTGCGCATGCTCTTTTAGTTTCCTAGACTCATAAGCAATTACTTTCCCTTCTTACATTAACACACCTCCCACGCCTTCCTTGCTTGCGTCAGTGCACACCACATAGTCATTATTAGGATCAGCTATGCTTAAAATGGGTGCGGTGGCGCGCAGATGCTTAAGCTGCTCAAAACTTCTTTGACATTCCGGGGTCCATTTGAATGCTCTTCCTTTTTTATGTAGGGAGGTGATAGGATACGCTACTCTTGAGAAGCCTTCTACAAAGCTTCTGTAATAACCGGCTAAACCCATAAAAGACCTGATGTCTGCTACATCTTTTGGTACGGGCCATTCCATTATGGTCCTTATCTTTTAAGGGTCCACTGCGATCCCTTCCTTTGTGATTATATGGCCCAGATACTATATTTCTTCCTTGAAGAAGTTGCACTTGCTGAACTTAGCATATAACTGGTGTTCTCGGAGGATTTGTAGCACCAATCTGAGGTGTTGCTTGTGCTCTTCCATAGTGCGGGAGTATATCAGTATATCATCGATAAATATCAGCACAAATCTATCCAAATATCAATGAAATATGATGTTCATCAAGCACATGAAAGTTGCAGGGGCGTTAGTTAACCCAAAAGGTAGCACCACAAATTCGTAATGCCCATACCTTGTTCTAAAAGTTGTTTTAGCTATGTCTTCCTCCTTAATCCTGATCTGGTGGTAACCTGAGCGCAAATCGATCTTGGAGAACACTGTTGCACCCTTCACTTGATCGAAAATTTCATCAATCCGAGGTAGAGGATACTTTTTTTTTACTGTCAGCTTGTTCAGCTGACGATAATCTATACACATGCGAAGGGTTCTGTCTTTTTTCTTGACGAATAACACTGGGGCTCCTCACGGAGACACACTGGGGCGAATATAGTTTTTGTCTAACAGTTCATGTAGCTGCATTTTTTAACTCTCTCAACACAGGTACACTCATTCTATAGGGTGCTCGAGATACCGGTGCTGCCCTCGATATCAATTCGATGGTAAAGTCTATATCCCTCTTAGGCAGCAGTCCAGGAATCTCTTCTGGAAACACATCTGCAAACTCTTGTATTACAGGAATGTTATCCAACATGGTTTTTTTATTCTTCGAGTCAGCATAGCCCACTTGGATGGCGTAAATCTGACACCCCTTCCTGATGCATTTTGCTAACTATGATGCAGTTATTGGCCAAATCTGCACTGGCCGCTTAATACCTTGCATCTTTTGCCTAGCTCCAAGTTCATCCCTGTAATAAATAGTCTTTGTTTTGCAGTTAACCAATGACCAATGCTTTTCTAACCAATCCATACCGATCAGAACATCATATGAACCAAGGGGGAGCACATTTAAATCTGCCATTACTGGCTGCCCTGCTATTGTTAAAGGGCAGTTATTGACTTTTGCCAGCACTCGCCTCTTGGCCCCTGTAGCCAGCTGTACTAGCCATGGATTCTTGAATTTAACAGGTTGCAGTTTACAATGTTCTACTACCTTTGGACTAATATAGCTTAATGTGGCTCCAGGGTCAATTAAAACAGCTACAGTAAGGTCTGAAATTTTACCTTCAAATTCCACCATGGTCGGTTGGTACTCCGCTTGACGATCATCCAGGGCTGCATTAATCCTTGGTATGCTACGTCCTACATCGTCGACTTTCGATGCTTCATGGATTTGGGATAATTGTTCGGTTCCCTTTCGCTGCGAACAATTTTTGACGTAGTGAGGCCCTCCACAACCCAACACTGTACTGGGGGTCTTGCTGTCCCTTCACTGTCCAATCTTGCAGGTTGCTCGTTGACTCTGGACTCACTGGTTGGCTTGGATTTGAATGAACTTTTCTGTATAGTTCTGTTGTTCTGCCCCTTGCCAATTCCCTTGCCTCCACCACTGCGATTTCGTTTAGTGTTTCCAGCTGACTTATTACCTCTTTTCTCATTCCATCTTTTGCCTCGAGCTTCTCCTTTCTGTTTACTCTACTGGTAACAAATCCTATCTTTACGGATAGCTTCGTCTATTTTCTTTGGATTGTCAAACTCAATCCTTTCCCACATATACAGTGGTAAATTGCTAACAAATCTTTGCACCTTAGCTTTTTCTTCTCTAATATAAGGCACATAACGAAGCAAGGAAGTAAAATTGGTGATAAATTCGTCCATGGTCTGTTATCCCAACCGCAAGTCATGGAATTCCCTTGCCTTTTCATCGTAAAAATGCTCGGTCAGGTATCTTTCTTTGAAGTACCCTTGAAATTTCTCCCAAGTTATGGTCTGTTTGCTAACTCCCTTTACGATCTTAACTTCTTCCCACCACAAGGTAGCTTTTCCCTGCAGTTGGAAAATAGCCAGCCGTGGTTTAAGGTTGTGGTCGTATTCATATAGCTGAAAATATTTATTCATATTAATCAACCATGCCTCATCTGCTTCCTCCTGTTCTCCGTCGAAGTGTGGCGGTTTAATCTTACGAAAATCCCCTTGTAGCTCTATCCGTTGCCTTTTTGATGTTTGTTGTTCGGATGCATTATCGGATCATTCCTCCCTTTCCTCAGTCCCTTCATGTTCTGTATGGTGATGCTGATCCCCAGACATTCTTTGTTGTTCCGCACTAGGATTTATTGGCGGAGGGTTATGTTTGTCAGACAGGCTTTTTATGATTCTCTCTTGTTACATAGTCAACCATGCGTTATCTTCTCGTAACCGGGCCATCTCATTTCTCAATTCCTGCATGGATTCCAAGATGGCCATATTTTTATTTCGAGCCTCCTCTCCAAGCTGTACCCATAGCTCAGGGTTGCTCTCAGGACCAGGTACAGGTCCCTGGCCCATCACATACCTGCATGATGCACTATCCGTTCTTCTCATTCTGTCAGTCTTCCAGTTCCTAATTCTGTCTTTAACATCAGAAAAGTGACAGCAAAAAAAAAATAGCACACTAACTGTTTGCTTGAATTGCACGAGAATAATAAAAATAAATTGTATGTGTTGTTTACTGTAGTTCACTTCCAATTCCCAGAGGCCTCAGTTTTGTAACTTGGCTTTGATACCATATTGTCATGTTTCCCCATATTACCCAAATTACCATAGTAAAAAAAATAAAAAAGTATGAAAAAAAAATGAATTATTACACATTACTATGGAACTATTACGACAACACCCCTTTTTATATTCCCGCGCTAGTGGAGTCCTTTCCAGGCAACCGGATTGTTGAACTCACAGTGATGTTGACGACCTGGCACTATAGGATCTGGTTCATTAACTTTGCACGTACTTCGGAAATCGTCCGCCTCCTCGCGATCAACAACTGGGCAGATAGGTGTTACACATGGCATTTTATTGATTTTTCTCCGGTTATGCAGTACTGTTTAGAGTTATTACACTGAGTATTGGTGTTAATTCTCCCTGCTCGACCACCTGCGTGGCACGAGCAGGCTTCTCTAACCGCAGGTGTTTACATCGAGCTCCTCACCATTGCATCGGAGGATGGGCGGGTTTATGACCCGACAGTTCAATCCTTTCAGGGTTTGGTTCATTCGGCACTCCATTATCAGTTTGCATTTTTGCCTCCTCCGTTTGGCTCCAGCTCGATTCTCCCCTTAGTTTTTCTGCGGGCCTACTCAGTCTGCTGCCAGGCCTTGGAACAATTTGGAAGACCTCCAGAGGAGAGGATATGGCGACTCTGTTACGTAAAAAAGTCTAGGTATGCTTTTGTTTCTTTTTCTTTACAGTTATTTGGCTTTCCTCGTCTCTAGAGTTTATTTCCGGCTATTTGCTTCCACCTCTATCTGCTAACTACAGTTGTAATGGTGTATTTTTGGTGTAGAGCCTGCCTCAAACAACCGAGGCCCTCGAACAAGGCTACAAGGTCAACACTTCTCTGGTTTCCTTGCTCAAGAAGCCAAGGTACGGGTTTGCTACTGGTTAACTATATTTTTTTAAAATGAATGTGACTCAACAGAGGATTCAAATCCAAAATGGTTAGCTATTTGATTTTGTATTACAGCCTTCCGAGTCCCAAGGGTTTGAAGCTTATTGAGTTAGCAGGGTAGTCCTTCTTGTACAGTCGAGAGCTGTCGGGGTTGGAACCTATTCTCCTTACACTCAGGTAGAGGGTTTTATTTCTAGTTTCCTGGCTTCAACTGGGCAATGTTATCTTACTGAAATTGTGTATATTATTTTATTCACCATGGAATGTTTTCTGGGTTTACTGGATTGTATTATGTGTACTCGCACGGAGCTTCGAAGCAACTCTCAGGAATCTATGAGTGTATCCGCTGGAAGCACCTCTGGTTGAGTAACTCTCTTCTCTAAATGTATATTTGCAACTGTGTAACCCTCTGTTACAAGTTATCATCGATTGTTAATGGATGTTGCTTTCTAGCTATGTATAGTTGTATGCTCTAATAATATGAATCTTGTTTTCAGCCTAGTTTTGTAAGATAGCAGTTCCCATCCAGATTGTCACTTAATCTAATAGTTTGAACTGGGATTAAAATGATTGTTTAAATGTCTGGCACCATTCATTTCTCTGCACTTATCGTTTTTTATTCTTACAGCCTCGGTGCTATACTTGGAAATTTTAAAATTTCATATGCAGGGTTTCGTAGTTAAATGTTTGATGTAGAACCGCACCCATAAAGTCCTGAGGGTTTGCGTGCATGGCAACCCTTGTCGGCTAGTTACATGATACAGCTTTCTCCCTCCATGGATCTCTGGGGTCCAACGGTTACATATCCTCTTGCTTTTATTCACTATTTGTATATGTATATATATCACTGGACTGTGTGCCAACTTGTTGACGGTAAGGACATGTATGCATGTATTCTTTTTTTCTTTTTCTTTTTAAATGAACAGCGTTGTCACACCATACCCTACTCCTGTATAACACCCTAATGAAATTTATAAGCCGGTATTACTGGGATTCTACCCTTCCTGTTCTGGTTAACTTGAACGGAAAGATTCTTGTCTGAATATAAAATTTTATATATTTACAGTTCCAGAATTACACCTACCCACCAGGAGTTTCATTATCAAAGTTTGTGTAGCCCAAAACTGTACATTTCCACCAGTTTACTGTGGTCACCCTTACTCTCCAGTTTCCAGATTTGAAATAATTTATATACCCTGCCCTATCCTAAATCTTCTATAAAGACTTCCAACATTTCCTTTAATTAACTAATGCATTAATTACAGAATTAATACTGTACAAGTATTAACTATTCACTTACTGTTACAGTTCCTTTGTATCAAATGTATAATATAGAACTTATTCACACACAGTAAATAGAGTTTTGTTTGGTACCTGTCCCTGGATGTCAATGTACTGATTTCACAGAATTATTCACCTTTGTTCCTTCACTACGCTCCCCAGGCGCCGAGATTTCCTCTGCCTCCTCCTTCTGTTTTCCACCCAACCTTGAGATTCGTCTTTCGAGACCATAATCTCCCCCCGTGCTCTCTTTCAGGACCACTGTCCTTGGAAAAATATCTGCACCTATTGCTTGGCTATCTGGTCCTCACCAGACTTAGCCATTTTTCTTTTTTACTCTCTGTCCCCACAGCACAACCTAACTTTTTCCTTTTTCTGGAAAACCTTTCTAGACAGGAGAGATAGTTAGGGTTGCAATCACTGCAACCATTCTTCCCCAACTTCCTCTCAGAAGTTGCCAGCATTTTCCAAAAGAAAAACTTTTCTTTTTTCTTAACTTATTAAAGAAATAATAACAATATTATTAAATTTCAAAACAGTTAATAATGTCATATTCAGTTTCTTCTCTTGACGGTAAATAAAGTATTTACATTTCTCTGGGGCATTACATCTTCCCCTCCTGGAATTGGACATCGTCCCGATGTCCGTTGACCACGAACAACCCTGGGTATGCCTTTTTCATGAGCTCTTCATCTTCCCAAGTGGCCGCATCAGGCCCAAAGTGCTGACACTGCACTTTAACTTGGGTAATAGCTCGCTTCCACAGCTGCACTTCTCTCCGGTCGAGAATTCTCAGCGGCTCGACCAAGCCTTCTCCTTCCGGTTCGACCTGCACATGCAACATTCTAAATCAGTTTCTTTTGAAAAAGACTTTTAAACTGGTCTATTGGAAATAATCCTTACCTGTATATCTTGCCATCTGATCACATGCTTAGGATCATAAACATATTTTTTTAACACAGAGACATGGAAAACATTGTGGACCCGGATGTGACTTGGCAGGGCGAGCTGGTAAGCCACCGGCCCAATTCTTGCCAAGACTTGGAATGGTCCACAATATCGGGGTGCCAACTTGGCACACCCGCTCCATTGCAGTGTACTCTTTCTTGCTTGGATCCTCACATAAACATGGTCACCAACTTGGTATTCTTTGAACCTCCTCTTTCGGTCAGTAAAGCTCTTTTTCCTATCCTGAGCAGCTTTTAAATTAGAGCGTACCCTTTTTACCATTTCCTCCATTTCCTTAAGCATTTCTGGCCCTAACCTTAATTTGTCTTCAGGTCCACCCCAGCTTGAGGGTGTGCGGCATTTCCACCTGTACAGGACCTCAAAGGGGCTCATATGTAATGAGGTGTGACAGTCGTTATTGTATGCAAACTCAACCATGTGCAAATACTCTTCCTACTGCGTTGGTTGCTACATTACATATGCTCTTAACATGTCTTCTACCACCTGGTTCACTCGCTCTGTTTGTCCGTTGGTCTGGGGGTGGTACACTGTACTGAGGTTCAGTTGTGTCCCCAATTCTACAAATAGTGTCTTCCAAAAGGCCGACGTGAATTTCACGTCCCAATCTTAAATTATTGTCTTCGGGAGTCCATGCAATTTAAACACATTCTGCATGAGGACATGGGCAATCTGTACAGACCTGTAGGTGGATTGCACAGGTATAAAATGTGCTGCTTTACTCAACTTGTCTACCACCACCATAATAGAATCATTACTCTTCTTTGTCTTAGGCAGCCCTGTTATAAAGTCCATGGAAATGGTTTCCCACTTCCATTCCAGAATGGGTAATGGTTGCAATAACCCCACTGGATGTTGATGCTCCACCTTAATTTGTTGACACTCCAGGCACCGTGCCAAATACTCAGCCACATTCCTCTTCATTCCCGGCCAATAGTATTCTTTTCGAAGCACAGTGATCATTTTCTGATAACCTGGGTGTCCAGCATAGTGACTGATGTGGAATTCATCTAAAATCAAATTTTTAATGCTATTTTGATCAGGTACATATAGCCTTTTTTTGTAGTACAACATTCCAGCATCATCCATCTCATATCCTTGCTGATTCTTCTCACTGGTAGATTGTTGTACTTGCTGTTTTATTTGCTGGTACACAACATCTTGTTCTGCTGCCTTTTTTATCATTTCCTCGAAGGGGCTTTTCCATTCGCTACAGGAAATTTCATACAAACATTGTACTTTCCGACTTAAGGCGTCTGCCACTCGGTTCTCCTTCCCCTTTAGATGTTTGATTTCAAAGTCAAAGCCGCTTAGGAAATCTACCCACCGCGCTTGCCTAGCGTTCAAAGTGGGCTAGCTAAAATAATTAGTCAGACTCTGGTGATCAGTCAGTAACAAAAATTTCCTGCCCATAAGATAATGTCACCACATCTTCAAAGCGTGTATGACGGCAGCCAACTCTAAGTCATAAGCAGAATACTTCTGCTCATGCTCTTTTAGTTTCCTAGACTCATAAGCAATTACTTTCCCTTCTTGCATCAACACACCTCCCACGCCTTCCTTGCTTGTGTCGGTGCACACCACATAGTCATTATTAGGATCAGTTATGGTCAAAATGGGTGCGGTGGTGAGCAGATGCTTAAGTTGCTCAAAACTTCTTTGACATTCCAGCGTCCATTTGAATGCTCTTCCTTTTTTCTGTAGGGAGGTGATAGGATACGCTACTCTTGAGAAGCCTTCTACAAAGCGTCTGTAATAACTGGCTAAACCCATAAAGGACCTGATGTTTATTACATCTTTCGGTACGGGCCATTCCATTATGGTCCTTATCTTTTCAGGGTCCACGACGATCCCTTCCTTTGTGATTATATGGCCCAGATACTGTATTTCTTCCTTGAAGAAGTCGCACTTGCTGAACTTAGCATATAACTGGTGTTCTCGGAGGGTTTGTAGCACCAATCTGAGGTGCTCCTTGTGCTCTTCCATAGTGCGGGAGTATATCAGTATATCATCGATAAATATCAGCACAAATCTGTCCAAATATCGATGAAATATGTTGTTCATCAAGCACATGAAAGTTGCAGGGGCGTTAGTTAACCCAAAGGGTAGCACCACAAATTCGTAATGCCCATACCTTGTTCTAAAAGTTGTTTTAGCTATGTCTTCCTCCTTAATCCTGATCTGGTGGTAACCTGAGCGCAAATCGATCTTGGAGAACACTGTTGCACCCTTCACTTGATCGAAAAGTTCATCAATCCGAGGTAGAGGATACTTGTTTTTGACTGTCAGCTTGTTCAGCTGACGATAATCTATACACATGCGAAGGGTTCCGTCTTTTTTCTTGACGAATAACACTGGGGCTCCCCACGGAGACACACTGGGGCGAATATAGTTTTTGTCTAACAGTTCCTGTAGCTGCATTTTTAACTCTGTCAACTCAGGTACACTCATTCTATAGGGTGCTCGAGATACCGGTGCTACCCCTGGTATCAATTCGATGGTAAAGTCTATATCCCTCTTAGGCGGTAGTCCGGGAATCTCTTTTGGAAACACATCTGTAAACTCTTGTATAACAAGAATGTTATCCAATGTGGCTATTTTATCCTTCGAGTCAGCATAACCCACTTAGATGGCGTAAATCTGACACCTCTTCCTGATGCATTTTTCTAACTGGGATGCACTTATTGGCCGAACCTGCACTGGCCGCTGAATACCTTGCATCTCTTGCCTAGCTCCAAGTTCATCCCTGTAATAAATAGTCTTTGTTTTGCAGTTAACCAATGAACAGTGCTTTTCTAACCAGTCCATACCGATCAAAACATCATATGAACCAAGGGGGAGCACATTTAAATGTGCCATTACTGGCTGCCCTGCTATTGTTAAAGGGCAGTTATTTTTCCAGCACTCGCCTCTTGGCCCCTGTAGCCAACTGTACTAGCCACGGATTCTTGAATTTAATAGGTTGCAGTTTACAATGTTCTACTACCTTTGGACTAATATAACTTAATGTGGCTCCAGGGTCAATTAAAACAGCTACAGTAAGGTCTGAAATTTTACCTTCAAATTCCACCATGGTCGACTGGTACTCCGCTTGATGATCGTCCAGGGCTGCATTAATCCTTGGTATGCTACGTCCTACATCGCCGATTGTCGATGCTTCATGGATTTGGGATAATTGTTCGGTTCCCTTTCGCTGCGGACAGTTTTTGACGTAGTGAGGCCCTCCACAACCCCAACACTGTACTGGGGTCTTGCTGTCCCTTCACTGTCCAATCTTGCAGGCTACTCACTGACTCTGGACTCACTGGTTGGCTTGGATTTGAATGAGCTTTTCTGTATAGTTCTGTTGTTCTGCCCCTTGCCAATTCCCTTGCTTCCACCACTGCGATTTCCTTTACTGTTTCCAGCTGACTTATTACCTCTTTTCTCATTCCATCTTTTGCCTGGAGCTTCTCCTTTCTATTTACTTTGCTGGTAACAAATCCTGGCTTTACGGATAGCTTCGTCCATTGTCTTTGGATTGTCAAACTCAATCATTTCCCGCATATACAGTGGTAAACTGATAACAAATATTTGCACCTTAGCTTTTTCTTCTCTAATATAAGGCACATAACGAAGCAAGGAAGTAAAACGGGTGATAAATTCGTCCATGGTCTATTGTCCCAACCGCAAGTCATGGAATTCCCTTGCCTTTTCGTTGTAAAAACGCTTGGTCAGGTATCTTTCTTTGAAGTACTCTTGAAATTTCTCCCAAGTTATGGTATGTTCGCTAACTCCCTTTACGATCTTAACTTCTTCCCACCACAGGGTAGCTTTTCCCTGCAGTTAGAAAATAGCCAGTCGTGCTTTAAGGTTGTGGTCGTATTCACATAGCTGGAAATATTTATTCATATTAATCAACCATGCCTCAGCTGCTTCCTCCTGTTCTCCGTCGAAGTGTGGTGATTTAATCTTACGAAACTCCCCTTGTAGCTCTATCCATTGCCTTTTTGATGTCTGCTGTTCAGATGCATTATCGGATCATTCCTCCCTTTCCTCAGTCCCTTCAGGTTCTGTATGGTGATGCTGATCCCCAGACATTCTTTGTTGTTCCGCACTAGGATTTACTGGCGGAGGGTTCCGTTTGTCAAACTGGCTTTTTATGATTCTCTCTTGTTCCATAGTCAGCCGTGCATTATCTTCTCGTAACCGGGCCATCTCATTTCTCAATTCCTGCATGGATTCCAAGATGGCCATATTTGTATTTCAAGCCTCCTCTCTGAGCTGTACCCATCGCTCGAGGTTGCTCTCAGGACCAGGTACAAGTCCCTGGCCCATCGCATACCTGCGTGATGCACTGTCCGTTCTTCTCATTCTGTCAGTCTTCTAGTTCCTGGTTCTGTCCTTAACATCGGAAAAGTGACAGCAAAAAAAAAATTAGCACACTAACTGTTTGCTTGAATTGCACGAGAATAATAAAAATAAATTGTATGTGTTGTTTTCTGTAGTTCACTTCCAATTCCCTGAGGCCTCAGTTTTGTAACTTGGCTCTGATACCATATTGTCATGTTTCCCCATATTACCCAAATTACCATAGTAAAAAAAATAAAAAAGAATGAAAAAAAATGAATTATTACACATTACTATGGAACTATTACGACAACACCCCTTTTTATATTCTGACGCTAGTGGAGTCTTTTCCCGGCAACTGGATTGTTGAACTCACAGTGATGTTGATGACCTGGCACTATAGGATCTGGTTTATTAACTTTGCACGTACTTCGTAAATCGTCCGCCTCCTCGTGATCAACAACTGGGCAGATAGGTGTTACACATGGCATTTTATTGATTTTTCTCTGGTTATGCAGTACTGTTTAGAGTTATTACACTGGGTATTGGTGTTAATTCTCCCTGCTTGGCCACCTACGTGGCACGAGCAGGCTTCTCTAACCGCAGGTGTTTACCTCGAGCCCCTCACCATTGCATTGGAGGATGGGTGGGTTTATGACCCGACAGTTCAATCCTTTCAGGGTTTGGTTTATTCGGCACTCTGTTATCAGTTTGCATTATTGCCTCCTCTGTTTGGCTCCGGCTCGATTCTCCCCTTAGTTTTTCTGCGGGCCTACTCAGTCATCTGCCAGGCCTTGGAATAGTTTGGAAGACCTCCAGAGGAGAGGATATGGCGACTCTGTTACGTGAAAAAGTCTGGGTATGCTTTTGTTTCTTTTTCTTTACAGTTATTTGGCTTTCCTCGTCTCTAGAGTTTATTTCCGGTTATTTGCTTCCACCTCTATCTGCTAACTACAGTTGTAATGGTGTATTTTTGGTGTAGAGCCTGCCTCAAACAACCGAGGCCCTCGGACAAGGCTACAAGGTCAGCACTTCTCTGGTTTCCTTGCTCAAGAAGCCCAGGTACGAGTTTGCTCCTGGTTAACTATATTTTTTTAAAATGAATGTGACTCAACAGAGGATTCGAATTCGAAATGGTTAGCTATTTGATTTTGTATTACAGCCTTCTGAGTCCCAAGGGTTTGAAGCTTATTGAGTTAGCAGGGTAGTCCTTCTTGTACAGTCGAGAGCTGTCGGGGTTGGAACCTGTTCTCCTTACACTCGGGTAGAGGGTTTTATTTGTAGTTTCCTGGCTTCAACTGGGCAATGTTATCTTACTGAAATTGTGTATATTCTTTTATCCGCCATGGAATGTTTTCGGGGTTTACTGGATTGTATTAAGTGTACTTGCACGGTGCTACGAAGCAACTCTCAGGAATCTCTGAGTGTATCCGCTGGAAGCACCTCTGGTTGAGTAACTCTCTTCTCCGAATGTATATTTGCAACTGTGTAACCCTCTGTCACAAGTTATCATCGACTATTAATGGATGTTGCTTTCTAGCTATGTACAGCTGTATGCTCTAATAATATGAATCTTGTTTTCAGTCTAGTTTTGTAAGATAGCAGTTCCCATCCAGATTGTCACTTAATCTAATTGTTTGAACTAGGATTAAAATGATTGTTTAAATGTCTGGCACCATTCATTTCTCTGCACTTATCGTTTTTTATTCTTACAGCCTCGGTGCTATGCTTGGAAATTTTAAAATTTCATATGCAGGGTTTCGTAGTTAAATGTTTGATGTAGAACCCCACCCATAAAGTCCTGAGGATTTGCGTGCATGGCAACCCTTGTCGGCTGGTTACATGATACAGGTTTCTCCCTCCATGGATCTCTGGGGTCCTATAGTTACAGATCCTCTTGCTTTTATTCACCATTTGTATATGTATATATATCACTGGACTGTGTGCCAGCTTGTTGACGGTAAGGAGATGTATGCATGTTTTCTTTTTCTTTTATTTTTTAAAAAAATGAACAGCGTTGTCACACCATACCCTACTCCTGTATAACACCCTAATGAAATTTATAAGCCGGTATTACTTGGATTCTGCCCTTCCTGTTCTCGATAACTTGAACGGAAAGATTCTTGTCTGAGTATAAAATTTTATATATTTACAGTTCCAGAATTACACCTACCCACCGGGGGTTTCATTATCAGAGTTTGTGTAGCCCAAAACTATACATTTCCACCAGTTTACTGTGGTCACCCTTACTCTCCGATTTCCAGATTTGAAATAATTTATATACCCTGCCCTCTTCTAAATCTTCTATAAAGACCTTCAACATTTCCTTTAATTAACTAATGCATTAATTACAGAATTAATAATGTACAGGTATTAACTATTCCCTTACTGTTACAGTTCTTTTGTATCAAATGTATAATACAGAACTTATTCACACACAGTAAATAGAGTTTTGTTTAGTACCTGTCCCTGGATGTCAATGTACTGATTTCACAGAATTATTCACCTCTATTCCTTCACTACGCTCCCCAGACGTCGAGCTTTCCTCTGCCTCCTGCTTCTGTTTTCCACCCAACCTTGAGATTCATCTTTCTGGACCAGAATCTCCCCCCGTGCTCTCTTGCAGGACCACTGTCCTTGGCAAGATATCTGCACTTAGTGCTTGGCTATCTGGTCCTCACTAGACTTAACCATTTTTCTTTTTGTCTGTCTGTCCCCACAGCACAACCTAACTTTTTCCTTTTTCTGGAAAACCTTTCCAGACAGGAGAGATAGTTAGGGTTGCAATCACTGCAACCGTTCTTCCCCAACTTCCTCTCTGAAGTTGCCAGCATTTTCCAAAAGAAAAACTTTTCCTTTTTTTTTTAACTTATTAAAGAAATAATAGCAATATTATTAAATTTCAAAACAGTTAATGATGTCATATTCACTTTCTTATCTTTTAACCACGGTAAAATCAAATATTTACATTTCTCTAGGGCATTACAAAAGTTGTAACTTATTTTTATTTATATATATATATATATAAGAGGTGATGTTTTGATGCTGTCATGTCAAAATTATTACAAATTTCTCAAAACTTTAAATTAAAAATTATTATTCTATTTCTTTTATAATAATGATATTGTAATTTATGAATATATATTTCACTAAAATGTCTTCATATCAAAATAGTTTTGTAAATTATACTAAAATTTAAAATTACACAAAAGCATTATTACTTTGTGTCTCATTCCATTTCCAATGGAGATGATTGTTTTCTTATTTTACTGGTTCTATCACCATATCTCTTGGTTCTTGTTGAATTGTTTCTTCTAACTTGTTAAATATTGAACCCATTGATATTTTGAATTGTGATATCCTAAATTGAGTATTTTTTAGTAGTCATTTTTCTTTTAATTTTTCTACTTATCACTTTTGTTGTATGACAATTTCTAGGATTTTTATGTATCTTAGATTAGAGGTCTCTTACTAAGTATATAAATGCTTTAAAAAGTTAAAAATTGGTTATTTGAGCTCATGTTTTTATGGTGTCTCAAAATAGAAATATCCAACAAATCATGATAAACACAATGGTCTTAATGACTATGAAAAAAATCCAATTATCAAAATCTTCCGTTACTCTTTTTTCCCTCATTCAAGTCTTCTTAATTCCCCACACCACAGACCACACACCCTCACCTCCGAAAAAATTCCCCACACCACAGACCACACACCCTCACCTCCGAAAAAATAAATAAATAAATTAATAATAATAATATAGATTTCAACCATGAAAGTCTTCCCTCTCTTCTATTAGGAAAAAAAAATTGAAAGTTCCCATTAAAAAAAAACCTTCATTACTAACCAAGTTCATTGCAATTATAGTTAAAAAAAGGAAGTTAATTCTCACATTACAAATACTAACCACGTTCACACTTCAGTTTTTCAAAGCCATAAACAAACCATTTCACAATAAAACACCCACCGACTTTTTAATTAGACTGTCAGATGTCCCCTGCTTAGTACTTGATTGCATGTGGGAAAGATCTTTTACAATTAGATGAGAATATCTTTTTATTTGAGAAACCTACAAAAGTTGAAGTCTTCCCACAGAATCAGAGAATCCCATCTGTCCAAGTTTGGTAAGCTATGTGGAATTTATTGACATAAAAGGAACGCCTAGTTGTCCCCCACTCCCACGGTCTGACGTGGAACCATCCCCATGTAACCTCCATCATATGTCGGTTTAAAAGTACAACGTCACCGACCTGAAAGTATTAGGAAAATGAGTTTTTTAATTATTTTATTTTTGCTTTTTCAGTCCTCTAATTATTTTATCATTGTTCTAGAATTTATAACCTAAAGTCTTGATGTTAACACTTCAAGTTTTATTACTAAATCTAAGCTGAATAAAGATATACTCATGGTTTCTCATGTGTATATCATTATCACTTAGATATTAACAACCTATAGACGTGTCTTTAAGTTTCTCTATTATTGTACTGGTAATTTATATGTTGATGTTTACTGTTTTGTTTTGTCACTAGATTCATGTCGAATGAAGATATATTCGTATTTTATTTTATTATTTTATTTATTTTATAAATGTCATGATCTAAATTGAAAACTTATATTTATTTTTAAAAATCAGTAATTGCACTATTAAAATTTACCAAAAAAAATACTTAGATATTTTATATTTTAAAATATAATTTATGATTAATTTTTCATAAATAGTTTTAATTTATTTTAATCTTAAAAAAAAAAAAAAATTTATATAATAATATGTAAAATGATTTTTGTCCGCATGGGGTAGCTCAAGTGGCAATGGCCGTGGAAATGAAGTCTCACCGAACCGGAGATCTTGGGTTCGATTCTTGTGCTACCCTCCCTGGAAATGGGGTGAATAACGGACATGTAAAAACTCGAAAATGAGAAGGTCCCACCTAACCTTACAAAAAAAAAATATGTAAAATGATTTTTCAATTGAAATTATTTTGGGTGATTTGAAAGAAGAAATAGAATCTTTTTCATTCGGCATCAATTCAAATGATATAACAAATGTTGGCAATTGACAATATTGAGAGTATATATTTATTCCTCATATATAGAATATATAGTATTTTATTTGTGAAAAAAAAAATGATTTAAATAAAATCCATATATTATAGGAATCTAAATAATGTGTATATAGATCATATTTCATTAATTTATATAAATCTAAATAACATACATTTTGATGATATTTTATCAATATTTATTTGTATTTAGAAATTATTTAACATTCCTAATAATCTGTTTTTTATATAAATTAATTATTTATATAGTAATAATTAGAAAAAATAACTTTGAAGGTTAGCTCAATTAGTTGAGCTCTATGGGAAGATGTAATCACTTTGGGTGAATCTGGTCGTATATATATACGTGAATCAAGCCCTTAAATGGCTAGATTTTTTGCCCACAAAGATTTGAACCAATGACCTTCACACCAGGGAGTGCCTACACTCCATCACCCTTTATTCTATGTCTCGTGGACAATATTTATTGAGCCTTGACTCATTCTAGAGCTCAGTGTGATGTGTAACTTTGCCAGTCTGTCATCAAAGTTGAAATTTTGCACATGTCATCCCAAATATAAATTTAAAAATAAAATAAAAAATAAATAGCTATACAAAATATTTAAGTAAAAATTGCATCCCTCTCTCAACTCATGTTAGATCCGTATTTAAGATGGATCTATGTTGATAATAAATTAAAAAATAGCAAAATTTATTTATTTATTTTATTTTAATAATATTTTATAAAATATTTAACAATAAATAAATTTAAAAAAGTTAATATGGATTATTCTAGATGGTTGGGAGGAAGGAATGGAATCCTCCAAACCATAATCAATTCGGGTAAGTGATATAATGAAAATTGACAATAGTGGTACATATATTCCTCGTATAAAATATACAACATTGTACTTGTAAAAACATAATTAAATTTAGATATAATTTTTTTTAAATATATTTAAATTAAAATAAAAGTTATATTAAATGTATTTGAATAACACACTAATAATATTTATACCTACCAATATAAATTATATTATATTATATTTATATGACAGATCTTTCTACATCATTATTGCCAATAGTCTCATAGGGAAGCCCTATTTCCAACCCTATTGCATAGTAAATGCGGCCTGACATGGGGCCGATATAACACGATATAACACGCCGCTATTTTTTTTCTCTCTCATCACCGCGGCGTGTTATATCGTGTTATATCGACCCCATGTCAGGCCACATTTACTATGCAATAGGGTTGGAAATAAGACCTTCCGTCTCATAGTATAACACTTATCGACATAATTATATTTATTTAAAAAAATAACAATTATATTAAATAGTATTAAAAATATAATTTTGATTGGGATTTAATTAAAATTAAAACTTTTATAATTATATTCAAATTTAATTAAAAAAATACCTTAAATTTAAATTAAAAAAAATAAAAAACAAAAACAAAACAACAAAACAAAACAGAACAGAAAACAAAAAAACACAACTAGTATTAGTACAATAATTTAAGGAAAAAGCTTACACCATGAGTCTAAAAAAACATATGCACTAATAATATTTTAGTAATGTGAATAATATTTACAGGAATATCCACATTCTGGGAATAATATTTAGAGGATCTAAATTTCTACAGACTACAGTCAACAACATGCAGCCTGATAATTTAAGGAGGAGTCTTCATTTGTAAAGCTGTGTGATGAAACATATTTATTAAAAATAATAATAAATACATTTCATTAAATCCTTAAAAATTATAAATTAAACAGTAAAATGACCTCTAAAACCCCCACCAAAAATAAAAACACTGCAAGTCATTAAATATCAATACAATCTGCATTACATTGCATGAGATCGACGACTTCAAACACCCAGATCTATCAACCGACAAAATAGTTGCAAGGAAGATAGCATTACTCCAACATTCTCGGAGAAAATTGCAGCCGTCCATTTGGGTACCGCAGGTAAAAGAGGGACAGAACAGCAACTTTGACTTAATTTGGTCTCATGGTGGTCAGCCAGTGTGGATTAGTTGGAAATGATAAATGGTAACGGGCAACAGCTTGTAATTACAGGTTTCCGAGCACACTGAATTTGACCCGGAGACAGGATAGTCATTACCAGCACTGGCTGGGGCTCTAATTTGCTTTGTCAGCGGGCCCTGTGCAAATGATTGGATTGTGAAAATACTGCAGACCAGCTGAGGACGGAATTTTCAAGTGGGGGTTGCATCAATTTTTACGAGTTTCAATTACCCAGGCTCGAACTCGGGTTGCTGGGGTAACGATATTGGATGTTTGCTCGGCCTAGAGATCACTGTTTCCGCGTTAGACCGTGTGGGGGAGAAAAGGGTACGGACTCGAATTGGGGACAGATAGATACAGCCAGGCCAAGCAGAGGTACCTATGTAGATCTGGCTTAAGATTTTGGTCCTGGCCATCTGCATTGGGTTCTTAAGTACGTACCTCATCCTGTGCTTTGGCTGAAAAAGTTCAATTGATTTCAGATACAAACCATGTTGGTAGCGGACCTCTGATTTTCGATTATAATCAGCGGGAGCAATCGAGACCTAGTTAATCCAAGATTTTACGTGCTAAATCTAGAGGAGGACTCTGCATTCTGGCATTTGAAGCTCAATGCCTGCTTCAGTTGATGGGGCTTTGAAGGGGAAGATGGAGAGAAATGGCAACTACTTTGGCAGACCAGCCAACAGTAGATGGTTCTCCCCGTCCCAGAGGTTCTTCTTCTGGGCTGGTATGCTCATTGCCCTTATGTTCTTGTATTTCATTAGCATGAACTCCCCCACTGAATCCAAGAGGAGGGCACTTGTGTCCTATTCCTGGGGAGGTCCTGATTGGGAGAAGCAGGTTAGAAGTTCATGCAAGGTGAAAAGAGCACATGGGTTTGTGGTTCTGGTCACCGGGGCTGCAGGATTTGTAGGCTCTCATGTGTCCCTGGCCTTGAAAAGGAGGGGAGATGGTGTGTTGGGTATTGATAATTTCAACAACTACTATGATCCCTCATTGAAGAGAGCTCGCCAGAGGGTTCTTGAAAACCATGGGATCTTCGTTGTGGAGGGAGATATCAATGATAGGTATTTGTTGAAGAAGTTGTTTGATGTGGTGCCCTTCTCTCATGTAATGCACTTGGCTGCACAGGCTGGGGTTAGGTATGCCATGGAGAATCCCAGCTCATATGTCCACAGCAACATTATGGGATTGGTTAATCTGTTTGAGATCTGCAAGTCTGCAAACCCACAGCCTGCTATTGTCTGGGCCTCTTCGAGCTCGGTATATGGTTTGAATAAGGATAGTCCTTTTTCTGAACATGACAGAACAGATCAGCCTGCTAGTCTCTATGCAGCTTCAAAGAAGGCAGGGGAAGCGATTGCTCACACTTATAATCACATCTATGGGCTCTCCATCACAGGTCTCAGGTTCTTCACTGTTTATGGACCTTGGGGAAGGCCTGATATGGCATACTTCTTTTTCACAAAGGATATACTACAAGGCAAGACTATTCCAATCTTCCAAGGTCCAAATCAAGCTGACGTGGCAAGGGACTTCACATACATTGATGACATTGTCAAGGGTTGCGTTGGTGCTCTTGACACTGCAGAGAAGAGCACAGGCAGTGGAGGAAAGAAGAAAGGTCCTGCCCAACTCAGGATTTTCAACTTGGGGAACACTTCACCTGTCTCGGTCCCAGATCTTGTGAGGATTCTGGAGGAATTGCTGAAAGTGAAGGCTAAGAAGAATGTGCTTAGAATGCCCAGTAATGGAGATGTGCCCTTCACACATGCTAATGTCACCCTTGCAAGCATGGAGTTGGGTTACAAGCCCACCACAGATCTCCAAACAGGTCTGAAGAAGTTTGTGAAATGGTACTTGAGCTATTATGGTGTACCTGGCAGGATCCCACGAACCGAATAGAAGGTAAGCTAACCTCTTCCTATAGTTTACATATTTATAGGTCACAATGGCAATAGCTATTAGAATTTGTTACTTTAAGGAGATGATGCAAACTACAGGATCTCCAATTCAATATTTGATGTTGTTTTGTATTATATGCTTGATGAAGGAAAATGCCATGTCAAGTATGTCTCCCATAATTACGTTTGTACTGGTGTAATAAGGCTATTATGCCATAATTGTATGCATTGGCTAATGCCAAGGTTGTAGACGAAAGGTCATTTTCATCTATAGATATTGTTCCTCTGTGCAGGCTTCATTTTCTCTATCCTGAACCTAAAGGAGATACAAATTGAATAACTTGATTTGTTTGTGGAAATTATAAATGAACAATTGTCCCATCTAGAAGTCTCAATGGAAACTGTAAGCTCTGGTGCTTTTGAATGTCATGATGGATCCAGGGCTTCTCTATTTTTTTATCCTACTGATTCCATGCGGAGATCCTGAAAGTCGTTAATAGCTCCAGGGAAATCAATGTTTGTTTGTGGCATATGAAGGCATACACTGGGTAGAATACTTAAGCTCATTCAACATTTGATGTGCAAATTAACAATGGAATTGAACATAACTGTAAATATGCACCAGAAACCCCAGCTTCTTTGGCTCCTGGATTTGTTGATCTTGATGTACATATGTATTGATTTTTAATGAAATATAAACTGCATTTTCAACTTACAAATTAACAATGGAATTGAATATAACTGTAAAGATGAACCAGAATCCCCAGCTTCTTTGGCTCCGGGATTTGTTGATCTTGATGTACATATGTATTGATCCTTAATGAAATATAAATTGCCATTTTCAACTTATGTAGAAATTTTTATATATTGGAATTAGAATTATTCGTGTTACTTGTCTTTGCTTGAAATGTTAGAATTCTTCCTAATTCCTTTTTAAAAGTGGCTTTAATCCTGTTTAACTTTATACAGAGCAGGAATCATATAAATCATTGTTGTGTTACTTGTTATTGTTTGAAATGTTAGATTACTTCCAATTTCATATTTAAAATTGGGTTTAAACTTGTTTTGTTCTTTATGAGGTAATTTTTCAGTCTAACTAATTGAAAATTGAAAGCAATTATTCCTCTTCAAAATAAATTAGAATTAATGGGTTCCTGATAAAATATGAAGTGATACTGATACCATTCCTTTGAAAATTGATCTGTGTGGTGGGATCCACTTGAAGGGAAAAGCTATAAACCAACCTTTCATTAACATGAAATGGTATTTGAAAGGCCTTTGAATGTCCGTGAATTTAGTCCTTGGATTCATGGTTCCTTTGGTTCCTTTATATTAACATTCCCTCTGCTTGAAAGTTCAGAATTATCTGGTAGTAGCACATGCAGGCGTATCTGAGGTGTCTTAGTTTGTGATAGAAATCTTTGCAAGGCATAAGCATTGGTCTGAGTGAAAAATATGGGACCCTGAGGATAAGCCAACTAAATAAGTTTTCTATAGCTTATAATTGTTTGAAATGCAATAGACTATGCTAGTGGCCACCATGGCTTTGTTAAAACATCAAAAATATGTTAAGGTAGAAGCACTGTCATCCAGCTAAAATCTCAAAAAAATATGGTTCGGAGAAAATGAAATAGGTTGATGGGATGCTGTAGTCCACCTACGAATAGCAGAATTATTTTGTTGTCTTGTTTATTCTATAAAATGTAAGGCTAGTTCAATTATATGACTTCTATTGCCAATATATTTTTATAGCAATTGCATAACATCTCAAAGCCTGTAGCCTTGCAGAAACTAAATAATGCACAAAAGATCTCCTAGCTCTAGTCGTAGAATTGACATTTCTTTAATTGGCAACAAATAAGTTGCATGCAAGCGGTGGTAACCTTGTAAACGCTGATATAAAGTGTGAATGACATTTATCTTTACATTCATCTGCAGTTTCTATATCATTTCAATATTGTTATCTAGCATGCAGAATTGATGGCTCAAATCTAAGATATTGATGCCAGATGTTTCAGTTTCAATTTTAAAAAAGGGAATTTCCAAAGGATATGGGTTTATTTAATTTAGTTTAATTTAGAGATTAATGTCTATTAAAGGGTAAAAATGGCACATGGCATGGTAAAGAATATAATATATAAAATCGACCAGGACAAATGTCACATGGGATTGTAAAGAATATAGTATATAAAAATGACCAGGAGAAAGTGAATGTGCATTCTTTGTAAATAGTAAATATTTAGAAGAGAGAATTTAAAAGGAAAAAAGAATAACTAGAATGTGCTAACCAAATGAGAGAGCTTTTGTGATTGAAACCGATGGTTTTCAAAGAAGCACTTCTAACATTTAAGGCTACAAAGAAATATGTGATGTACACGAGGTTAGGGAGTCATTAGGTATTCAATGTGTAGTGGTGGGTTTGTCATATGATCTTGGAAGCTAGTCATGGAGCCTTTTCTTGTTGGTGTCAAAGGGTTGGAAGTAAGAGATAATTGACTTGGTGCATGTTGATATGGGAAATGAGTTTCTGATAAGCCATTTTGTGAAACCACTGGTGAAGGTTGAGCATCTCTTGGAAGAAGGGGGTTAAGCATCTTTGGTCCTTATATACCCTTAGTATCTAGAGAGAACCAAGTAAATAACTAAAGAGACAAAAAAGTCATCTTCTAATTTCATGGTAGGGAGAGCATTTGAATACAAAATTGCCCTCAGTGTTACTCTTGCAAATTTGAAAAATATGGTGATCTATTTGAATGTGAAGTTGGTGGGAGTAAATTTACTAGGTGAGAGGGATACTCAAGGTGCGAGGTAAATGGAGTTTGGTGTAGCCCAAGCATTGCCTAAATCCATCTCTATGTTCGAGATGCAAGTCTTAGTAGTGTTGAGGTTTGGAAGAAATCAACTTTAAAGGCTTTAGACCATGTGGACCGAAGGTAGGCTTTGTAAATCTTTGTATGATTACGCATTTTTATCTCAGCTTTGAAACATCAAGATTATCCCTGAAAATTTGTGTAGGAATAGTTTGTCAATGTCAAGGTCAGCAAGGTGAAGTAATGAAGAAGCTTTCACATGCCAACATAAATTGATCCCACATTTTGCCTACCCCATAGAGGACTTGAGACTTGAGAGCAAGATATGTATATCTAAAAGACCATGTTGTGAGCTATTCATCTGTATGAACATGTATATGATGTCATCATATCAAAGATTGTTGAAGCAATGAGTGGAGCTATTTAGATGCTTAATAAGAGAAGAGATCTATGTTGTAGTATTTATTGAATAGTCTTATTTTGGTCTAACAAAATACGTGGCGTAGATACAATGGGAAGTTTTGACTTGTCCAACACCTTTTTCTTTGAGATCAAAACCTTTGATGAAGCATATAGCAAGGCTCTTATACTGAAAGGAAATGGGGTGCAAAACCAATTGATGGAACAAGCTATTCTATATTAGAAGGGAGAAAGAATTTGGAAGGAAAAAGTAAATGCAAGGGAAAGAAGAAATTTTCCAATGCCATGTAGAAGAAGAGCTTACATTCTGAACATGTGTTGCTCCCTTGAGATAGTTTTTGGCTAGATAATCTATGCCAAGGCACCAGTAATGCTTTTGAAAAAGAGGCTTTGACTTAAATCAACCTCTGCTTAATAAATGACAGGACAATACCTTTCAAGTATTAATCAAAAGGCTAGCTTCCAACTAAGGCAGATGACAAATTGAATTAATAAAGGTGACAAGAGGAAAAGGAGAATACAATAGATTTTATAGCATTCACTAAAACTTTGAAACCTATAATGTAGAAAAAACGGAGGAATAATATTCCAGAGGTTTTAGAATAGAACAAATCTTCAAGTGTATGAAATATCGACAATAATCTAACCATTCATTCAAAGGTATGATAAAAACAAAGATTTTATCACAAATCTCCATGTCTAACATAACCTTGCTAGAAATTAGGGAAATTGATTCTCAATTTAGCCTCCTAAGGATATTTCACATAACTTGAAATAATTGTAGAGATGAAAAACATAATGTAAACTTACAAAGGAACATTAATACAAAAGATACAAACTGCCAATCGTTGAAAGAAGAATCTCTTGATTAAAATTGTAGAAATATTGTCTTTAGATACAAAAGTATGCTTTGAAAATCCAAACTCTTTCTTTGAGTTATTTGGTTTTTATACAAAAAATATTACAACGGATTGTTGTTGCAAAGAACAACTTTCTAGGAACAAACTCATAAAAATAGAACAAATTACAAAGGTATAATAACTTTTGTTTAGCTATCATTTTTCCGGCTAGATTTTTTTAATGGAATCAAGAAGACTTAGGGGCAAATTTAGACAACCACTCCTAATCTAACTCGACTTGAAAGACATATGACATCATATTTTATGTAAGCAATATCCAAATCTGTAAACTTTTTATATGTGGAAGTAGTTAAAAATATGATTTTCACTTGACAATGAATGTAAAAATCATCCATCAACTTATCTACTATTATTAGTCCCTTCAACATTTCACGTATGTTTGAAAATTTGCTAGAATTAGCTCTAGTTTTTAATCAATCCTCCTTGTATCTGTCTAGAGACATCATACTACCATTCTTATCCCACTAGGAGGGTAAACTCATTTCCTTCAAAACAGTGAACTTAGAATTAAACAAATCAACTTCATTTTGAACAAGCTTGCATTTTTCTTAAGCCTGCTATATGAAGTTCCTTTTATTCAAAACTTTATTAACTTCCATAATTACATATGTGCTGTCATCCACACCCAAAGTCATCAATTATTCTCAGTTTTTGGTGTTGAGAAACTTCACTCTTTTTGCAACAATCTTGGGTTTGTCTCCTAATTCCCTCTAAATCATATTAACAACCTATTCATTATGTAGACCGGTTCTACCTCATCCCCAATGATCCTGATGGTTCCCAACATCTCTGAAATATTGCTCATTATGTCTCCGCCGAAAATTTTCCTATCTGCACCAAGGAGAGTGTTCTTACTAGTTGATTCTTCAACCAATCTATATATTTTTGTAATATTTCCTTCAAGTCCTTATTAGTGTGAATGGTTGAATTTCTATCAACTAGTTCCTCCTTGAGATTATTTATCTCATAATTCTTCAATGCAAGTATTTGTTTGATGTTTTAGATTTCAATATCTTTAATACTCAAGGTTGACATTGTTTTAGCGAGCTTCTCTAAAGGATCATCCTCTCTCATTGATTGTACTAAAGAAATTGTTACAAACATGTTCAGATTTTTCCTTGAAAGAATTTCAATTTGTTGTGCATAATTTTCAAGTTGCTTATTCTGTTCAATTATCGAGGACAATAATTGTTCTTTTTCTTTCTATGTAGCTTATAATTCAGAAGTCTAAACATGCTCAGTTGTTAGCATCTTGAGCGTTATTCTAAATACTTGAATATTAGTGTCTCTGGATTTAATGAAAGTTTGTATAGTAGTGAAGTCATTTGGATCTACCCCCAACCTAATAATTCTCTACTCCAAGTCTTCAAACCTCATCTATTTGGTTCTTCTTGCAATTTTTCTTGCTTCAATTGATTAGTAACCTTTGTTAGCATTGTTTGTAACTTGAAGGCATTTAAAGAAATATTTGCCAAGCTTTTGAAAATCAGCTATTGTCTAAATCAATCTAACCACCAAATGAATCTTCTTCAAATCAATGAAAAACTTTGTTGCCTTGTAATCCTATGTAGTTTTGACAATTTGAGTTTTTGTTCCAAAATTGGCATATCTAACTGTCATTTTTCATAATCCAAGGCAAAGAGTAAGCTTGTTTGTTAAGAGCCTAAACCTCGTTTCCATAGTTCTATATATTAATCATGTTTCATCTTCATATTCTTCTTTTTAATTTCCATACACTGAGAATAAAGATTTTATTGCTTGCTTATTGAAGGAGATATGCCAGAAGATGATTGTTCATGAACCAAGGTAGTTATTGGCAAGAGCTCCCACTGAAATGCAAGCCCACTTGATGTTGCTTCCTCAATATTTGGAATTGAAACTGAGCCTTCCTCTTCAACTCTTGGCCTTTCATGCAACCTCTTCTCTCCATATTTTGTCCTTGACACTGAACAAGAATGTTGTGTTTCGTCAAATCCTCTCTTAAGCTCCTTCTCCTTTGGTTGTGGTGTATCCAAAATTATTGGTTGTGAAGTTTGGCCTATTTCCTAGCTGATTTGTGCAGTGTAAATTGGGTCCTTCTCCTTTGCAAACTACTCGATTTCTCATTCGGGAATATGTTTATATGGGGTTGATCCCTGCTTTACGCTCCACTTTGATATGATCTTATGAGGATCATATTTTCAAACTTCTCCTTGAGGAAATTTCATTTGTTTCAACATCTCCTCAACATCTTGTAATGTTGCTCTTGTGTTAACTAAGAAAATTTCAACCTCTTTCTTCAATTTCAACAAAGGTTGGGTGCTCTTTAGACACAAATTGAATATGATCTAGATTGACACTTTACTTGATATATTCGAATGCACCTCATAGGCAAAAAAATTGGAGGAAATTCACAATCATAAATTATGATGTATGTAAATTCTTTAAACAAATTCGAGTCACCTACTCTAGTATATGGGTTGAGTTCTTAAGCCTTTTTTATTTCTGGAAACATTCTAGGAGGAAGCTCACCAAATAATGTGTATGCCACTAACAAGCACTAATTGACAAAGTCTACAAATCGAATATCCTAAGGAATGTTTTCTCACCACTAGAAAATATATACAAGGACTAATTGGTACCTAAAATACTTAGTGAATTTTTAATGGCCTAATTGGACAGTGATAACATTGGCCAAATATTGACTAAAGTGAAACCTAATGAAAGAATTTTTAGTCAATGAAAGGGAAGTTTAAAACCATAATTCGATATCAACTATAGTCTGGTTATCATCGTATCCTAACAAATAGCAAATCATTAATATAATTCACCTTGACATTGCAAGGAATATACTCGAGGGATGAGGGGCGGAGCACTTTCTCATAACTGTGAATTCGGAGGCAAAAAGGACTCTAGAACAATTATTTTATCCTCGTGGGTTAAATCATTATAAGATTGACTTAGGAAGTCTTCATTCATAGGCTAGGTTTGATTTGGCGTCACTATCTTAAGCATTTCTTGAATGGTTGCAAGATTAATATAAAATAGGATAACTCAATTCTTTGACATGATAGCTTGTTTACTAAGAAGGTAATTTTTTACACACCAGAAAAATGAATTCTGTGTAAGGATGTGTTTGAGGCATGATAAATTGTGTCAAATAAGAATCTCAAGTCAAAGCAATGCCTTGTTGATCCTTGAAATGCTAGAAATTCGACTCTATGAGCTCATAAAGGTTGAATTCACAGTTTCATGTCAATTTGTGTCCATGTCTATTAATATCAAATCCTCAAAATTAACAGGGTGGGAAAGATCCAAAGTTTGTGACTTTGTGATTTTAACCTTCATCTTGATGAGCTTAAAAAATTACTTGATAATTAGATGTAGTCACATGTGTGAGCTCTGTAAATTGTCAATAGTTTTTTAGCAAACAAATTACTCTGTGTGTCGAAGGTAATGAGGAAAAAAAACCCTTTCTCCCCTTTAACGGTTACTCCAGTCATTAATACATCTAGTAAAATTTTAATAGGCATAAGTCTATTATTTTGAAAAACACAATAAACACTACTAGATGTATCAACACAATATTTATATTGATGCATCTAGTAAACTTTTAATGGGCATAAGTCTTTATTGTGTTGATTTCATTCCCACGTTTTTTACAGGTGGACTAGTACCTTTGTGCCATTTGGATGCCACCTTTATGCCACATGTATGCCATTTGTCACTGTGCCTTTACCATTGCTTGACGTGATGTGTTCCTATCTGGCAGAAGTCCCACTAGTCACATCACAAAGGCGGTATCAAGGGGGGAGGGGGGCAATATACTTTTTTGGATGATGTGTGTCCCAATGGTAAACCGCTTGGGCACAATTTTGGACCCCCTTCCCTTCCCCCCTATTAAACTTCAGACACTCAAGGAGCCCTGACATGGCTTTTCCGCCACCAATCTAATCAACATTCAAGCTACACAAGAATTAAAACTGGGGGGCAAGGTAAAATAAATACCCACTTATTCAAAAAAATTATTTGTTTAAATAAATAAACAAATTGAACACATTGAAAACTAGTATATGTTGCAACATTGGCTCCATCTAGGGACTACATCTAGGGACTACATCTCCTTGTAGGACGTTGAGAGGCACAACCAATGCATTCACCTTGGGCTATGGAGTCAAATGTTGTCAGTAAACCATCAAACCATGCACTGTAAAATTAAATCACACTAGTATTTACAAGGAAAAATAAAAAAAGAGCTTCTTATGCCCTTTAGAATTGTATAAAATATTTTAAATATTGCTCATTCACAGGCAATGATAGGAATTTATCATCCGGATTATGTAAAATAAATGTATTATTTCTTTTGTCCTCAACAAATTTAAATGATCTCAACCCCAGGGCGTCAAACTTTCCATGGTTTCCTTTCTCTTGTCTTTTAACATCTCACCTCAACCCCATATCTCCTTAATTGAATTCTCTCTCCCTCCCTAGCCTTCTTGCCCAATTTTTTTCTTCAGTTTTTCATGATATTATTGCAACTTAATTTGCACTTGTTTTCTATCTTTTTCGAGCTCTATCGGTGGTTGTATATATCTTTTGAAATCCTTGGGTTTTCATAAGAATTCTGCAAAATTTTCATAACATGAAATGCTACTTGAGTGGGAAAAATAATTTCAATCCCATATACTAATTGGAAAGGGGATTTTTCTGTTGATCTTTTTGTAGAAACCCTGTTAGCCTAGAGTGCCAACTTTAAGTGAGCATCCCAATTCTTTGTATGATTTGCTAACACCTTCTTAATCATTCTAACAAGACTTTTATTAGAAGACTCGGCTAAATTGTTGCCTTGTGGATTATACGCAGTAGAATGATTTAGGGAAATATTATATTTTTGACATAATTCAATTATTTTTACTAATTTGAAAGCCTAGGCATTACTTATGATGATTTTCTTCGGACATCCAAATCTAGACAATATATTCTTGATTACCATTGTATCAGTGGTAGCCTTCGTTGGAATTGCTTCTACCCACTTAGTGAATTAATTTGTAGTTGTTAAGATCCACTTATGTTGACTACTTGAAGATGTGTGAATCTCTCCAATGAAATCAAGGCACCATTGAACTAAAGGTGCCTCCACCAAGACTGAAATCAAAGGTAGTTGTAGTAAGTTTTGTTTCCCTGCAAATATCTGGCACTATACACAATATTTAACTTTGGCACCTACTTGGGCAAATAGTTTAGGCCAATAAAACTCGTCACACCTACTTTATGAATCCAACTCTTCATAGCAAGCCCTTGTTGGAAAAAAATTCCACACCAAGACTTGTGCTTAAAAGAAGAATGTGATTTATATATGGATTGGTCGCTCTTCAATCAATGGGACATAAGATATTGCACACCCCCCCCATCTATTATTTAAGTGAGGGACAATATTAATACCATGCCTCACTGTATCATAAAAATCCTTGTTCGTATAAATTTATAAGACCTTCTCTTTCCTCTATCTCAAATCCTTTCAATGAAGTTAGACAAACATAACTACATTATAAAAAGACAATCCTCAAGAATCACGTGGAAATGACTCTCTACCACAAATTTCTCTAAGCTAATGAGATTTTGAGGTTGGTTAAGCGCACTTCAAGGGTTACATTGGTGTTTTCCCTGGATCTATAAATCCTTTCATAAAAAAAGACCTTTCATTGTCAATATTTTACCAACAAACCTATTCAAGAGACCCAACTTTCCATTTTGGGAAATGGGATCACCCAAATTGGTTGTAGCACTAAATCTTAGTCATTCCAATATCCCTCAAACTTTATTTGGACATTTGACTAACTTCCAATGAACTTTTAAACTAACCTACTTATACCAAGAGAAAAACATTGTAAAAGATAAGAGTTTTGATCATTTAAAAAAAATTAACAAGATTTGGGTATCTATCACCAACGGGATCTAAATGTCTCTTCACCATATTTTGGCATCAAGGACTATACGAATACATGAATTCAAACAACAATTCACTAATCATAAAGTTATTACAATAAGATTGACGGTAATGAAGTTTCAAACAACAAAAATAGTGTGTCACGGCCTTATTAAATCTTGAAAAGCATTTTGATGCTTCCACTCCTTAACATTTATTCATCTTGAACATTAAATTTGAACCTCCCCTTTAAGCCTTTAGCTTTGAACATACATTTGTTATGGTCATCATTTGGTACAAAAATAATAATTTGACGTTTATTAATACAAAATTGAAGCATAAACAAAAATAATTTAAATTGTATCAAACAATTGCATTGAAGAAATGTATTATTAAATAGAATTTAAAATGGCATTGGCATCATTTATTCAAAATTAAGAAGAAAGAGTCGTCTAACTCTAAGAAAGAAAAATCTCACCTTATACATTCCCACCCATGGCAACAAATTATAGTGCAAACAAGGCTCAATATAAATATATGCAAGTCATGACATTATGCTCTAAACCTGCAAAAACTTTTACATTAGATCTTTGAGGTTTAATGAGAGTCACCAAGAAATAAGTCCTTTACAAAAACCAACTAAATCTCATGAACCATTTCCAACAATCCTGACAATGCAGATAACTTATGGTGCCTAAAGGAAAGAAAATTCCCTATTTAACAAAGAAATTTGTTTGCACATTGAAGTTCGTATGATTGGTTCAAGGCAACCACATGAGGTAAATTTTCGAGAAAAGAAAGGGATGAAACATAAAATCACCCCTAAAAAATGAATACAATCATTTAATACTTATAAGTTAAGTAAAATTTTATAATAAATTTTAATACCTAGTTGTGAAACCAATTCATTTGGGCATCAATTTATTGCTATGCCCAAAAGTAACAAGGTTGTAGGCACAACTTAGCCAAAAAAATAAAGTTTGAAAACAAACTTTGATAACCCATTGAACCAAACCACATTTCAAGCACATATATGTGGGAAAAATAATACAAACCCACCCAATAATAATAATAATAATAATATTTTTGACATGATTTGAGACTTCAACATCCAATATTCCATCCCTTCTTCATCTCTTTTAGCACTATAAATTATTCCTCTCAACTTTCAGGACCAAAATTCCCTAACTCAAGTTGCTAAGAAAGCTAATGAAGATTTATGTCCTTCTTAAAGACCAACCCATATATGTCATAACCATTTAGTATCAATCTAGCACTAATAACAACTAGCCAAAATCTCAATATGTTTACTACATTAGCAAATCATGGGCTAAATAGAAATAATCTCAATATGTTTACTACACCAACAAATTATGGGCTAAATGGCATTGTTTCAAGCATTCCTTGGAATATATTAAATAATTGATCAAGGATTACCCTTCCACTTATTCGTGAGGAACATCACCTAGGTGATACATAAGAAATAGTACCCAATTTTTATGTTGACCATCATCACATAAGATAGGAAAATCCAAAGTTGAGACTAAAGATCCAAAGTATCAGTGTCTCACAATAGCCAAAAATAGCAATTGCCACAACATCAAAAACATTATTTTAAACCACTAGGAATAATTGTGACTATTGGAATCAATGTGTATGGTTAGATCATACAACAACTTATGTAGGCAACTCATCTATCAAACCAATAATTTAAAAAATATGTAATGAGCATAATGAATTATCAAAAAGATATGATTATATAAACCATTATTGCATTTCAAACCACGTAGCTAAAAATTGAACAAAACAACATTTCAAACATATGACCAGGGAAAAAAATAATGCAAAATTATATACATATTTAAATCCCACGACTCTCCATTGTTATTAGGGTTTTACTGAGATATTTGCATCTCTGAGAGTTTTAGTGGATACAACTCTTTTATGTGGCTAGATGGCTAGATCGGGTGGGTCTCTGTCTTCGCTCCCACCCCATGCTCTAGATATTACTGCTTTTAACTCATTGGTCGCCAGTGGACCACAATACCAGAAGGCAAAGCCTTCACATTTGGCCTTCCCTGTGTTCTGTGAGGTTGTAGGTTGAAAAAAATTGGAAACCCATAATCAAGTGTTAAGTCACTTCAGTTTTCTGCAAAAAAGGTTTTCTATCTTCTTTCTCGAGAACAAGAATGATGGGGACCCGATCTTTTGAAGTGGGCCTTAATTCATGGGGGGAAATGGTTATATATGGATTGATGGAGCCCATATGTTAACCCCAAAAGTGATGTCCCATATGTCATCCTTGTTTGGGTAAAGCTACATTTTTTGTCCTTGCACTGCTAGAATGATACTATTTTCATAAATATCGATAATGCACTTGGGCAATACATTGATCGAGTCAACCCACCAAATGGGATCTTCTCCTCTATTAGGATATGTGTGGAGTTCAACCTAGATAAAGGGATCCCAACAACAATAACCCTAAACCTAGATAGTTGGACCCATATTCAAGAGGTTGACTACAATCAACTTCATTTTATATGTAAAGTTTGTCATGAGTATGGCCACTTTGCAAGAAGCTACAAAATGAAGCAAGAGGAGTAGCAAACACAAGGGAATGAAGGAGAACGATGGAAACAACAAAAGAGGATAAGAGGCCCAGCTAAACAATAGAGCAATCTACCAAAACAGCCAAATCCTAATGGGAACAAAGGGAAAGGACCAACTTCCCTTAAGCAATCCACTCCAAGGGGAAGGGAAGGATCTAGTAAAGGCCAAAATGACAAAAACAACAACTTCAAAGCTCTCAATTTGAATATTAAAGAAGGGGAAGCTCTCAAAACCAATGTATAAGAACAGGTACAAAATTTGGGACCAAAGCGTGAACCAAAGAAAAATAATGAATCCATGTTGCCATTAGAAAATGATCTGATACCATAGAAGAAAATAGTGGAATCTTCCTCGAAAGAGGAAAAATTCCTCCCCCCTAAAAGCTTCAAATTGGGGCCTTCCTTTCCAAGCTCAATTGACGAGAAGTCAAAGGCAGAGAAGGAAAAAGAGTTAGAAAGGCTCCCACATAAGGTTGGTCAAAAGACCAATAGAGAGGTAAGGCATGAAAAATAAAAGAAGGATAAGGAAATGGGAACACAATCAATATTAGATCCAAGACTAAATGGATATAGAAATACCAGAAAAGGAGGCAACGCAACCCCTCAACAACGAGCTACTCATACAAAAAGTAAGTAATGAGGGTCCTCTCCTAGAATTGCAGGGGATTGGGGTCGGCAAAAAGGATGCAGGAAGTGAAATCATTAATCAAGATGGCCAAATTAAGCCATCAATTATCCCTTGATGTATTCTAATAACTCAAAAACTAATTTAACCCAATGCAAATAAGCTCATTGGGAAATGGGAGCCTCATGGAAACTAGAAGAGATCTATGTTATGCAGGGAGTTCAATAGCATCCATATATATATTCCTCAATTCATTGGATAATGTTGATGTGATCCCTAGCTAATGAAATATTTTCAACATTTTCCATTGTGAATTCAATAAGTCATTCTTTAACATCAAGGACTCACCTGAATTTATTGATCTTAACACCCAATACTACCTTTGTTTTCATCACCATTCTTTTAAATCTTCTTTGGAACATATCTTACCACCCTAATTGATCACATGAGTCTCCAAGCTTCCAAAAACTTTCATTGTCCTCAAATAGATCTTAATTATCTTACTATCCAGATCGTCACAATCATCCATCAACTATTATAAAGCAGTCATTCTCCCATCCCATCCTTTTCTAAGTTATTTCAATGTAGTGTCAATAGGTAAACACGCATTCCACCCTATGTTATGAAAATAGCTCACAAAAAAGAAGAAGAGATAGATCAACAACTTCAAAATAAGCCTCTTCGAGGGGGCACCCTCCTTTACATTACACCAATGAACAATTCTTCGATGACACAAATGACAATACCTCCTTTCTATATATAGGAGTCTAAGAGGTCACAATATAATCAGAGTTGACATAATAATAATATTGTAAGGGCACAACAATAACAATAGTGGACTTCTATGGGGCACAATAATAACAATATGCGGACTACATGATCACAACAATACAATAAGGGGGTTGCACTAATAACAATAAGCAGCTACACAAGTAGTATTGGGACCTAACATGCCCCTCTCCTTCAAAAAGTGTTGTCCTCAATGCTTAAGTAGTTCTGGATGCTTCTGTATAAAATTCTCATCCTCCCATGTGAAATCTTCAGCGGGTAAGTTCTTCCACTTCATGAGATACTTAATCGATTTCGTAGCTGTCAGGTTCTTGTTTCCGTAATTGCTTCAAGTTTCACTATGACTTTTCCTTCCTCGTCAATTTCCAGCAATATTGTTTGAACTGGGATGTTGTTACATATAACCTTCTTTAAGCATGAAACATGGAGAACTAGGTGCGCTCGGGAAGATGCAGGAAGCTCCAATTTGTATGCCATAGTACCAATCTTTTGCAACACCTTGTAAGGACCATAGTATTTTAGTGATAATTTATTATCCTTCTTAGCTTGATTGAGGGACATTTGTTTGTATGGTTGTAGCCATAAAAATACCCAGTCGCCTACCTCAAAATTTATGTCGCTACGTTGTTGATCTGCCAGTTGTTTCATTCGATTCTATGCCAACGTGAGTTTATCCTTTAAGAGCTGGAGAACTTGTTGTTGATGCTTGATGTGATCTTCCACTGCTTGAACCTTAGAATTCTTGATATGTCCTTTTATCTTGAGAGTTTGAGGAGTGGTAATTCCTACCAATGCGTTACAAGATATGGCCAGATTCATTTCTTCTTTCTCTGATATTGGTTCCTCATGTATGTTCTCTTCTTTTGTTGTTTCATGATCCTTTTCTTCTTCCTCTTCACAATATATGTAAAATATTTTTTTCTCATCGCACTTATGACTTTAGTGTATTTTCTATCACAACTATAACAAAGCCCTTTTTCTCCTTTTTCTTCCAATTTTTGTGGTGTCACCCTTGTAGGTTGTGGGAGGCTAGGAGTAAAAAAAACTTCCATATTTATAATTATGAGTGGTAGGATTCATTGTTTCCATAATTTTGCTTTCAATTTTTCTTGCCAGCTTGTATGCCTTCTCCAATGAATCAGGTTCCCAAAGGCGAACCTCATGTTGAATGTTATCCTTTAAAGTCCCTATGGAGACATTAATCCTCTACTTCTCTGGAATATCATTTACCCTTATATTCAATTTTTGGAAGTCCTCCATGTGCTTTGCCATTGAACCCTTTTGTGGCGGTTGCACATCATGTAGATCAAAATATTGCTCCATCTGTAGTATCCAAGTTATTGGATCCTTGCCATCAAACTTCCTCATATCTATATTTGGAATATGGTGGGTCTTCAATCTAACATTAGAGTCTATGAAATCATGATTAACATTTCTTTTGTTATCATCATGAATTTCCTCTACTACCTTTTCGCCATTAGGAAGCCTTTCTTGTAGTGACTTTGTCCCACCTTCCTTCAAACCTTCCATGTCTTTCTTCAAATATTCCATGTTGCCATTCAATTTTTCTTCTATACCATTGATCTTATTGATCATATCTTCGATCACATTCTTCAAATCATCCCTCCAATTTTGCTTACTAGGTGTTTCTATTTTCTTGATTCGAGTCATTCTTTTTCTTGCTTTTAGGAGCTCAATCTTGAATCTGTTATATCTCTATAATTTTGGATATACAAGGTCTGAAATTTCATCCTGTGTTATCCCTCTGATTCCTCTTTCCAATGCCATAAGTTTGATCGAGATTGGATTCTCCAAGAAAGAGTTATGCTCAATCTCCCACGATCACTGGATTATAGACTGGTTCAGTAGAGAGAACTTGTATGAAGTTCCACGTGTCACTGTTTCAACCTTCGGCCCTAAAAACGATACCCAACAAACTATAATTCGTCCTATTTATATCACTTTCTACAAAATTATAATCCTATGCTTAGAGAGAAATTTATGATGATTTTTCCAAGGTCGCCTGTTTGAGATCGAATTCTAGAGCTTGCAAAAACCCTAACTTCCTTAGTTCATATCTATGACAATATAGCAAGAAAAGATCTGAAACTTGGTCACAAGGTTCACCAATATTTCGAATAAACTGGGCTTTAATTTAAGCATCTGAAGCTTCATAGAAAAAAATATAGTGAAAATTCCACGATGACATGTTTGAAGCAGCGAAACCCTAGAATCCAAAGCTCTGATACCAAATGTTATGAAACCAGTTCACAAAATAGAAGAAGAGATAGATCAATGACTTCAAAATAAGCCTCTTCAAAGTGGAACCCTCCTTTACATTACACAAATGAGCAATTCTTTGATAATACAAATGACAAGACCTCCTTTCTATATATAGGAGTCTAAGGGGTCACATTATAATCAAAGTCGACATAACAATAATATTGTAAGGGCACAACAATAACAATAGTGGGCTTCTATGGGGCACAATAATAACAATATGGGGACTACATGGGCATAAAAATACAATAAGGGGGTTTCACTAATAACAATAAGGGGCTACACTAGTAGTATAGGGACCTAACACCCTATGAAACTATTCATTTTCTCCAACATTCCAATATAGGCATTAACATACTTCTCATAAAAATCCAAATCTATATAACACTAAATGATCCATTTACATAATATATCTTGTGAGAAATAACAACAAACTTATCAATAATCCAATAGAAATCCAATAATACATTCATTCTATCTTCTACATTATTGGCCATAATTTTCTAGATTCCTATGAACAACCTCCTTGATGGAATTCTCTTTGGAAAATCACTTAAATGACTCTTATCGAATTTATCTAGGATCATGAATGAGAAGGGACTCTACAAATAAAGGTTCAAGGTTCAAGGCACTTCCAAATAATTATGTAATTCTTTTCTTTAGTATTTGAATTTATCCATCTTATTTACCACCAACATGTCCTAACACATCACTTGTAGCCTTGCGTAATCAAATTGCACCGTAGAGGTTCAACCCTTAAATCTTGATTCCATAGTTATTATGTTTTTCCTTGACCATTAGGATAAACACTTGTAAGAATTTCTACTTCTTGTTGAACTTGGAATGATGCATAGTAACAAAATTATCCTCAAAGATTGGTAGATCCCATTGCATGGTATGTGTTGTCATTTGTTTAGAAAACCTCAAAACGAGCAGTCATGTATTTAAGAACATGACGAAGTATTCAATGTCTTTTTCGTCATTAACTTTCTTAATCTTTGAACATGTTCTTTGGGTGATGACTCGTGTCAACATTTCCAACTATCTTCCTTTCCTGGGCACTAGGAACTACATGCCTCTTTGGTTTCTCTAGATAATCACCACCATCACCACTTCAACATCTCCATTTATAGTATTTTGGTTACTATATCTCGGTGAAGTTGCAACATTTCATTGTGCTGCCATAAAGGAAGTGTTCAAAGCATTGTCCACATTGAACCTTTTTGAAGTCAACATAGGGTAGTTTCTGTTGTTTCCTTTAGGAATTTATACCCACAATAATCCAAGTCTTGCCTTGGGAAATTCTATCTTCAAAATTATCAAAGGAACAAGGCTCGAAGGGCACTCAATCGGCATCATCACTTTCGTCATTCACATCTTCATTACCCATGGACTCTCTATAAAATCCCATAAATCAAGGAAAACAATTGTTATGCTTAATTCTCGTAGAATAGGGTCATGACAAGTCTCTCTTAACTCCATAAAATCCAATTAGTGGACAACGTCATTGAAATTTGTCACATATTTCATGACAATCCCTTTAAACATGAAGGAAACTAAGATAAACTATGTTCCTATAGTGGTTAAATTATGAAATATAACCATCTAAAGGCTACAACACTCTTCCAAAAGTAACAATCACAAACAAGTCTAGATGGGAAGAAGGGTTTCCATTCAAAACCATACAACTAGAAATCAATGTCCTTGATGTCATAAAAGAATTCACACTTCCCCACTAACTATTTCTTTAACATCCCAAATCAAACAAGTTGGCTCTGGATCTATTAGTATCCCACAAATGCATCCTAAACCATTTGAAAAATGAATAGGACTTTCTTCCCCTACAATTTTGGGCGCAATATGTGTGCACTAGGTGCATTTTCAAGTTAACACCCCTTTGTGGTTGCAAGCCCTGAAATGCATCTTAGAAAACCAAGGTGAAAATTAGATATGCTAACATGAAAAACCATTTAATTCATTAGAATTTATACCATTGATAAGAAGTTGTTTGAGACAATCCCAACCAGCCATAGTCGAAAATCAACTATGTTTGTAATACATAGAATAATATATGCCAAATATGTCAACTTCTACCTTTATCCACTATTATCTCATAACTTTAGAAAAGCATCATGTTATCAACCAATAAGATTCAACGATATCAAAGATGCTCACCTAGTAATCCTTCAAAGGCTCAAAGAGATAATGAATCATCCAACAATTCAAGATAGCATAACACCACCATTTTCATCAAGGAAAGAGTCTACCTCTACCTATTTGAAGACTTTCATGTTATAGGGAAGCCAAAAAGTTTCTCTAAAAGAAATTGGTTTCAAAGTCATATGCATCTTCCTCCGGTGATGAGTTAACCTCATTGGAACCCTAATTCTTTAACACTCCATATTCCTGCAACACTATCATACCCCTTTTCTTCATTCTTCAATAAATATAAATGACATTTATAGGTTGCATACCAATGGCAGGACTTATTAGAGAGAGAGAGTGGGGATTTTCTATTAAATCAATATATGGTATGTCCCTTCACACCATTCTTCACATCATACTTCTAATTGATTCTTTAGACTTAACCAAACCTTCAAAAGTTCTAAGGTGACATAATATAAAGCATGAGCCACTCGTGCATAAGGACGTGGTCACCCTTTTCTCTTAAATACCCATTAATGGTTCATAAATCCATGAATGAACAACTATAGGAAATTCAAGTCATGTGATAGTGAGTAATTTCCTTGCATTGAAAGAGCTTTAATTGTATTTTATATTTTTTTGTGGAAAGAACCTACTAAAATATTTTTGTAACCCATTGTTTCGGTCTTCCAAGTGAGACCATCATTAGGGGATCGCAATTTTCATTGAGATGAACTCAATATGAACATTATAAAGTTATTAATATTTATATTGTGGAAATGTATTTACATGTTGGTTTATTATCAATTTTTCTCAATAATGGTTTCCAAGTGTTGCTAAGATTTAAATCATCATCTCTATTCATAGTGTTGGTTCTTTTTTCTATCTCAATGGATTCTTTAACCTTTTTTTTTAAATAATGGTCTTCTTTTTTAATGAGCTTAGCATTTTCCATACAAATATAGTGTGAGGAGAAGCATGTGTGTTCTTCTAGGGCTGATTTAGAAGCCTTATTTCTTATTATGTCAGTTGAGTGATCCTTCAACCTAACACCAACCAATATTCCTGTTTCTCCAATGTATTCTTGTTAGAAATACTAAGAGGTGGGGTGAATCAGTATTTCAAATATTGAAGGGGGGTGAATCAGTGTTTCATTCCCAATTCAGATTTACTTAATTTATGTATTCATTTCCAAATTTGCCTTGAATCGTTATTTCTTTAGTAGAACATTGTGTTATAGATTAGAGCTTATTCAGTAAACCATGAGCAACATTAAGTATAAAAGCATGTAAACCATAAGAATCCAAAACACATCAACACATAAGGACACTGGATTTTAGGTGGAAACCCAATGTGGGAGAAAACCACCATTGTTGTCGTTTTGTCTTCTTCTTATTATTATAAATAAAATCTTCTTATATTTTGTACTAGCACAGACTCTCACAAGTACATTGTCTCCTACCTACAGGAGGATACAACCTCCACAAATTTTCTAGGTCCTCTTGGAAGGGAGCTACTACTCCCAGATAAATTTTACCAACTCCTATAGGAAGGAAGATCCTACTCCCTCACTGAAGGCTACAATCCTCAACACCTTTGTGGACCACGTTTCAAAATTTTCATATTGGATCCACCTGTCTCAATCAACCATCAAAAACTGGAGGCCACTACCAAACAACAATCTGAATACCAATAAACCAATCACCTCTTTGAATTCAATCTCTAAACAACCAAGCCAAATCTCAATAATCATTACTATCAATACCAAGCCACAACTATATCAAATTATTTTCACATTAACCCTATCAAACATCAAGCCAAAAGTCCTTTGCAATGTCAAACAAATATCTTGTTCATCAATCCTAATTGTTCAATACTCAATAAGACATCATCAATCATTCATCACATTCACTGTACCAAGGAAACATATCATAAGCCCAAAACATGTGACAATCCTGCAATATATCCTCAAATCCTAGTTCATTAGATACCTAGCCAAATTGTTCAGTACCAATCCAAATCACTCCTCAACAACATTGTCATATACCAAGCAGCAACAAGTACATCATCATTATTATGCCAAGCCTTCTTTGCATCAAATACTATCTCTAAATGTATAACAAGATCCAACTATCAACTTAATGTATATTGATTCAATGTCATGCCAAACACATATATGAAAATATAGAAATATCTCTTCAAAGTATCATCATCAATAGGCATTCATGAAGACAAGAAACACATAAAATACAAGCAGCAACATAAGTCTTTGTTCACTGATCATGGATCTTTGCATCATGGCATGTCACTATAGTTTCCCTGTCATCAATCCTCTGTCACACATATTATATTAGCTAGACATATTGTCATCAATACCAATCAAGAAAATCAAATAGCTCTATCACAGGAATCATACTGCTAGAACATGAATGATATTGAAGTCATGTGAATAGCAATGATGTAACAGGAAATTTGCCAATACCCTCCTTCAAGCATCTCTCTGTGAACTATCAAACCATCATAGAAATAAGAGAATCAGCAGCATTCAAATTATGATTATATAGCCAAGGCTTTTATACATTCACCATCTCACCCAATTAGAAAAAAAAAACTTAAGTTTTGTCAATCAGAGTTATCAAACATTTTGTTAAAGCAGTGATTTGCATACAAGCAATCTGCCCCAAAGAGCTAATGTGTTGTAACAACGCCACCCCACATTTACTCTCTTTTACAATCCCTCCACATAAATGTGAAATGGAGTGCAACTATGACTTGACCTAACCTCCTAGTTCTAGTTAAGAAAATGGGGCCTACAAATTGACCACAAACTGACATCCTATAGGGACTATAGATCACCCAGGAGTTGAAGAAACACCCTAGGTGGTCAATCCCTGAGTTGGAACCTTGTTTCAGTGACCTATACCGATAATCACACCCTTGACACTGTCTGCATGCGGTTGTGAGCCTCCAATCGCACTCACAAGATTTGCTCCATGCAGTTATGATCCCAAATCTCCAGTTCATAGCATGTTGTTACGGGATCTGAGCCACTTTTCTAGGCTGACCTCTAGACCACTACCTAGAACTTCCTGTAGCTTTCCAGAATCATATTTCTCATAATGACAATGTTAATCATTCACACTTGAAGCTAGAACTTGACCTAGACCGACTAGAACATACTAGAGCCATAGCTAGAACATATTATAGAACCATGCTTATAACCAGCATATAACTAGAACATTAACCATGGAAGAACAACCATCAAAGCAACATAATAACAAGTGAAAATTCTCATAAATCACAATAGGAAGCTAGCTCTTATTAACGTATGAAAAAGCCAACTAAGTCAGTGATTTCCACGTACCACCTGACCATAGATTGAGTTGAACCAAATCATTCTTTCAGTCAATCACCCTCATTCCATATTCCAAGAATGAATGTAGGATCTCATGGGATAAACCCATACACAAACAACTAATGGAATCCAGAGGTTAAACCACCTCCACCCTAAAACTTTCGTGATCTCACCAAAACTGGTCAAGATATCACAAAACCAAAACAAGCTTGGAAGCCTCAGAATTCCTTCACCATCCTTTGAGGAATTTTCCTATCTCCACCCATGTGTCGGGATCTTCTCGAAGAAAACCATCTCCACCCCTAACCCTCTTCATGTTGAAGTCGTTGATCCAACCTCCTCCTTTCTTTCCTTTGCTTTCCTTACTTTTCTTTTTCCTTCCTTTGATTTCTTGCTTGCTTTCTCCTTTTGGTGATCTCTCTCTCTCTCTCTCTCTCTGAAACTAATCCCAAAGCCAAACTAGCAAAAACCTGTGAACTAATCCTCAGAAGCTTTTTATCATTGAGGCTTCTATTTTCTTCATTTTCCTTAATTTTACTTATAATGTCCTTCTCATGCAAATCAGTGTCTCTTCACCTTCCTTTTCTGCTATTTTCCTTTATTTCTCATAAATAAATTCCAATTATTACCTCTTTTCCTTTGCCAAAGCCTTTATTGATTTGCATAGCCATTATTAAATTGAAAGTGATTCCCACTATAGTGTTTTTCCCAACATTCAGTTTGGAATACGTGTCCCATGACCCTGGCCTTATTTTGCCTTTATTATACTTTATTACATGAAATTTTAACCTGAGGTTGTTACAAACCCCTCCCCCTTAGGGGAACATCGTCCTCGGTGTTATATGACACCTACAACTAGCAAAGTGCTGAAATGGAACATACTGCCTATGGAGGTTTATAGCATAGCTCAATGCAATATTTACAATGAATAACTACTGGAAACCATGACCAACATGACAAACATGACAAGAATATCTCTTATTAGAGTTTTATAACATATCCCAACACGTATTTACAACCATATACATATATACATATACATATACCAAAACTCATTTGCTTTACCCAATAAATAATGAAGAATACAAAGCCCACATCTGATTAGCCATCTCCCATGTCGTTTCATCGTGTCCAAAGTGCTTTCACTGCACTTGCTCTATTTCTCAGTTATGGAGCATGAGTTGTTTCTACTGCAATATGCACTGAGGTTTTGGCTGGAATTCTCCCTCTAGTTCCACCTCCAATAAAGACTAGTCAGTCACATGATCAACATCCTGCACATATCTCTTAAGCAATGAAACATGGAAAACATCATGGACTTTCACTGTCGGAGGCAGTGCAAGTTTGTAGGCCACTGGTCCAATCCTCTCAAGGATCTCAAAAACCCTGCAATACCAAGTTGCCAACTTGGCACATGACACAATCCTGAAGGATCTCCTCTTGGGCTTGATGCACAAGTACACATGCTCCCTAACCTGAAACTCCTTAAATACCATGTGTTGATCTGCATAACTCTTCTTCATGTCATGCGCTACTTTCAAATTCCTCTAAATAACTTGCATTTCTTATTCCATCTCTACCAACATATTTAGTCCAATAAATACTTTGTTCACTGGATAACTCCAGATGATAGGAGTATTATAACTCTGCCCATAAAGAACCTCAAATGGACTCATATTCAAAGACTCATGATACCCATTATTATAATCAAACTCTACCAGTGGAAGACATTCTTCTCACTTCCTTTGTTGATGCATGACATACATTCTCAACGTGTCCTCAAGAATCATGTTAACCCTCTCTATCTGTCCATTTGTATGTGGATGATAAATTGTACTAAAGGCCAACTATGTCCCCAAACATGCAAACAACTCCTTCCAAAACCTGGAAGTGAACTTGGCATCTTTATCTGATATGATCTTCTTAGGAACACAGTGCAATCTCATTATCTCCTTGATGAAAATCTGAGCTATCTCACTAGTAGAATTTGCATTCTTAACTAAAATGAAGTGAGCTACCTTACTTAACCTATCAACCACAACCATGATGGAATCATGTTGCATGAATTTCCTCAGCAAACCTATAATTAATTCCATTGAAATTAACTCCCATTTCCACTCTGGAATTAGAATCGGCTGCAATATACCACCTAGATTCTTACACTCTACTTTTACCTACTAATATTTCAAACATCTCGCAACAAACTCAACCACCTATTTCTTCAAGTTCGGCTAATAATAGAATTTCTTAACTGCTATCAATTTCTTTTGATAACCTAGGTGACCTAAATGTGGCTTAACATGAAACTCCCTTAATATAAGCTTCTTGAGAACACTGTAATTTGGTACATAAATCATGTTCCTGGTTCTAGCCAAGCCATCTACTATGAGATGATACTCCTCATCCCTATTACCTTCACCTTGCTATTGTAACTTGTGCCTCAAATGTTGTTACATGTCATCATGATGTATTGCCTGCAATATCCTCTCCTACAAGTTTGTCCCATAAAAACTCATTGTTGTAATGTAATTCACCTGCACTCTTCTACTAAGATCATTTGCAACCATGTTCTCTTTTCCCTTGATGTACTGGATCTCGAAGTCAAACTCACTGAGAGTAGCCAACCATCTAGCTTGCCTGGAATTCAGAATAGATTGATCAAACAAGTATCTCAGGCCACTGTGATCACTCATCAAGACAAAGCTCCTACCAAGAAGATAATGTCTCCACATGTTCAAGGAATGAATGATAGCTTCCAACTAAATATCATGAGTCATATAGTTCTGTTTGTGCTCATTAACTTCCTTGACTCATAGCACACCACATGTCCTTCTTGCATCAGGACTCCACTAATTCCTCTCTTGTAAGCATCTATACATACCACTAACTCTTTGTTAAGATCTGCAATCTTCAAGACCAAAGTATTTGTGAGCAAATGCTTCAACTGATAGAAACTAGTTACAAACTCCTCAGTCCATTCAAACTTCTTCCGTTCTCACTAAAAATATGTAATAGGATAGGAAATCCATGAGAAGCTCCTAATGAATGACCTGTAATAACATGTCAGTCCCATGAATGATCTTACCTCATCCACATTCCTAGGATATTCCCACACCGTGATAACTCTGATATTTTCTAGGTCCATTGTTATACTTTCCTTGGAAACAACATGTCTCAAGTAATCAACTTCAACCTGAAAGAAACGGCACTTACTAAGCTTGGCATACAATTGATTCTCTATTAGAAATCTTAACACTGATGTCAGGTGTTCTACATTTTTTTCCTCATTCTTAGAATATATCAATATGTCATCAATGAATATTGTCACAAACTTGTCCAAACAAGGACACAACACATTATTCATCAAGCACCTGAAAGTAGTTGGAGCATTGGTAAGACAAAATGAAACCACTACAAAATCGTAATTCCCATACCTGGTACGAAATGTTCTCTTGTAGATGTCTTCTTCTTTGATGTGTACCCAATGATATCTTGATCTCAAGTCAATATTTCAGAAAATTGTTGCTCCCTACAACTAATCAAACAAGTCATCAATCAATGGAAAATGATACATGTTCTTAATCGTCACCTTGCTCAATTGTCTATAGTCAATACACAATCTGAGAGTACCAACCTTCTTCTTTACAAACAACACTAGTGCACCCCAAGGTGACACACTTGGCCTAATGTATCCTTTATCAAGAATTTCTTTAAGCTACAACTTCAATTCCACTAATTTCATAGTGTTCATCCTGTAAGGTATCGTTGATGTTGGTGCTACTCCTGGTACCAACTTATTGTCGTTGCTACAACACCCTCCAAAATTTCACTACATTCAAATTTTGGAGCCTACTTAATTGTCACATCAAGTGTTGTTTTGATTGATTCTACATATTTCAAGTGTTCTTGATCATTCTAGAGTGTCGTCACATTGTTATAACATCTATAATGCATTTCATGGTCATAACACCTTTGTTTGTTGTAAAATGACACTTTTGGTCGCAGTCACACGCACTTTGTTTATTGTACTTAGGGAGTGTTTGTAAATTGATGTTTTGATGTTTATTGGTCATTGTTCAAGCCTATATAAGTCTTATTGATGGTTTGGTATGTGTCGCACTTAATTTCATGTCTAAACTCATTGTGTTCGCCTCTTGTTCTATCTTATAGTCTTTGAAAAAACTTGGTTGCACAAGTTAAGTCAATGAGGTTAGGAGTGCATGACACACTCTTAAGCCTTAATCAATACCCCTTCATTGTTTGGAAGTGTGCCCTGAACCCTCCAAGATTACATAGCACACTCCTAAGCCTCATTCCCCTTTCTTGTTCTGAATTGTGCCCTCAAATAATTCCATCTTTCTTATTGGGCGCATGGTGCATCATTGAAGCATCATCATGATTCATTCATCCTTCAGCAATGTGCCCTGCACCCTCCTTAGCTCTCTTGAGTGCACCCCGAAGACCTGAAGATTCATCCCTTCGGCCTTCAACACTGCATCATTCTCCCTCCTTGGACCTATTGAGTGCATGAGAACACCCTAAAGCCTTGAAACTTTACTCCTTAATATTTTGACAGTGCGCCATGTGCCCTCCTAATCTCCCTTGAGTGCACAACACACTTGGGAAGCTAGAATGATTTTCCTTCATCCTTCAGACCTGCACCCTCCACACTCCCTTGAATATTTCTCTCTCTTGTCAAGCACATCAGTGCACCTGAATCCTTGAAGCCCTCATTCCTTCCCTCCTTCGAAGTGCACCCTTGCGCCTAGAAGTTTCCTTGTCCTTTCTGAGCTCATTGTTAAGTTATGAACTGAAATTTTCATGAAACATGTTAGGATAGGATATTTTTAGGGTTGATGTTTGTTTTCCATGAATGATTTCAGTAACAAGTATTCCAAAACAGCATGGCAAGGATGCATGAAGATATCGGGTAAAGAGAGCAGTCAAAGGAAGCATTCGAGAATGAAGAACACATTGAAATCTTGGTGATCGAAGTAGCCCAAAAGACTCCATGAGATCAAAGACCCTTTTGAGGTTGAGGATATCAACAACATGATAGTTGCATACAAGATCAAAGACATGAGTGGCAACCTTGTCACTTATTGAAGGAACCCAATGTCATCAATGATAATGACTTGTCATGTCCTCATGAGATGATGATGTGGAAGTTATGATGTAATCATGTAATTATTGTAAAGAAAAAGAAGTGAAATTCCAAAAGTCATGTATGGAAAAAAGATCCATGTATAAAAGTCCAAAATACATGTCATATGTAATTTCGAAAGTCGTTTGGAAGTCCAAAGGTCATTAGAAGTTATAAAGTCAAGGATCATGAGGATATTAAAGGTCATCCCTGAAGTTATAAAAGGATCCTCATTATTCAAGCAAGGCACTTTTAACCTTGGCTTCTCCCATAGCCATTATAGAGATAGAGATAGTACTTTTGGGAAGAAAGTAGTGGCTCTAACACTCCACTATTGGAGCTAGTGATGTTCATTGTACTTATGTATCTTGGAACTTTTTCTTAATACTTTAAGCCTTTTGGCCATCACATCTTCATGCATGAATCATAGATTTTTCGAGGCTATTCTTCTAATGTTTGTGGTTTATGTTGGATTTCATATGTACTGAAGTAATTGAACTATTTCGGTGACTTTGGTGCTCAGCTTGTTGGAAATGTGTTGTGTTGATTTCATGATCGTTGCATCCATGTGAACTATTGTGCTTGATGTCTAACAATTACTTCTCATTTATGTTTGTGTGTCTCCATTAGATTAGTACTATTACTTATATTTTAGAGACTCACTTTCTCTCCCTCACAGTGAAATAACCTTGATACATCTATAATTGAACATTTCACAAGGCACACCCTCTTGCTCATTCAAAAGCACATGTGCGCTTCTCTCTCATGCTAATTACTTAAGTCAAGGAATTTTTTTAAGTAAACGGAAGTCGGGTTGTATTTCCGGATGGGACTCCTACACAAAACGGTTTGAGGTCTAACTGGGACCTCATATCAGAGAGATCCCCTATATATTGGTGGTATCCATCACCATCAAAACTCTGGCGCTACAAGGAGGGAAGTCATTTTTTTATGGTTGATAAATCTTCACGTCCCAATCATTCTTCTTTTCAACAAGGTAGTAATATCCCGAGCACCATTACAAATCTTATTCCCAAAGTAGGATAGTTTTCCCAATATGGTATGGAGTTGGCCTACGAGGTTACGTTTAAACAACTCCAGTCACTTTGGCCTATTACCCATCGGTTTGCGAAAGCTATCGGTTTACTCCCCATTGCTCATAAGATTCCAAATCATCCCAAGAAGAAATAAACAACTCGTACTGGTGTATTAGATGCATTGGTGGAAGATTTTGTCTTTGCCACTCTTGAAGAATTAGCAGAGTCTTCAAAAGACACAGTTCAGTAAGAGTCGCTTCCACCCATTCACGAAGAGTACGAGGAAGATATTATTATTTCTAATGGAGAACAGTCTATAGTTGATTTTTATTTCAACAAAGGCTTGAATGGTGAAGGAGAGGGCTCATCAAACTTGAAAAGGAAGGAGGAACAAAGAGACAAAGACATGGTTGATTAGGACTTGGATTGGATGGCCCAAGGGCCACTCACTCTTCCGGATAACCTTCATAGAATTCCTAAACATCCAAAGAAGTTGTTATCTAAGTTTGATCCTAACAAGAAGACTAAGGCAGAAGATCATATCGATGATTTATACATGCATCTACAGATGTTAGAGGTATAGTACGATGATGTTGCTTGTAGGATTTTTCCTTTCACTTTAGAAGGTAGAGTAGAAACATGGTATCATAGTCTACCTGTCAATTCAATCCATGGTTAGAGGGAGTTTGAAAAATTATTTTTGAAGAAATTCGTCGATGATAAGACTCTCGCCATGTTATTAAAAGAGATTGGAAATATTAAGATGAGGGAAAAGGAGAAATTCAATGATTTCAATTAGAGGTTCAACCGCATATTGAACAAGTTTCCCCCAGACACACAACCTCACGATTCTATCACTATTGATTATTACACAGTTCCATTTCCTACAAACATTTATGTTTTTGTTAGTAGAGCTATAAAGGATACATTAGCTCTAAACTTTGTAGAACTGATCACCATGGAGAAAGACTTACATGCCATTAGAGCTATTACTGATTATGAATAACATAAAGACTCCAAGGATGCTAGCAAGAAGTCTTAGCCTTCTTCAAGTAAGCCTAAAGAAAAGGATTATGTAGATATTGAAAGCTTGACTAAATCTTTAAAGGCACTCACTAACGAAGTTTCATAATTAAAGAGAAGGTCAAGTGAGGCTTCTACTAGTGGCAAGCCCCCCAAGTCTCTCCCATTTAGAAGGAATAATAACAACAACAATCAGCTTGTTGAATCTTCCTAGAGTTCAAATGTGGTGTTGAATATTGAAAGTATAAGCATGGATAACTATTGTTCCTTCCATCATGAATGGAATTTAGAGAAAACGTGCCCATAGTGGAACCACAACATGAATGCTCTGGTGGTGCATATTGTTCATACTTTACTAGCAGATGATTAGTCCGAGAAGACTGAAGAAACAAACAAGCTTGTGGTGCCTGAGGAAAGTTCAGGTATTGGACATGCAGTTAATATTTTTGACTCTGTTCTTAATACTTACAAGAAGAGTGTTGAAGCACCACCTCGAAGTGAAGTCCCTCCTCAAAAACAGAATGATCATTATGGTTTGAGGAGCAAAGGGCCCATTTATGAACAAGAGGTGACAAGATAAAAATTGAAGGAGTAATTGTTAAGAAGGATCTCACCACCGGCCAAACCTGCTCAGAATGCACGAAATAAGTCTATAAATACAGTCGCTTCTAAGAACACTTCCACTAGCAACAAAAACAAGCCTGTCATTTCGGAAGTGTCAAACAAAGCTACACCTCCATACACTTCAACATTGCCTACTAAAAATGAAGCAATTGAATACAATATTTTTGAAGACTTGAAAAGAACTCGTGCCAACATTTCTATCTTTGAGCTCGCGAAGATAGCAAGCTAGCATGAATAGCTTGACCAAGCCTTTTCACAACCTTCGTCAAGTGACAAAGATTCTACTTCTCAAAAGGTGTCTGATAATTCCTCTAGAACTCTCAAATTTTTAGTTAATGTTGTAAATTTATATGCTAACAATATTTGCCCCCCATTTTTGCTAAGTTTTGAAATCTTTAATTACAATGTCCATAATTGTTTGGTCAATTTAGGTGCATAAGTGAATGTAATTCCATTATCTATTGCTAAGAAAAGTAATGCTAAATGGGATAAAATTGATGCGCAAATTATCCAGCTGGATGGATCCCTTGTCCAAGCCATTCGTGAACTCAAGAATGTCATCATCTATTTTTCATCTGATCACCACGTGCACCAATATATAAACATTATAATTGTGGACATCCCTGAAGCCTATGGCGTACTTTTGACTCGAGACTAGTCTAGTAAATTACAAGGGTATTTTGCTACAGATTGTTCACAATTATGGCTTTTATATAAGGGAAAAAACAACCAGATTTAAGTGGAGAGTGAGCCATACATGAAATACACTGTGACACCACTTAAGGGTCATAATGAGCATGGTGCCTTCATCGATTTAATTTTTGGAAATTGTTTTTTGGAAACTGATCATGGGTTTTGTCAAACACAGTCATCACTCATCCCACCTGCTACACAGTTGAAGCTCCTTCCTTGTACTCCGACTGGTGCTAATGAAACCTGTAAAATAGATGTACATAGTAATAATAATAGGTACCAGTTTAGTAGCTGATAATGTTTGGACTTTATACTTTGATGGTTCAAGAACACAGGATGGCTTTGGAGTTGGTTGCGTACTCATAGACCCATATAATAAGAATTACATTTTATCATGATGTTTGGAGTTCAAATGTACAAATAAAATTGTTGAAAATGAAGCACTTGTGCTTGGACTAAAGAAATCCTTTGATCGAAAGGTAGATTTGCTCAAGATAATTGGTGACACAAAAGTGGTCGCTCAATGATGGCCAAAAGATAATGCATTTTATGGCTAATGTGGACGTGTTTAAAGATGTTTCCATCGAGGAGGATGAGCATGACAAGGCTTTGTAGGAGGCATCTAATGCAATGAAAGGAAATACTATGCCTAAAGGCATTGTTTCCCTAGAAAAATGATATGACCTACAAAACCGATTCATAGGACCAACTAACAGTAAGACTCTGAGCTTGAAGCTTTCATTTGAACAAGTCAATTTGGGAAATCAAGGCAATCTAAAATATGTAAACTTTAGTACATGTTTTTCTCCACAATAACGAAAAGCATCCATTCACATGTTCAAATAGGACTGTGATGTGTTTGCATGGAATTATTATGATTTGAAGACATATGATACTCGCATTATCCCGCATGTCATTCCCATTAAGGAAGGGGTGAATCCTTTTCAACCAAAGCTAAGGAAATTTCATCCAACACTAGAACCTCTAATCCAGAAGGAATTGAGAATGTTGTTGGATTCTCGGATCATTTTTAAGGTCAAACATTCTACTTAGGTTTCGAATTCGATCCCCATTAGAAAGAACTCTGGTGAGATAAGGTTGTGTGTTGATTTTCGCAATCCCAACCGCATATCAAATAAATACAATTACCTGGTTCCATCCATAGAACATAGTCTCCAAACAGTATCTGGGTCTAAGATGTTCTCATTGCTAGATGGTTTTTTGGTTACAATCAAGTGCTAGTGGCAGAACCAGGCAGTCTTAAAACCACCTTCACGACCAAGTGGGGAACATTCACCTTTAAGTGTATGCCATTCAGGCTTATCAATGTTGGTGCTACTTTTCAAATAGTGATGGACATCGCTTTCCGTGGCTTGATTTTCCAAAGTGTAGTAGTTTATCTGGATGATGTTACTGTGTTTTCCAAAATAATATCAGACCATGTGTCATTTGAATTAAAATATTTGGGTGATGTCGAAAATATGGGATCTCTCTCAATCCTAAGAAAATCATCTTTGGTGCATCAAAAGGCACTCTTTTAAGACACATCATTGCAAAGAGAGGAATCAAATTTGATCCCGGAAAGTTCAAAGATATAACCCAGATCCCATTCCCAGTAAATAAGAAGGTTATGCAATCTTTCTTGGGGAAGACTAATTTCCTGCGAAAGTTCATCTCTGATTATGCTCATATAGTTAAACCATTATAGGAGATGATTGAGAAAGATGTGACTTATAAATGTGACAAAAGGGAAAAAGATGTTTTTTCTCAAATCAAACAAGCTATTGTTGATGCACTTGCATTATCTAGTCATGATTATGGCAAAGATTTCCTGCTTTACAATTTTGTTTCAGATTCATCTATTGCAGTTTTACTGACTCAAAAGGATGTTGACGAAAACGAATGACTTATTTCTTTCATGAGTGTTGTATTACAGGGGTCAGAGTTTAATTACCCTGCCATCAATAAACAGGCTTATGTTGTATATAAGGAATTTAAACACTTCAGTCCCTATCTCCTTAAATCTAACACAATTATATATGTGACCCATCCAGCGTTCAAGACACTCTTTGAGTAGGAGTTGGGTGAGAAGAGGGAAAATTGGATGACCTATTTACAAGAATACAATCTGGAGTTTAATCCAATTCATACCATTAAGTGTCATGGCCTATGTAAATTAGCAGTCAAAGCGAGAGATGTCACGGAGCAATATCTTTCAGGATGGGAGCAGGAAATACATATGTATAATGTTGAACAAGTTCCCCGGAAAAAATCAATAGCACCATGGTATTTATGAATACGAAAATTATTAGAGCATGGCACCTTTCCCATGCATTTATCGAACAAACAAAAGAGGGAAATCCACCTTAAAGCTTTATCCTATCAGCTCATTCGTGGAGTACTTTTTAGAAAGCACCACAATGGTGTCTTGCTAAGATGCCTTGAGCCTCAATATACAAAGAAGGTATTAAGATATCTACACGACGGACCGATAGGTGGTCATTGTGTGAGTGATAAAACTGTGCATAAAATAATGAGGACTGGTTATTATTGGCCCACCTTGTTCAGAGATGCTCATGCTTGTTTTTACAAGTTCCCATCTTTTTAGAGATGTGCTAGTCGAGATCAGAAGTCAACTGCCCCATGGCTACAAGTAGCAGTTGAGGAACCATTTCAACAATGGGTACTAGATGTTATTGGAGAAATATTCCCACATTCGTCATAGCAACATCGATACATCTTAACAGCGACAAATTATTTTACTCAGTGGACAGAATCAGTTCCTTTAAGATAAGTGAACGACCAGGAAGTCATCCACTTCTTAAATAAGAATATTATAACCAGGTTTGCCATTCCAACGTCTCTTATCTTTGATAATGCGACTTATTTTTATTCATTGAAACTTTATGAATTCTCATTAGAAAATGGTATTGTGTTAAAGCACACATCTAACTATTATCCGCATGGAAATGGTTTAGTATGAATCAACAAAGAAAAATCTCATTCACATAATCAAGAAAACCATTTTCTCTTATCAAAGGAACTGGCACAATGCTTTGATAAATGCAGTATGGGTTGAATAACTCTGAAACCTTCCCTCAAAAACCTCATTGTACTTTCTGGTATACAGTAAATAAGTTATCTTGCCTCTGAACCTATATCTCCCAACCTTGCAGCTCTCCTAAGAGTCCTAAGGTAGACCTTGCCTTCTGGTTCAAAGCGGGATATATACTTTGCTCAAACTTGAGGAATAGATACTCAAAGCTAAAGAAATATTAGTCGTACAACAAAATTTTATTAAGCGTTGGTTCGACAAAAAAACTATAGGGAAAAAGAGTTTTGATGTGGGTGACTTAGTATTGAATTGGAGTAAATCCCGCGAAGAGAAAGGCAAGCACAGAAGTTCCAACCTTTGTTGATTGGCCCCTACACCGTCGAAGAAAAACTCAGTCACAATAATTTCAAAATTGAAATCCTTAGACGAGAGGATTGACCCTCTTCCCATTAATGGTCGAGATTTGAAACACTATTTTCAATAGCAGCTTTCAGTTATGTCTCCTGTGCAGTCTTTCCTTCTTTTATTTTCTTTATTATCTGCGTTAATCTTTTGTGCGTCATGTCAACCATGTCTTTTCTTGTATTATTTCTTGGTCATTGTACATAAATAAGACCTTGTGTGAAAGAGTGCATGGCTCAGAATGGATTTCTGTTGAACTAAAGAGGAAATGTGACAACCACAACGCTTGGCTATATGTTAGTTCATATTCTTTGTTTTGGGAAGATTCCATAGGTTGAGCTAAGCCTATATGGAAAATATGATACATCAAAAAGGAAAACCTTGAGGGAACCTATTAGATCCGCACCTACTCTAGTATCCAAACTCCTCAACTTGGTGTTAAATATACTTGGTGTGTTACATGCTAATCCAATTTAGTAGAGAAATGATAAGGGGAAAATATAAAGCGAACAAAACAATATCAGAGGTTATATAAATACTTCTCTGAAGTGGAAACCTCCTCTTCTCTCAATAATTCGAGATCCCTCTTCCACCCGTTGAAAAATAATAAGTGTCGAAGCATAGTCCTATTAAATAAATAAATAAAGGGTGAAAGAAGAGAAAGGCTTCCTACACAGGGAGGTGAAGCAAGTGACTTCATCGAGGTACTATTTAGGCTCACTGGCAACGAAGTGTTGAAGAAAGTGTAACTAGGTTAGGTCTTCATAAATGTAATTTTGATTTTTGTATTTATACAAGAAAGAAATATTATTTTTGTTATATTTGTCAATGAGTTTCTTGCTCATTGAAATAGGCCCTATCACATGTCAAAGTGTTATAGGTAAGTCAAAGAGTCAAAATAAAATGTTGAAGACCCTTAAGGGCATGTTACACCATGTATATTTATGTATTAGAGTCAAATATATCCCTCCAAGAAAAGTCACAAGTCCTCTCCATGCAACGACATCACTAAAGAAGAAAGAACGAAGTGGAAAAGTCAAGTCAATCTTAAGTCCTCAAGTCGGCCTAAAGGAGGGATAGTCCTCTATATATAGAGGTTGTCCACTCCTCCAACGACAAGGAATCATACCTCTGAAATCAATGAGCAAGATAAGATGAGTAAAGGGTGAAGAAAGACAAGTATAAGCAGCCTCTAGTGCAGCGAAGAAGAAGGAGACTAAACTGAAGTTTAGAGGGCTGATTTAAGGGTGAATTACAGTCTCACGTGTGAGAAAATAAGGGAAGAATGCAATCACTACATCATCAATATCACAGTCATATATTTCTCTTTGTTTGGGATAGAAACTTAGGCCTATAAGGCCTCCTACTCAAGCAAAGAAGAGGCTCTCCCAAGCGAATTTAAAAGGGGTCAAATACACAAGGAAACCTCCCACGTGTGTGAGAAACTAGGATTACAGCGTTGTCATATCAAGTCTGCAACTACACTTCAAAAGGGTGCTTGGTTGGTTAAGAGAAGGAAGGCATCTCCATAAGTGAAGGACCTCACTAAGGATCAAATATAAAGTATCTCTTCTAGAGCTCACATAAAAAGGTCTATCACCAGCTGCCAGAAGAAGAAGGAGGACGAAGTGTCGGGGAATGAAGTGCCAAAAGAAGGAGGATGAAGTGACAAGAAACAAAGTGTCAAAAGAAGGAAGGACTTGACTTTTGCTTGGAGGATTTTATTTTCAAGGGTCTAAGGTTTGGAATTTATCAATAGAAGGTTCAATAGGAGAAATTTACAAAAGGGTTTTCCTCTCTAAGAGAGAGAGGTTTTGCCCTGACAGAGAGCCAATATTTTGTGTTCTTGTTTCTTGTGTTTTGATAGCAATTTGATGAAGTAAACATACATACAATAATAATAATAATATAATAAGATCAAGCTAACACGTTAAATTGAAAAAGTGCTTCACAAATTGTTATCAAGTCTAGAAGAATCCTACTGTATCTAATTACCCTAGATTCTTCAACATGGTATCAGAGCTGAGGTGACACATCAAGGAAAAAGGGCATCTCAAGAACACTCATAAGGTGAATCATCAAGGAAGTAAATCTCAAGAACAACTACAAGGTTGAAGCATCAAGCCAAGAAGTCTCAAATACATCAAGGACAAGAAAGGTCTACCATCTACTATCCATTAGGGAAAACTACAAAGCAAGAAGAGAAGCCTTTCATACAAAGGCACCTTCAAGAAGATCAAGTCAAAGAAGGACCTACATCAAGCTACACCATCTTAAAGGGAATAAGCACTACAATTCAATTCATCTCTCTCCAAGAAAATCTCATCATCAAGCAAGTCTATTTGAAGAAAGCAGTTTGAAGAACATTAAGATCCAAGAAGGCAAGCCATCAAGTCTTCAAGAAGAAAGAAATTCCACTACATCACAAACTTTATCAAGTAAGTATATATGTCCCCTCCTGGACATACATCAATGTCTTTTTGCAAGGAAAGCAACAAATTGGTTGGGACCACTAACTTCCTAGCATGGAAGAAGAGGACAGATTTACTTCTCAAGGAGTATGAACTTCTAGACCTCATCAAAGGGAATGTCATTATCCCTGATAAGGAACAAACTCAAGCCTTAGCCAAATACAATAAGGATGAGACAAGAGCTCAAAGGATTCTAATAGAATCCATCAAGGACTCTCTCATTCCTTATGTCTCCAAGTTTGAGACATCAAAAGAAATCTATGATAAACTAATTGAGTTATTCTCGGTAAGCACAGCTGGAGAAATGATATCTCTACGAAATGGTCTGTACAATATGAAGATATCAAAGGAAGGAATAGCTCCCTACTTCATGAAGATCTCTGAGATGAGACATCAACTTCAAGAACTAGGAGAAGTCATGTCTGACAAAGAAATGACAACTATAGTACTCAATGCTCTACCTAAGGATTGAGGAAACCTCACATCAAGCATATATGCCAAGAAGCAAGCTACCCCACTAAGTGAACTATGGTCTCTATTCAAGATAGAGGAAACTAGATTCAAAGCCAAGGATGATGTGGGATCAAAGGAGCAAGCATTTGCTACCATGGCCAATAGAAAGAGAAAATTTGGCAAATTTGGTCCACGAAGAACAAGCAATAGAGATATGTCCAAAGTCCAATGCTTTGGATGCCAATAATATGGACACTACAAAAGTGATTGTCCCAAACTTAAGAAGGACAACAACAACAAAAGAAAAAGGGAAGAAGCTCACATAACTCAAGAAGTGAAAGAAGAAGACAAGAAGTAGAATAAGGAAGATCCTCCAGATCTCTACTATGACTAAGTCAACTTCTTTACATATGTCTTCTTTCAAAGTTTTGAGTAGTATAGGAGCATATAGAAATATGATAGAATGCATGGTTTAAAGATATCTTCTAGAATATAGGAGCATGATGTAGATATAGCTCAAGACATTCATGTAGAAGGAATATATCTATGGAAGAACCTCATCCATGATGAGAGAAAATGATCATGATTAAAAATCTTAGAAAGCCTCCATCATAAAAAGGAAGAAACATTTGCAGGATGAGGATCTTCAAGATCCTCTGGCAAAATATTCAAAAGGAAGCTCATAAATAAGATCAGATGTTTCAATGGGAGTTCCATTCATGGGATTCAAGAAAGGATGATATGCAGGTAAGAAAAGATGAAGCAAGAAAGGCTACACCAATCAAGAAGAACCATCAAATGAAGCCAAGATGATCAAATCAGAATCAAGATGAGGTATGTATACATAAAAGTTTAAGTCATGTCATCATATATATTATTGAGTCATGGGAATAGTTCTAAAACATGATAAAGCATAAAAGGATCTCTTTCACCAATGACATGCTCGAAATCATGTACTACAATACAAAGAAGGTCAACATGAAGAAGTTCTCCCATAAGGAGTATAAGGTGGTTGAATAATCAATCCAAGAAGAAGCAAATGAAGAAAGAGATCAAGCATGTGAAGAACACCATGGTCACAAAGAATCACTATCTGACAAGATCCATTAAAGACATCTCCTGAAAGAAGGCATGACAACTCTGACAAAGGAAGAAAAAGATCAAAGGACCCTTGACACCTATGAAGGCCTTGGAGATATTAAGGTGCATATAACTGATCCAAATCTACAAACATGTCATGATGAAGAAGCCATCCAATCACTATTTGATGTTGAAGCAATATCAGGATTAAGTCATGAAGGGCTACTAAATCGAAGTATGGGAACAAGCAAGTACAACTAAGCATCTATGTGATAAATATTCTAAAGCATAGTCATATGAAAAAGGAGTAGCCAGATGATGAAAGAACCTGACATATATCAAGAAGGCCACTTTCCACGAAGGAAGAAATGACAAGCCAGGAAGGAAAGTGATCAATGGTCGATGCCCTACCAAGAAGAATTTCAAACAAAGACTTCATGACATCAAAAGAAATAAGGAGATCAAGTAGCCGAAGGACCCACAAAGAAGAAGTTGTTGATGAATGGACAAATCCCTAGCTAAGAGGGAGTTCTAACAAGTTCCAAATTACAAAGGAGCTTGATCAAGTTTCTGGTCAGAGGAAACTTGGGCATGTCTTCCTCAATTAAGAGGAAGAGATAGACACAACATTCTTGTCTTCACTTGGGAAGAAAGAATGGAAAGATTGGGTAATCATCTAGCATATGATACTCTTTGAGGATGTGTAGGGAATACAAGACAAGAGTAGATAATAGGACCTATATTCTTTGAGCGTTGGGAACCCAAGATAAGAATAGTCCTAGAAGGTCATACTCAGTGAACACCCGAATGGTTATGTACTTTGAGAGACAATGATAAAGGTGTCTATATATCATTGGTCTCGCCAACATTGTGCTATGATATTATGAGGGATGGAGTTGTTAGTCAAGGCCTTGCTATAAACAATGTTGGTTACTATGATGTGATAATAGATGGATTTCCAATCCAATTTCTCTTATGTGAATTCTTCAAGATTGAAAAATATCCAAACACCTTGTAATGATCGATGAATACCTCCCTAGTTAAGAGGAGTGTTGAAGAAAGTGTAACTAGGTTCGGTCTTCATAAATGTAATTTTGATATTTGTATTTATACAAGAAAAGAAATATATTTTTTTTATATTTATCAATGAGTTTCTTTCTCATTGAAATAGGTCTAGCACATGTCAAAGTGCTAGAGGTAAGTCAAAGAGTCAAAAGAAAATGTTGAAGACCCTTAAGGTCATGTTACACCATGTATATTTATGTATTAGAGTCAAATATATCCCTCCAAGCAAAGTCACAAGTCCTCTCCATGCAATGACATCACCAAAGAAGAAAAAATGAAGTGGAAAAGTCAAGTCAGCCTTAAGTCCTCAAGTCGGCCTAAAGGAGGGGCAGTCCTCTATATATAGAGGTTGTCCACTCCTACAACAACAAGGAATCATACCTCTGAAATCAGCGAGCAAGAGAATTTGAGTAAAGGGTGAAGAAAGAAAAGTATAAGGAGCCTCTAGTGCAGCAAATAAGAAGGAGACTAAACCAAGTTTAGAGGGCTGATTTAAGGGTGAATTACAGTCACACGTGTGAGAAAAATAGGGCAGTCTGCGATCACTAAAGCAGCAATATCACAGTCATATGTTTCTCTTTGTTTGGGCTAGAAACTTAGGCCTATAATAGCTCCTACTCAAGCGAATAAGAGGCTCTCTCAAGCGAAGGTAAAAGGATTCAAATACACAAGGAAATCTCCCACACGTGCAAGAAACTAGGGTTGCAGTGCTGTCATATCAAGTTTGTAACTACACTTCAAAATGGTGCTCAGTTGGTCAAGAGAAGGAAGGCATCTCCATAAGTGAAGGTCCTCACTAAGGATCAAAGATAAATTATCTCTTATAGAGCTCACATAGCAAGGTCTATCACCAGTTGCCAGAAGGAGGAGGATGAAGTGTGGGGGAACAAAGTGCCGGAAGAAGGAGGACGAAGTGCCAAGAAACAAAGTGTTGGAAGAAGGAAGGACTTGACTTGTGCTTGGAGGGTATTCTTGTAAATGGTATAGGGTTTGGTATTGATCAATAGAAGCTTCAATAAGAGAAATTCACAAAAGGGTTTTCCTCTCTAAGAGAGAGAGGTTTTGCCCTGGTAGAGAGCCAATATCTTGTGTTCTTGTTTCTTGTGTTTTGGTAGCAATTTGATGAATTAAACACACATACAATAATAATAAGAGAAGAAGATCAAGCTAACAAGTTAAATTGAAAAAGTGTTTCACAAATTGTTATCAAGTCTAGAAGAATCCTACTATATTTAAATGGTATTGATCAATAGAAGCTTCAATAAGAGAAATTCACAAAAGGGTTTTCCTCTCTAAGAGAGAGAGGTTTTGCCCTGGCAGAGAGCCAATATCTTGTGTTCTTGTTTCTTGTGTTTTGGTAGCAATTTGATGAATTAAACACACATACAATAATAATAAGAGAAGAAGATCAAGCTAACAAGTTAAATTGAAAAAGTGTTTCACAAATTGTTATCAAGTCTAGAAGAATCCTACATGAAGCAATGCTTGTGCTCTTGTAGTGACTTCGGCGGGGTACTATCTAGGCCTACTGGTAGTGGAGCAAAACCAGACATGAAACTCATACTCTTAATATATTAAACTTGCCATGCATATTACCCTTTCCTAGATTGAAACAATTGTGATATGGCATATCTTTGTGTGTTTGAACCAAGTGAAAGGAAGTGAGGTGTTATGTGTACAACTGGGACGAGAGGGGAAGTCTAGGAAATCTAATTGGTGAATAAATATTTCCTAAAGGGCTACCCTTTAATTGAAAATCTATTCCAAACCAGAGAAGCTGAATTTTTCCCAGTGTGTCGCTAAGTGTTTTCATTGCTGCAACACTCTCCAAATTTTCACTACCTTCAAATTTTGGAGTCTAGTTAACTGTCGCATCAAGTGTCTCTTTGGTCGTCAAGTTTTGTCTCAGGTCATTCTACATATTTCAAGTGTTCTTGATCATTCTTGAGTGTCTTCGAATTGTTTAGAACATCTCTAATGCATTTCATGGTCATAACACCTTTGTTTGTTGTAAAACGACACTTTTGGTCGTAGTCACACACACTTTGTTCATTGTACTTAGGGAGTGTTTGTAAACTGGAATTTTGATGTCTATTTATCATTGTTCAAGAATGTCTAAGCCTTATTGATGAGTTTTTATGTGTCACATTTGATTTCATGTATAAACTCATTGTGTTTGCCCCGTGTTCTATCTTCTAGACTTAGACAATTTTTTGTTACACGAGTTAACCCATTGAGGCTAGGAGTTCATGGCGTACTCTTAAGCCTTAATTGGGACCCCTTTGTTGTTCAAAATTGTGCCCTGCACCCTCCAAGAGCGCATAACGCACTCCAAACTTCATTCCCCTTCCTTGTTCTGAATTGCACCCTCAAAGAATGCCTTCTTTCTTGTTGAACGCATGGCTCATAATCGAAGCATCATCATGATTCCTTCAACCTTCAACAATCTTCCCTGCACCTCCTTAGCTCTCTTGAGTATATGAGCACACCCCAGAAACATGAAGCTTCATCCCTTAGGCCTTCAACACTACACCATGTGCCCTCCTTAGACCTCTTGAGTGCATGAGTGCACCCTGAAGCCTCGAACCTTTACTCCTTCGTTTTTCAACAGTGCGCCCTACACTCTCCCTGTCTCCCTTGAGCGCATAGCGCACTTTGGAAGACCGAATTTTTTTCCTTCGTCCTCTGAACCTACTCCTTGTCCCCTCCCTTGAAGATTTCTCTCTCTTTTTGAGTGCATGAGCACACCTTGAAGCCTCAAATCCCTCAATCCTTCCCTCCTTCACAGTGCGCCCTTACGCCTAGAAGTTTCCTTGTCCTTTCCGAGCTGAGTAACAGGGATTCCAAAACAACATAGCAAGGATGCATGAAGAGATCGAGCAAAGAGAACACTTAGAGGAAGCATTCAAGAAAGAAGAACACATTGGAATCCTAATGATTAAAGCAACCCAAAAGACTCCATGGGATAAAAGAACCTTTGGAGGGTGTGGATATCAACAACATGAAAGTTGCATACAAGATTGAATACATGAGTGGCATCCTTTTCACTTATTGAAGGAACTCCATGTCATCAATTATAGTTACTTGTCGTGTCATCACCACGTGATGATGTGGAATTTATGATGTAATAATATAACTATTGTAAAGACAAAGAAGTGGAAATCCAAGATTCATGTATGGACAAAATACCCATGTATAGAAGTCCAAAAGACATGTCATATGTAATTCCAAAATTCATTTGGAAGTCCAAGAGTTATAGAAGTCCAAAGGTCATTAGAAGTTATAAATTCAAGATTCATGCGGATATGAAAGGTCATGCCTCGAGTTATAAAATGATCCTCATTACTAAAACAAGGAACTTTTAACCTTGGCTTCTCCCATAGGAATTAGAGAGATAGAGATAGTACTTTTGGGAGCAAGTAGTGTCTATAACGCTCTATTGGAGCTAGCGATGTTCATTGTACTTATGTATCTTGGGACTTTTGCTTAATACTTGAAGCCTTTTGAACAACACATTTTCATGCATGAATCATAGATGTTTTGAAACTGTTATTTTAATGTTTGTGGTTTATGTTGGATTTCATATGTACTAAATTAATTGAACTATTTTGGTGACTTTTGTGCTCACCTTGTTAGAAATGTGTTGTGATGATTTCACGACCGTTGCATCTATGTGAACTACTTTGCTTGATGTCTAACGATTTTTTCTTGTTTATGTGTGTGTCTCTCCATTATATTAGTGCTATTACTTATATTTTAGAGGCTCACTTTCTCTCCCCCACAATGGAAGAACCCCGATACATCTACAATTGAACATTTCATAAAACACACTCTCTTTCTCATTTTAAAGCACGTGTGTGCTTCTCTCTCGTGTTAATTGCTTAAGCCAAGGAAAATATTTAAGTAAACGGTATTCGGGTCGTATTTCCATATGGGAATCCTACACCAAATGATCTGAGGTCTAATTGGGACCTTATATCAAGGAGATCCCTTGTATGTTGGTAGTATCCAACACCATCAACACAACTCAATAGAAAATTCAACTTCCCTATGAGGAGGAAACTCTGAAAGATCTGTTGGAAATGCATCCTGAAACTGTTGCAAAACAAGATGCCTCTTCAAGACTTCAGCATCATCAATGTCATTCCCTTTGTCACTGGAAATATGAACTGCAAGCAAGACACATCCTTTCCTACAACTACGCTTAGCCTGCATAATTGTAACCATTCTCACTAAAGTAGGCTTCTTCTTATCGTGCAATATTTTCTTCTCTCCTTCATCATCCAAGCACTCAATAGCCTTCTTGTAGCAATCTACCTTAGTCCTATGAAGGTACAACCAATCCATACCCAAAATAATATTGTACAAACCCAAAGGAAGCACATTTAGATGTGTTGATGTATGCATAGCGTTCAGCTCAAATGAAAAAGCTCTCACCCAATGATGAACTCTTTTCTTGGTCCTTGTAGCCAATTGCACCAACCAAGACTCAGCATGCACTTCTTTACTCAAGCCACACTTATCCACCAAGTCTGGATTAACATAACTATAATTAGATCTAGGATCAATCAAAATAGAAACAACTCGATCACAGAGCTTACCTCCCATCTCAATAATGGATGCCTGGTGGTCTGCCTGCTTGTTATCAAATGTTGCATAAATATGAGGAATGCTCTGACCAACATCCAAAATTTTTATGCCTCATTATCACTGTAGATCTAAGGTCTACCACCCTGATACAATGGACAAGCCTTCTTATGATGATCCTTGCCACATATCCAACACTGCAATGGTTCTTTACCACTACCTTTATTTTGATGTTCTATAGGTTGAGACCCATGTCCCTTATCAACTGCATTAAACTTCTTATAATGGCCACATTTTCTTTCTCACTTGCGTCTTGAGGTATTTCCCGCTTCATATTCCATTTTCCTTTGGTCTTTCCATTGCCTTTCCAATCACGCTTAGGCTCAGCCTTGCACTTCGACTTCTCATAACAGTGCTTCAATTTGCCAATGAACTCCTTCAATGATTGAGGCTCATCATACTCAATATAATCCTTGAATGTTAATGGCAGTCCATTGATGAATCTTTGAACCTTCGTCTTCTCATCCTTAAGATATGGCACATACCTCAAAATCTCTAGAAACATAGTCGTGTACTCTTGATCTTTCATAAACCCCATCTCCAATTTGTAGAACTCCTTAGCCTTACAGTCATAGTAACTATTTAACAAGTACTTCTTCCTGAAGAGTCTTTTGAACTCATTCCAACTCGACTCCTTTCTCCTGATGCCTCTAACACACTTCACATCCTCCCACCAAATGTCTACCTTTCCCTTGAGACTGAAAATAGTTATCCTGGCCTTCATGTCCTCTATATAACCATGCATCTTGAAGAACTTCTTCATCATAATCAACCATGCTTATTCATCTTTCAGTTTCTTCAACTCTCCATCAAATGTAGGAGGCTTGGCTTTATTGAACTCATCTGGTAAGTATCCCCTCTCGCTCATCCTGTAAGGATGATAAGGATGATGACCATGATGTCTATCTGAACTAGAACTAGAATAGAACCCATAACCACTACCTCTCATGCCAGGTGTATCCATCCATCTATCGCCTCTGGCTATGTCATTCATGTTTGACCTGTGTCCTCCATGAGACCTACTATCATATGCCCCATCATTCCTTTCCTCCTATCCATATCTAATTTGTGGTTGTACTTGTCTATGCAAATCTGATAAACTCTAAAGGATCACTGCATTGACCTCAACTTGTTTTTCCTGAGCCCTGGAAAGCCTTTCTTGTGACTGAATTATCCTATCATCATTCTACCTTGCAACTTATGATTTTTTTCCTTCAAACTTCTCAAGGTACCTACTATGTCAAGAGAATATTCTTCCCCATGTTGCTCGGTTGATCTATAAGGAGAGTCGTGTAAACTCTAATCCACCATTATGATTGTCATCTATGATCCTCTATCTCCTGCAAACATACCATGTCGTATAACCAAATATAAACATAATCAAACATACCTTAGTGAAGTTCAAGGGAGGTTATCTTGTATGCACAAACCAATCCAGATTAGCATGATATACATGTATGTATATATGATGACACCAACATATCAACCTATTGACATCATCTCAATAATAATGCATGATAACTCAAACTGTAACACTGACTACATACATGACAAGCATAGCCAATGCAATGCATGAATACAACTTACATGCATGCATAAAAATCACATCCTGCCAAGCTAGTCCAAGTGTTTGAACCTGGAAGCTCTGGTACAAATCTGTAACACACCACCCCACATTTACTTGCTTTTACAAGCCTTCCATGTAAATGTGAAGCGGAGTTCTACTATGACCTGACAGAACCTCCTAGTTCCAGTTAAGAAATTGGGGCCTATAAACTGATCACAAACTGACATACTACAGGGACTACAGATCACCAAAGAGCTGAAGAAACACCCCAGGTGGTCAATCCCTGAGCTGGAACCTTGTTCCAGTGACCTATACCTATAACCGCACCCTTGACATTGCCTGCATGCAGTTGTGAGCCTCCAAATACACTCACAAGCCTTTCTCCATGTGGTTATGACCGCAAATATCCAGTTTAGAGTGTGTGGTTCCGGGATTTGCGCCACTTTTCTAGGCTAGTCTCCAGACCACTGCCTAGAAATTCATGTAACTTTCCATAATCTTATTTCTCATAACAACAATGCTAATAATTTAAACTTGAAACATGAACTTGATCTAAATTGAATATAACATACTAGACATTTCATCAAACACATGGTAAACATGTAAGCAACAGGTCATGAATGCATATTTGAGTGTAAACCTTTGTACTTTAGTTGAAAATCATCGAGAATGTCTAATGCCCTCTCAAGTAGCTACAACAACACTTTTTATCCCATGCATTCATCAACCATTCGTTAACTTATCAAAGCATAACAAGAGCCATAGCTAGAACATATTATAAAACCATCCTTATAATTGGCATATAACCAGAATATTAACCATGGTAGAACAACCATCAAAGCAACATAATAACAAGTACAAATTTCCTAAATCACAATAGGAAGATACATCTTATTAAGATATGCAAAAGGCAACCAAGTCGGTGACTTCCACGTACCACCCAACCATAGATTGAATTGAACCAAAATTTTATTTCATCTAATCACCCCCATGCCATATTCCAAGCATGAATGTGGGATCTCATGGGATAAACCAATGCATAAACAACCAAGGGAATCCAGAGGCTAAACCAACTCCACCCTCAAACTACTGTGATCTCGCCAAAATAGGTCAAAAGATCACAAAGCCAAAACAAGCTTGGAGGCCTCAGAATTCCTTCACTATCCATTGAGGAATTTTTCTATCTTCACCCACCTATTGAGGGCTTCCCATAGAAACCATATCCACTCCCAACCCTTGGGAATTTTCCTGAGACCACCTCACATGGATCCAAAACCTTTCGGCAATCCGCTCAACTAGAGATGAATCCCATCACACCATGGTTATCAACGAAATGGAAAGGCAAGGCTGAAACCATTGTTGAACCAGGAAAAACTCATGCCAATGACAACAAATGAACCAAATACATAAATGCATGAACCATGCATTCACACCTCAGCTAAGAAATCACACATGCAACATGTTACCTACAAAATCTTCCTATTGAAGTCATTGATCCAGCCTTCTTCTTTCTTTCCTTTGTTTTCCTTGCGTGTCCTTTTCCTTCCTTTGCTTGCTTGCCTATTTTCTCCTCTTGGTGCTCTCCCTCTCTCTCTATGAAACTAATTTCAAAGTCAAATTGAAAAAAAAGCTATGAATTGATCTTCAAAAACATTTTTATCATTGAGACCTCTATTTTCTTATTTTTCTTTCTAATTTCCTTCTCATCCAAATATGTGTCTCTTCACCTTCCTTTTATCCTATTTTCCTTTATTTTTCATAAATAAATGTCAATTATTGTATCTTTGTCTTTGTGAATGCCTTTACCAATTTCCATAGTCATTATTAAACCGAAATTTATGCCCACTATAGTGTTTTACCCAACATTTAGCTTGGAATATGTGTCTTATGACCTTGGTCTTATTTTGTCTTTATTATCTTTTATTACATGAACTTTTAACCTAGGGTTGTTACATCTCTGCACACTACAACACAGTCAAGCCATTGGCGTTGATTAATGCCAAAATTATTTCATAAGAGCATGAAAGTTAGTTATGCATTTAACAAGTCACCAAAGAATTCTCTAATATAGTGAAAACCCTTCACCTAACACCATACTCTGTCATATAAACAAGATTATGCCACAACCAACATTTTTGTAACTGGATCACTTTAAAAATGTTTAATGGGCTCATGTAATGCGCATATCCCAAAAAAATTATTAAACCAAAAATCAATTCCATCTATAATCTTTGTCCCAAAATAAAAGCACATAGTTCAATATAAAGGCAACAACTTATTCAAACAATTAATCCATCAAGAATAAAATGCACACAACTAGATGAGAGCTGTTAACTCATAAGAACACACAACCTAGAAACTTCAATATCTATTTCTCCAAGTGTGGATGGATCTGTAAAAGAATTTATATTTTGTGGTATCCCTGCAATAAACAATATCCTACACATGCATCATAAAACAAAACATGGTTAATAATTGCAATGGGTTATCTTCAATTGCTGCGTTGATCTCTATCATGCGTACTGCCAAGGTCGAAATGCACCGTCCAAATCAACGTTTGCAAGAGATAAAGTTTACAGTACACATATTAATACATCTCTTCCCTTTGCGCATATATCTTTACAATAAAATAAAATAAAATGATACACAGTTGCCACTTACACGCATCCAATTATTTTACCATTACTTGCTCATGATTTTTAATGTGACTACAATACAAAGTTAATATCAGCCATAGGCACTTAAATATGCACATCGATTATGCTATCCAAGAATTACCATCCAATGTATCATGTATTTTATATTTTATATTTTTGGAGAGTTGACCCAAGCCAGAGAAACCATGGGCTTGGGAGAGTTGACCCAAGCCAGAGAAACCATGGGCACAAACTGGTGGAACAGAGAAAAATGAAGGGTATTTGACCGTTTGATTGAGCCTCAACGTAAAAAAAAATATTTATTTATTTGGTCCAAATAGATTATTTCCAACTGTAAACTTCAACCATCGATGAAACTCTAGGTTTTGCTTTTGTTTTTATTACACAACGACATCCTCGTAAAAAAAATATTCTTTTATCAATATTGAAAATATTTTTCATTGACTTGTAATGACCAATTCATAACCAATTCTAAGAATATTTTATTATTTATCAAATATAAAAATAATTTTACTTCAACTAACTCTACAATCACAATCTAAAATATTCTTTTATGAAGGAGATTAGATATATTTTACCATGACCACCACAGATAAAATATTGAAATATTTTTCATTGGTTTGTAACAACCAATTCGTAACCAGCACCAAGAATACTTTATTATTTACTTAAAGTACAAATAATTTTACTTCAAACAACTCTACAACCACAATCTGAAATATTATTTCATATGATTGAGTCCAATAATGAATATATTACCATGACCACCACAAGTAAAATATCATTTATTGTCAACCACATAACTACAATACTTAAAATATTGGGCCACTTTAGTAGTCATAATTTCATTAACCAATTGAGTACCAAAGCAAATCTCATTAACCCATCACCAGTGCAAGTAAGAATTTTTTTATGACCAACCACATAACCACCATAATAAAATATTGGACCACTTCATTAGTCATAATCTCATTAACCAATTGAGCAATAGTGACTAATTGTAATGTCACACTCCATAGAGACCTACACTTGTATTGTTCCTGTGAATCATGTCGTGTTCTTAAGAAAACATTTGTAAAAAGCTAGGTTAACATCAAGGACAACATATAACCACAATGCCAACAATTCTCTCCCATAGAAGCATGGAATTAAATAAAATCCTTTGTGTTGCTTTGTCTATGATTCCTTTGATGTAAGGCACGGTGATTTTTGGAATATTTATAGGGTTTCTAGGTTGTTTTTTGTTTATGGCATGTTGGATGGCCTTGTTGTTGATGTTTTCGTGGCATCTATTGTTTTCAAAGACTTTGTATAGGTGATAAAGTTCTTGATTTAAATATCCAGGGTTTAAAGTTCTAGATGCTCTATTAGTAAGGGTTTTAATGATGCCTGCTTTTTGTTTGGGATGGTGGTGGGAGTCTGCATTGAGATATCTATCAGCATGTGTTTTCTTTCTAAAAACCAAAAACCCTAGCTTTCCATTCTTTTTCTTAGTGAAAATTATGTTAAGGAAGGGTAATTGGTTGTGCTTTTCAATTTCGATGGTGAATTTGATGTGGTCTGAAAGGTTGTTGATCAACTCTTCAAGTTTTTCTTTCCCATGCCATTTCATGAAAATGGTATCCATGTATCTTTTCCATTCTTCGGGGGTGAATGAGAAAGAACTTAGAGCTCTTTGTTCAAATTTTTCCATGTATATGTTAGCAACAATCAGTGATTAAGGGTGATCCCATCACTACTTGATCCTAATTGGATCCTAGAAAACTCTCTAAGTTTTCATGAACTCTTCAAAATTATGCCAAAGGCTACAAGCCTTATAAAGATCAAGTTATCGGAGATATCCTCGTAACAGTTGCAATTGGTGATCAGCGCGGAGCAACGAGAACCGTTGGTCAAACGCACAGACCGTCAGCCCATGGTAACGCGCGTTGTCGCAAATTAGCAAAACCAGAGGTCATTTCAAGTCGTTAATCGCATATTGCAGGACAAACCCCTCAAAGAAGGAAGGGTCGTAAGCCCTCAGACCCGAAAAATCATAAAATGTAATAGATATCATTCCAATTCCGTCAAAAGCGGGGTCCCACAAAAATCGGCAGAATATCGAAAGGGCTTCGAGCAGTAAGCAGTTTCAACTGAGTCCTGCCCGATGCCACACAATGGGTGCCACGCGTCCAGTGGAAGAGAGAGAAAACCACTCACATCGGATGGGTAAACGTCATGTTACTTATCCGCCTGATATGGATGATGACCGTAGGATTTGGAGGCTCCAAATCAACGACGGAGACGCATTCTGATGGATGGCCGAATTTGACCGGGTCAACAAGCAGAGTTGTATAGGATTTGAAGTTCGACGTGGACGATGCATTCGCAGAAGGTCGTGTTTTGCGAGCATTCTTGGATTTAATGAAAGAAACGGTCGTTTCAAAAACATCCAAGAGAACAGACACTCAGTTCATTATGAAATGGGTGGACACCTCCCTATGAGGTGTTATACAGTGATGATTACGCAGAACAGAGGGATTCAAACGGACAGAGACAGGGGAACCAAAAAGCCAGGAAGCGGAAATGAATAGTAAAAAATCAGATTGGCTTTAAAAGCCACGAACTGACAAAGAGAGAGGTAGGGAAGTTAAGAAAGCTAAGAGCAGAGAGAAGAAGCCGAGCTGACCTACAGAAAAGAAAAAGGCAGCATCGAGCCAGAGTCAAGATAGAGATAGAGAGAGTCAGAGAATCTATGTACTCCAGAGAAGGCTTGAGAGGTTCAAACGAACTCCTCTGTATATGCCTGTCATGTATGAGTTTCAGATTGGGCTCATACTACTGTGACCAATAGAGGTCGAGAGTCAGTAAGGAGAGTCTGTGTACTCCAAAGACTTGGGGGATCCAAGTACAGTCCTGTTGATTTATATCTGTTGTGTGAGACTCAAATTGAGCTCACTGTTGTAAAAACTCTGCTTTGAAAACATAATAAAGAGGCCACCACTGAAGGCTGGACCAGGAGACGTAGCCCAGGAGTATTGGGTGAACTCCTTATTAAACTTGTTGTGTTTATATGTTTGCTTGTTATGTTTTCTTTAACTACTTCAGTGTCTGTGTATTTCGCAATCTTATCGATCTGTTTCATAAAATAACATAGGCACATCCATGCACATGAGTTTGTAATACCTTATTCTTTGTCTTAGATCAATTCCAGATCAAGTGGTATCAGAGCTCTAGATTGCTAAGGTTAGACAAGCTTGTGTTGGATTATTTTTTTTGTTGAATGAAAACTAGATCAAAGCTTAAATTAGGAGAATGAGAGTTGGTTGAAGCTAACCTAGAAATTGAAAAAGTCTATCCTAAGAGGAAAATGTCAGAAGAAAGTCTCTTGGAATCAGACTCCCAGTTCATGGACAGTTTCATGACCATGAGAGTCATGGTAGAAAAAATGTATAGAGAATTTAAGAGAGGTAGAGGTGGAGAGTCATCAACCTCCAAACAAGATAAAGAAGTAGAAAAACCTTTTCTAGTTGCCCACCCAGAAGCCAAAGGAAAATAAGAGAATCCCTCTCCACCATCTCCCCCATCATCATCTTCTTCACACAAAGAAAGCCCTGAAAAAAAAAAAAAAACAAAAAAAACAAAACAAAAAACAAAAAAACTGCTTTGATTAAATTAGATGTGAAGTTTGATTTTCCAATTTATGACAGAGAATTGAATGCAGAAAAGCTAGATAACTATATTAGACAGATGATGTATATTGCAGAGTGTAGAACATCGATTCAGAAAGGAGAAAGATTCAGCTGGCTAGCCTACGTGTTAAGCCCCTATACTACTAGTGTAACCCCTTATTGTTATTAGTACAACCCACTTATTATATTGATGTACCCATGTAGTGCCCATATTGTTACTAATGTGTCCCATAGAAGCCCACTATTGTTATTATTGTGCCCTTACATTATTATTGTTATGTCGGCTCTGATTATGTTATGACCCCTTAGACTCCTATATATAGAAAGGAGGTCTTTTCATTTGTATCATCGAAGAATTGTTCATTTATGTAATTTAAAGGAGGTTGCCCCCTCGAAGAGGCTGAATTCTAAGGCGTTGATCTATCTTTTCTATCTTTTCTTGAGCTGGTTTCATAACATTTTGTATCAGAGCTTTGGATTCTAGGGTTTCGCTGCTCCAAACAAGTCATCGTGGCATTTTCGCTATAATGTTTTTTCTGCGACGTTTCAGAAACTAAATAAAAAACCCATTTGAGAAGAAATCGTGTTGAATCTCGGGTCCAAATTTTAGAGCGTTTTGCGCTATATTTGCGGAGATATGATCTGTGGAAGTTGGTCTTTTTGCAGACTCCTGAATTACATTCCAAACAGGTGACCTGGGGAAAATCGTCATAACTTTCTCTCTGAGCATTGGATTGAAATTTCGTAAGAAGGTACAGAAAGAGGATGGATTTTAGTTTCTTATATATATTTTCCAGAGCAAAAGGTTGAAACAATTACACGTGGCACTTCATAAAAGTTCACTCTTCTGGAAAGGTCTATAATCAAGTCATCTTGGGAGATTGTGCATAACTCTTTCTTGGAGAATCCAATTTGGATCAGACAGGTGGCATTGGAAAGAGGATGTAGAGGGCTACTACAGGTCACAATTTAAGAACTTAAAGATCCGAAAGTACAGAGTTACAGTCGTTTGAAGATCGAGCTCCTAAAATCAAGAAAAAGCAAGATGAGGAAGTTTGATGGCAAGGATCCGGTAAATTGGATACTTCAGATGGAAAAATATTTTGATCTACATGGTGTACCACTGTTACAAAAGGTATGTATTGCATCTTCATATTTAGAACCGGATCAATTTTTATGGTATGAAGGGCTTTGTTCTTGTAAACAACTTGTTACGTGGTCAACTTTCACGGAGGAAATGATAGCACATTATGAGGATACAAAGAGCAACACCTTCTTTAGAGCAACACCACAACAATTGGAAAGAGTAAAAGGGCTTTGTGACATAGTGGAAAGAAAAATTATGGAAACCAGGAAGCATACCCCTCACAACTATAAAGATGGAAGTGTTGTTTCTCCTAGCCTTCCACAACCTACAAGGGTTACACCACAACAATTGGAAGAAAAAAGAGAAAAAAGGTTTTGTTACAATTGTGACAACAAATGCACTAAAGGTCATAAGTGTGCTGAGAAGAAATTATTTTACATAGAGTATGAAGAGGAGGAAGAAAAGGATCAAGAAACATCAAAAGAAGAGGATATATGCCAGGACCCGACCTCAGAGAAAGAAGAAATGAATCAGAACATATCTTGTAAACTGTTGGCAAGAATGACCACTCCTCAAACTCTCAAGATAGAAGGACATATCAAGAAGAAAAAGGTGCAAGATGTGAAAGATCACATCAAGAAAGAAGAAATGAATCGAGCCATATCTTGTAATTCACTGGTCGAAATTACCACTCCTCAAACTATCAAGATAGAAGGACATATCAAGAAGAAAAATGTTCAAGAAGTGAAAGATCACATCGAGCGTCAAGAAATGAATCTGACCATATCTTGTAAAGGATTGGAAGAAATTACCACTCCTCAAACTCTAAAGATAGAAGGACATATCAAGAAGAAAAAGGTTCAAACAGTGAAAGATCACATCGAGCATCAACAACAAGTTCTCCAACTTTTAAAGGATAACGCCACTTCGGTGCAAAATCAAATGAAACAACAGGTAGATCAACATCATAGTGAAAAATGTTTTGATGTAGGCGACTGGGTATTTTTACTGCTACATCTAAAGCAAGCTATTTATGAGAAGGAAATGTTGGCAATACTACATGCACTTAAAAAATGGCGACCTTACCGAATGGGAAGACTCTTCAAGGATGAGGATGTGGAAGCATTGTTTTGTGCTATTTCTATTATCCAATCAGATTGGATAAACGAAGCAAGGGATGAATGGAAGAAGGACAAAGAAGTATGGCCACTTATTCAAAAGTTGCAAAAGATCCCAATTCAAACAATATTGCCAGATATGGAAAAGGAAGGAAAAATCATATTGGAACTTGGAGCAGTCATAGAAACAAGAACCCGACAACTACGAAATCGATCAATTTCAAAAGTATCTCATCAAGTGGAAGAACTTACCCGCTGAAGATTCCACATGGGAGGACAAGAATTTTATACAGAAGCATCAAGAACTACTCAAGCGTTGAGGACAATGCTTTTTGAAGGAGAGGGGCATGTTAGGCCCCTATACTACTAGTGTAACCCCTTATTGTTATTAGTACAACCCACTTATTATATTGATGTACCCATGTAGTGCCCATATTGTTACTAATCTGCCCCATAGAAGCCCACTATTGTTATTATTGTGCCCTTACATTATTATTGTTATGTCGGCTCTGATTATGTTATGACCCCTTAGACTCCTATATATAGAAAGGAGGTCTTTTCATTTGTATCATCGAAGAATTGTTCATTTATGTAATGTAAAGGAGGTTGCCCCCTCGAAGAGGCTGAATTCTAAGGCGTTGATCTATCTTTTCTATCTTTTCTTGAGCTGGTTTCATAACACTACGCCTTGGAGGCACCGCGCTGGTATGGTGGGAAGGCAGGACACAAGCTGATTTGAAGAAGCATAGTAAAATTATTTCTGCCTAGATTCAATGAATTTGTTTTTGCAATTAGAAAACAATTCTATCTACTAGCTTATATTGAGCATGCTATGATGAGTTGGCAAACTCTTCGCCAATTGAAAGGGCAAAGTGTACAAAGTTACACCCAAAAATTTAGAAAAAAAGCTTTGATTCTAGGAATTTCTTTAGACTTACCTGAAACTTTGCTGAAGTATATAGGTGGTCTACATAGTTATTTGAGACATACCATTCTCATGTTTAATCCCACTAGCATAGATGAGGTATCTATTCAGGCTACACATCTAGAGGCTAGAGGCAAGAATGTGAACCCAGAAGTCGGGGGATCATTAAAACCCATTGCAAGCAAGAACCAGGAAAAGAGAAAGCAGAAATGGAAAGAGAGGAAGACAAATAATGTACAAAGGACCAAACCTTCGTGCACTCACTGCAAGAAGGATGGGCATGATGATGAACACTGTTGGATTCTGCATCTAGAGCTGAAACCCAAGAAATACGATGGCAAAAAGAAGAAGAATGTTGCAATTATTCAGAAGGATTTGGGGTCAGACTCAGGGGATGAAACAACAGTCGCAACCATAGATATAAAAGGTAAAAAATCTGAAGCATCTACCAGTAATTCTGCACAATCTACTGATAATGAAGAAAATGAGAAGAAAAGACATGAGTTTTTTCATAAGAGATTCATTTCCAAGCATCAAAAGATTGATACTTTTTTTTTATAGTGGCTCACAAGTAAACTTAATTTCTGAAGCAACTGTAAATACACTGGGATTACTAACCACACCTCACAAGAAGCCATATCCATTAGGTTGGTTATGTGATAAAGCAAAGCTACAAGTGACTAGACAATGTAAACTTAGGTTTTCTTTTGGGTCAGTATTTGTAGATGAGGTTGATTTAGATATTGTTCCCTTAGATATATGTGGAATTGTTTTAGGAATTCCTTACTTGTATGATAGAAAAGCCATTTTCTATAGAGTTGAAAACAAGTATCAACTCGTTAAAGTTGGAATCAGCTCATAAACTCAAGAATAATTACACTCTCATAAACTCAAGGCAGATGAAAAGAATTGTAAATTCATGCAAACAATTTTTACTGATGGTTGTAAAGGAAAATAAACCTGTTAAAACCAATGTATTTGAAGGTTGTAATGTTAAACAAGAAGCTAATTTAGAAAAACTTGTTTCAGAATATGATATACTATTTCAAAAACCTAGAGGTCTGCCACCCAAAAAGGAAATAGTACATGATATTAATTTGCAGCAAGATGCTCCATTTCCTAACTTTGGAATGTACAGGTTGTGAGCTTTAGAGAATGCGGAAATCAAGAAGCAAGTACAGGAGTTGCTCGAGAAAGGGTTCATAAGACCTAGCACATTGCCATGTGGGTCTCCAGTTGTCTTGGTGAGAAAGAAAGATGGCTCATGGAGAATGTGCATTGATTACCGAGCACTGAATAAGATAACAATCAAAAATCGTTATCCCCTTCCTCGCATAGATGATCTATTAGATCAGTTGAAAGAAATTGTTTACTTTTCCAAGTTGGACTTGCATAGTGGCTATCATCAGGTCAGAGTTGCAGAGCAAGATGCATGGAAAACTGCTTTCAAAACAAAGCAGGTATTGTATGAGTGGTTGGTTATGCCTTTTGGCTTAACTAATGCTCCTGCTACTTTCATGAGAGTAATGAATGATGTACTCAGACCTTTTATTGATGATTTTGTCATTGTATATCTAGATGACATTCTTATATTTAGTAAAACACGGGAAAAACATTTGAAGCATGTAAAGCAGACTCTAGATGTTTTGAAGAAATAAAATATTTATGTTAAGCTATCAAAATGTGAATTTTATATGGGTTATCTTCAATTGATGCGTTGATCTCTATCATGCATACTGCCAATGTCGAAATGCACGGTCCAAATCAACGTTTGCAAGAGATAAAGTTCATAGTACACATATTAATATTTCTCTTCCCTTTGCGCATATATCTTTACAATAAATAAAAAAATGATACACAATTGCACTTACACACATCCAATTATTTTACCATTACTTGCTCAAGATTTTTAATGTGACTACAACACAAGGTTAATATCAGCCATAGGCACTTAAATATGCACATCGATTATGCTATCCAAGGATTACCATCGTGGAAAACCATGTCGATCATCCTTTTGAAAAAATGCAAGCCATGACAAATGATGATCAAATGCACACACCATAGCTTGTTTGTATCATGTATTTTATATGTTTGGAGAGTTGACCCAAGCCAGAGAAACCATGGGCACAAACTGGTGGGACAGAGAAACCACGGGCACAAACTGGTGGAACGATGAAGGGTATTTGACCATTTAATTGAACCTCAATTGTAAGAAAAAATATTTATTTATTTGGTCCAAATAGATTATTTCCAACTGTAAACTTCGCTTATCGATGAAACTCTAGGTTTTGCTTTTGTTTTTTATTACACAGCGACATCCTCGTAAAATAATATTCTTTTATCAATATTGAAAATATTTTTCATTGACTTGTAATGGCAAATTCATAACTAATTCCAATAACATTTTATTATTTATCAAATATAAAAATAATTTTACTTCAACTCACTCTACCATTACAATCTAAAATATTCTTTTATGAAGGGGATTAGATATATTTTACCATGACCACCACAAGTAAAATATTGAAATATTTCTCATTGACTTGTAACGACCAATTCGTAACCAGCTCCAAGAATATTTTATTATTTACTAAAAGTACAAATAATTTTATTTCAACCAACTCTACAACCACAATCTGAAATATTATTTTATAAGATTGAGTCCAATAATGAATACTTTACCATGACCACCACAAATAAAATATTATTTATTATCAACCACATAACGACAATACTTAAAATATTGGGCCACTTCATTAGTCATAATTTCATTAACCAATTGAGTACCAAAGCAAATCTCATTAACCCATCACCACAGCAAGAATTTTTTTTATGACCAACCACATAACCACCATAATTAAAATATTGGACCACTTCATTAGTCATAATCTCATTAACCAATTGAGTAATAGTGACTAATTGTAATGCCACACTCCATAGAGACCTACACTTGTATTGTTCCTGTGAATCATGTCGTGTTCTTAAGAAAACATTAGTAAAAAGCTAGGTTAACATCAAGGACAACATATAGCCACAATGCCAACAATTCTCTCCCATAGAAGCATGGAATTAAATAAAATCCTTTGTGTTGCTTTGTCTATGATTCCTTTGATGTAAGGCATGGTGATTTTTGGAATATTTATAGGGTTTCTAGGTTGTTTTTTGTTTATGGCTTGTTGGATGGCCTTGTTGTTGATGTTTTTGTGGCATCTGTTGTTTTCAAAGACTTTGTGTAGGTGATAAAGTTCTTGATTTAAATATCCAGGGTTTAAAGTTCTAGATGCTCTAGTAGTAAGGGTTTTAATGATGTCTGCTTTTTGTTTGGGATGGTGGTGGGAGTCCGCATTGAGATATCTATCAGCGTGTGTTTTCATTCTAAAAACAAGAAACCCTAGCTTTCCATTCTTTTTCTTAGTGAAAATTATGTTAAGGAAGGGTAATTGGTTGTGCTTTTCAATTTCGATGGTGAATTTGATGTGGTCTGAAAGGTTGTTGATCAACTCTTCAAGTTTTTCTTTCCCATGACTCCATTTCACGAAAATGGTATCCATGTATCTTTTCCATTCTTCGGGGGTGAATGAGAAAGAACTTAGAGCTCTTTGTTCAAATTTTTCCATGTATATGTTAGCAACAATCAGTGATTAAGGGTGATCCCATTACTACTTGATCCAAATTGGATCCTAGAACACTCTCTAAGTTTTCATGAACTCTTCAAAATTATGCCAAAGGCTACAAGTCTTATAAAGATCAAGTTATTGGAAGTATCCTCATAACAGTTGCAATTGGTGATCAGCGCAGAGCAACGACAACTGTTGGTGAAGCGCGGAGACCGTCGGCCCATAGTAACGCGCGTTGTCGCAAATTAGCAAAACCAGAGGTCATTTCAAGTCACTAATCGCATATCGTAGGACAAACCCCTCAAAGAAGGAAGGGTTGTAAGCCTCCGGACCCGAAAAATCATAAAATGTAACAGATATCGTTCCAATTCCGTCAGAAGTGGGGTCCCACAAAAATTGGCAGAATATCGGAAGGGCTTCGAGCGGTAAGCGTTTTCAACCGAGTCCTGCCTGATGCCACACAATGGGTGCCACGTGTCCGGTGGAAGAGAGAGAAAACCGCTCACATCAGACGGGTAGATGTCATGTTACTTATCCGCCCGATATGGACGATGACCGTAGGATTTGGAGGCTCCAGATCAACGGCGGAGACGCGTTCCGATGGATGACCGGATTTGACCGGGTCAACAGGCAGAGTTGTATAAGATTTGAATTCCGACATGGACGATGCGTTGGCAGAAGGTCGTGTTTCACAGGAATTCTTAGATTTAATGGAAGAAACGGTCATTTCAAAAACGTCCAAGAGAACTAACACTCAGTTCGTTATGAAATGGGTGGCCACCTCCCTGTGAGGCATTATACAGTGATGATTACGCAGAACAGAGGGATTCAAACGGACAGAGGTAGGGGAACCGAAAAGCTGAGAAGCGGAAACGAATAGTCAAAAAGCAAATTGGCTTTAAAAGCCATGAACTGACAGAGAGAGAGGCAGGCAAGTTAAGAAAGCTAAGAGCAGAGAGAAGAAGTCGAGTTGACCTACACAAACAAAGGCAGCATCGAGCCAGAGTCAAGACAGAGACAGAGAGAATCAGAGAGTCTGTGTACTCTAGAGAAGGCTTGAGAGTTTCAAGAAAACTCCTTTGTATATGTCTGTCATGTATAAGTCTCAGATTGGGCTCATACTACTGTGACCAATAGAGGTCGAGAGTTAGTAAGGAGAGTCTATGTACTCCAAAGACTTGGGGGATCCAAGTACAGTCTTGTTGATTTATATATGTTGTGTGAAACTCAAATTGAGCTCACTGTTGTAAAATCTCTGCTTTGAAAACATAATAAAGAGGCCACCACTGAAGGCTAGACCGGGAGACGTAGCCCAGGGGTATTGGGTGAACTCCTTATTAAACTTGTTGTGTTTATATGTTTGCTTGTTATGTTTTCTTTAACTACTTCAGTGTCTGTGTATTTCGTAATCTTATCGATCCGTTGCATAAAATAACATAGGCACATCCATGCACATGAGTTTGTAATACCTTATTCTTTGTCTTGGATCAATTATCAATTCTAGATCAAGTGGTATCAGAGCTCTAGGTTGCTAAGGTTAGACAAGCTTGTGCTGGATTCCTTTTTTTGTTGAATGATAACTAGATCAAAGCTTAAATTAGGAGAAGGAGAGTTGGTTGAAGCTAACCCAGAAATTGGAAGAGTCTATCCTAAGAGGAAAATGTCAGAAGAAAGTCCCTTGGAATCAGACTCCCAGTTCATGGACAGTTTCATGACCATGAGAGCCATGGTAGAAGAAATGTATAGAGAATTTAAGAGAGGTAGAGGTGGAGAGTCATCAACCTCCAAACAAGATAAAGGAGTAGAAGAACCTTTTCTAGTTGCCCACCCAGAAGGCAAAGTAAAAAAAGAGAAGCCCTCTCCACCATCTCCCCCATCATCACCTTCATCATCATCTTCTTCACACACAAAAAATCCCTAAAAAGAAAAAGAAGAAATCTTCTTTGATTAAATTAGATGTGAAGTTTGATTTGCCAGTTTATGACGGAGAATTGAATGCAGAAAAGCTAGATAACTGGATTAGACAGATTGATGTATATTTCAAAGTGCAGAACATCAATTCAGAAAGGAGAAAGATTCAGCTGGCTAGCCTACGCCTTGGAGGCACCGCCCTGGTATGGTGGAAAGGCAGGACACAAGCTGATCTAAAGAAGCATGGTAAAATTCTTTCTGCCTAGATTCAATGAATTTGTTTCTGCAATTAAGAAACAATTCTATCCACTAACTTATATGCAGCAAGCTATGATGAGTTAGCAAACTCTTCGCCAATTGAAAGGGTAAAGTGTACAAAGTTACACCCAAGAATTTAGAAAAAGAGCTTTGATTATAGGAATTTCTTTAGACTCACCTGAAACTTTGTTGAAGTATATAGGTGGTCTACATAGTTATTTGAGACATACCATTCTCATGTTTAATCACACTAGCATAGATGAGGTATCTGTTCAGGCTACACATCTAGAGGCTAGAGGCAAGAATGTGAACCCAGAAGTTGGGGGATCATCAAAACCCACTGCAAGCAAGAACCAGGAAAAGAGAAAGCAGAAATGGAAAGAGAGGAAGACAAATAATGTACAAAGGACCAAACCTTCGTGCACTCACTGCAAGAAGGATGGGCATGATGATGAACACTGTTGGATTCTGCATCCAGAGCTGAAACCTAAGAAGTACGATGGCAAAAAGAAGAAGATTGTTGCAATTATTCAGAAGGATTTAGGGTCAGACTCAGGGGATGAAACAACAGTCGCAGCCATAGGTATAAAAGGTAAAAAATCTAAAGCATCTACTAGTAATTCTGCACAATCTACTGATAATGAAGAAAATGAGAGGAAAAGACATGAGTTTTTTCATAATAGATTCATTTCCAAGCATCAAAAGATTGATACTTTTTTTGATAGTGGCTCACAAGTAAACTTAATTTCTGAAGCAATTGTAAAGAAACTGGGATTACTAACCACACCTCACAAGAAGCCATATCCATTAGGTTGGTTATGTGATAAAGCAAAGCTACAAGTGACTAGACAATGTAAACTTAGGTTTTCTTTTGGGTCAGCGTTTGTAGATGAGGTTGAGTTAGATATTGTTCCCTTGGATATATGTGGAATTGTTTTAGGAATTCCTTACTTGTATGATAGAAAAGCCATTTTCTATAGAGCTGAAAACAAGTATCAACTCGTTAAAGATGGAATCAGCTCATAAACTCAAGAAGAATTACACTCTCATAAACTCAGGGCAGATGAAAAGAATTGTAAATTCATGCAAACAATTTTTACTGATGGTTGTAAAGGAAAAGAAACCTGATAAAACCAATGTATTTGAAGGCTATAATGTTAAACAGCAAGCTGATTTAGAAAAACTTGTTTCAGAATATGATATACTATTTCAAGAACCTAAAGGTCTGCCACCCAAAAAGGAAATAGTACATGATATTAATTTGCAGCAAGATGCTCCATTGCCTAACATCGGAATGTACAGGTTGTCTGCTTTAGAGAATGCAGAAATCAAGAAGCAGGTACAGGAACTGCGAGAGAAATGGTTCGTAAGACCTAACACATCACCATGTGGGTCTCCAATTGTCTTGGTGAGAAAGAAAGATGGCTCATGGAGAATGTGCATTGATTACTGAGCACTGAATAAGATAATGATCAAAAATCATTATCCCCTTCCTCGCATAGATGATCTACTAGATCAGTTGAAAGAAGTTGTTTACTTTTCCAAGTTGGACTTACATAGTGGCTATCATCAGGTCAGAGTTGCAGAGCAAGATGCATGGAAGACTGTTTTCAAAACAAAGCAGGGATTGTATGAGTGGTTGGTTATGCCTTTTGGCTTAACTAATGCTCCTGCTACTTTCATGATAGTAATGAATGATGTACTCAGGCCTTTTATTGATGATTTTGTCATTGTATATCTAAATGACATTCTTATATTTAGTAAAACATGGGAAAAACATTTGAAGCATGTAAAGCAAACTCTAGATGTTTTGAAAAAATAAAATCTTTATGTTAAGCTATCAAAATATGAATTTGGAAAAACATCTTTGAATTATTTGGGTCATATTGTAGGGAGTGGTGAATTGAAGATAGATCCCTCTAAGGTTGCAGTCATTGTAAACTAGCCTAAACCCAAATCTGCTACAAAAGTTAGAAGCTTCCTAGGAGTAGCACAGTATTGGAGAAATTTTATTTCTAACTTTTCCTTGATTGCAGCTCTCTTACATGCTTTAACAGGATTGAACAAGGTGTTTCAGTGGGGAGGCAAACAGCTGAAAGCCTTCGACACCTTAAAAGAAAATATTAGTACAGCACCAATACTAGCATTGCCCGATCTTCAAAGACCCTTTGAGATTGAAACGGATGCCAGTGACTATGCCATGGGAGCAGTGTTGATGCAGCACGGTAAACCCATATGTTATCATTCTAAGACATTTAATTCTGCAGTAGTTAATTATCCCACATATGATAAAGAATTGTATGCATTAGTACAGAGTGTGAAAAAATGGAAACATTATCTAATGGGCAAAGAGACAGTTATACATACTGATCATCAACCACTTCAATATTTACACTCACAAACTAAGTTGCAGCAATCAAGACACTATAAGTGGATGGGTTTTCTACAACAGTTTCATCTTGTCATCAAATATAAAAATGGAATACACAATAAAGTTGCAGATATGTTGTCCACACCAATCATAAATGCATCTACTATACTTAAGCATAATGCAGTATTGCATGAAAGCTACATTGCACAATATTCTCAAGATATAGATTTCAAAGATGTATATGAAAATTTAAGTCATGACAAACAAGTAGAAGAATTGGATTATCATGTTAAGGACCAACTTTTGTATCATTTGGGAAAGTTATGCATTCCTCAAACCAAAAAAGTAAAGATAATTCGAGAAGCACACACTTCTCTAATATCAAGTCACTTTGGTGTAAGTAAAACAATTGCATAGTTGCAAAGATTTTGTCATTGGCCCAAAAATGAATGAGACAGTTTCTAGATATATAAGAGAGTGTACCATGTGTGCTAAAAGCAAGTCCAGCAATAGAAAACTAGGCTTGTACACTCCACTACCAGTTCCTTCTCATCCTTGGGAAAGTATTTCCATGGACTTTGTTGGGGGATTGCCTAAATCTAGAAAAGGTCATGACTATTTATATGTTATTGTCGATAGGTTCAGCAAAATGTGTATTCTAATACCTTTTAACAAACAGATTACAGCTGAACAAATAGAAAAGTTGTTCTTTCAGCATGTATGGGTTCATTTTGGATTACCCACTTCCATTATATCTGATCGAGATTCCCAATTTGTTGGGAAGTTTTGGTCAAGTCTGTGGGAATTGATGGACATCAAACTGTTGAAGAGCACGACCTTTCATCCACAAACAGATGGCCAAACAAAAGTGATCAACAGGACAGTGATCCAATTGCTCAGAGGCTATTGCAGCAAGCATCCCAAGCTTTGGAATGAACATTTTTGTTATGTGCAGCATGCTTACAACCGGGCTAAACATTCTTCTACACAGAGATCTCCTTTTGAGACTTGTTTTGGTTTCATACCAAGGTCTCCCTTGGATTGTCTTTGGTAAAGACATAGTGGTTGATGGACACAGTGATGTGGACAAGGCAACCAAGTTCACTGAACAAATCCAAGAGATTCACCAAGCAGTACAGGAACAGCTAGAAAAGATCCAAGCCAAGTATAAGGCAAGGCATGATAAACATCGAACTGAGCATAGTTTCCAAGTTCGTGATCACGTCTAGCTGTATATCAGCAAAGATAGAATGCAAGGTGAAGGTAAGAAGCTGAAGCCGATAAGGTATGGACCTTTCAAGATACTTGAGAAAATCGGTGAGAATGATTTTTGCCTTGATTTTCCAGCTTACATGCACATCTATTCAGTAGTTAATGCAGAAAGCTTGAGACTGTTTGAACCTTCATTAATTGATGATCCCAAAGAGCAGAGTCAATTTCCTTCTATTGATGATCTGTTGCCTGAATATCTCAATGAATTGCAAAAAGACACAGTTCTAGACAGGAAGGTGAGAACAACACGCAAAGGGGATGTTGAGTACCTCAGTATTGGACTCAAAGGTTCAAAACAATGCAATGCAAGATTGATAGAAATTGGGCAAGCGAGGAATCTATATCCTCACTTGATTGATGTTTAAAAACCAACTTTTGGTGGTCCAAAAGCTTTTTCAGTGGGAAGGTCGTGATCCAAATTGGATCCTAGAACACTCTCTAAGTTTTCATGAACTCTTCAAAATTATGCCAAAGGCTACAAGTCTTATAAAGATCAAGCTATCGGAGGTATCCTCGTAACAGTTGCAATTGGTGATCAGCGCGGAGCAACGAGGACCGTCGGTCAAGCGCACAGATCGTCAGCCCATGGTAACGCACGTTGTCGCAAATTAGCAAAACCAGAGGTCATTTCAAGAAACGGGGGTTGTTTCTGATATGCGATTAGCGACAATCATATCGCAGGACAAACCCCTCAAAGAAGGGTCGTAAGCCCCCGGACCCGAAAAATCATAAAATGTAACGAATATCATTTCGATTCCGTCAGACGCGGGGTCCCACAAAAACTGGCAGAATATCGGAAGGGCTTCGAGCGGTAAGTGGTTTCAACCAATTCCCGCCCGATGCCACACAATGGGTGCCACGTGTCTGGCGGAAGAGAGAGAAAATTGCTCACATCGGACGGGTAAACGTCATGTTACTTATCCGCCTGATATGGAGGATGACCATAGGATTTGGAGGCTCCAGATCAATGGCGGAAACACGTTCCAATGGATGACCATATTTGACGGGGTCAACAAGCAGAGTTGTATAGGATTTGAAGTCCGACGTGGACGATGCGTTGGCAGAAGGTCGTGTTTTGCGGGCATTCTTGGAGTTAATGGAAGAAACGGTCGTTTCAAAAACGTCCAAGAGAACTGACACTCAGTTCGTTATGAAATGGGTGGCCACCTCCCTGTGAGGCGTTATACAGTGATGATTACGCAGAACAGAGGGATTCAAACGGATGGAGGCAGGGGAACTGGAAAGCTGGGAAGCGGAAATGAACAGTCAGAAAGCAGATTGGCTTTAAAAGCCACGAACTGACAGAGAGAGAGGCAGGCAAGTTAAGAAAGCTAAGAGCAGAGAGAAGAAGCTGAGCTAACCTACAGAAACAAAAGCAGCATCGAGCCAGAGTCAAGACAGAGACAAAGAGAGTCAGAGAGTCTGTGTACTCCAGAAAAGGCTTGAGAGGTTCAAGCGAACTCCTCTGTATATGCCAGTCATGTATGAGTCTCATATTGGGCTCATACTACTGTGACCAATAGAGGTCGAGAGTCAGTAAAGAGAGTCTATGTACTCCAGAGACTTGGGGGATCCAAGTACAGTCCTGCAGATTTATCTCTGTTGTGTGAGACTCAAATTGAGCTCACTGTTGTAAAAACTTTGCTTTGAAAACATAATAGAGAGGCCACCACTGAAGGCTGGACCGAGAGACATAGCCCAGGAGTATTGGGTGAACTCCTTATTAAACTTGTTGTGTTTATATGTTTGTCTGTTATGTTTTCTTTAACTGCTTCAGTGTCTGTGTATTACGCAATCTTATCAATCCGTTGCATAAAATAACATAGGCACATCCATGCACATGAGTATGTAATACCTTATTCTTTGTCTTGGATCAATTCCAGATCACTACTCCATGAGTTTTTTCATATATTTTTTCTTTAAAACTGAAATATGATGAATTAAGGCATAGTTTAACTAGTTCTATGGTTTCATTGTCTGTGATGGTATTTAATACATCAATAGATTCATCCACCGGCAACATAGTGTAGAGGGAAGTTATGTCAAAGCTAAGAAAGAGGTCTTCATCATTAACTTCTAGGTTTTGGATCCATTGGACAAAATAAATTGAGTCCTTAATAAAAGTTAAGGTGTTACCTATCTAGCAGTGAAGTTTTTTAGCTCCAAAAAAAAGTATTAGATCTGTTTTATTTTTTAATATAAAAAACCATTAAATCATTTTTTTTTAATATGAAACAATGTTTTTATAACACATGGTTGAGAGAGAAGTCTTACGAATAGCATATGTCTACAGAAAAAGCCCCTCAATCCCATAAAAGCCAATCTTCAGTGTCTAAACCATCACCCCGTTGCTTTCTGCAGTGGCACAGCTAGCAAATTGTTCCCTTCACAACAATATTGTATGTTTCATAAAACCCCATTAAAATCCAAAATAAGTTATTTGATAAAAAAACCATAGCCAAACATTACTCCTTTCATGGGAAATCTATTTAAAGATCATTATGCCACCAAATCGGATGAACATATAAAGGCCGACTGTAGGTAAACGTGTTTCATTCATGATATTAAAATCACTCGTATGTGACCTCAGTTAAATAATTATTATATGAAGGTATTACAGACTCATGTGTTGGTGTATGTCTATGTTATTTTAGGCAACAGATCGATCAGATTGAAAAATACACAGACACTGGAAAAATGGAAAACAGTGAGGAAAACACATTAAGCAAATGCAAGAACACAACAATTAATAAGGAGTTCACCCTATTCTCCAGGGCTACATCTCTAGTCCAGCTTTCAGTGGTGGCCTTCTTTTATTGTGTCTTTAAAGCAGAGAATTACAATGAGGAGCTCATTTTGAGTCTCTTGAAACAGAGAATGTTTGGTAGGGTGGTTCTTGGATTCTCCAAGCCACTAGAGTGCACAGACTCTTTTCCTTGCGAAATCTTGACCTCTTTGGTCTTTAATGGGAGGAGCCCAATATGGTATTCGATTTTCGACAGATCCTCACAGGGATTACTTGTCTGCTCAATGCTGCCTTACACTGCAGGTCAGCGCGGCTTTCTGTTTTTCCGCTTCTTGCTTCACTGTTTTCCTTCTCCTCTCTCTGTCCTTGTTCTTTGTGCTGTGTTTTTTCATGGCTTAAAGCTAGTCTGTCTTATGACAGCTCGCCTCCTCTTCTACTCCTTTGGTTCGCCTGCTGCTGTTCGCTTGGAATTCCCTGCCTCTACGTCTTCACCAACGTCTCACAGGGAGTGGCCACTTGTCCTCTCACGAAATACGTCAGCTCTTCCTCAACAGTTTGGTTTTTCAGTTACACTGTGGAATGAGTCATCCATCATCTTAGCGGTCAAATCGAATTTCAAACTTCTTTATGTCGCGGCTTAATCCCCTGTCAAATTTGGTTCCTCCATCGGGCGCAATCTCCACCGTCAGATCTGGAGCTCCCAGATCCTACGACATTCGCTCATTTCGCGTGGTTGACTTGCTCGACCGTTAGCGCGCGATGAGCGGCGGTTTTCTCTCTCATCCGCTGGACATGCGTCAGGCGCTGAATGGAATCGCTTGTTTTCTCCAAATCTGCTCACTGCCCAAGGGTGCCTCCGATATACTGCTGGTTTTGGAGCATGGGTCCCGCCTTTTGCCTTAGCGCTTTCCCCACAGTTTCCCGGCTTCCATGCAACTGAGCACTTCGGGGCTTTTTCCTTCTCGAGGGGTTTTTCCCAGTGATGCGCAATCAGAAATGCCCTCCGTTTCCCGATTCGGGCTTCCCAAGTGCCAGTTTTTCCTCCTGTGCAGTCTCCATGGGCCTCGGTCAGCATGCTTTGACCGAGGTCCTTGTTGTTCCTTGCTGGCTACAAACTGCCACCGTCTAGAGGTTTTCCTGATCGCTCTTTATCCATAAATTTGAAGTCTGTCCCAATTTGATACAGTCATGGCACTTTGATTATTTTTCATGGATCCAATTCAGATCACGGCCTTCCCACTGAAAAAGCTTTTGGACCACCAAAATTTGGTTTTCAAGCATCGACTAAGTGAGGGTACGATTGTCTCACTTGTCCAATCTCTATCCACTTTGCACTGCTCGGCTTTGAACCCTTGAGCCCAATTTTGAGGTACTCAACATCTCCCCTGCGCGTCGTCCTCACCTTCCTGTCCAGCACTGTGTCTTCCTGCAATTCATTAAGATATTCAGGTAGCAAGTCATCAATAGAAGGCAATTGACTCTGCTCTTCGAGATCCTCAATTAGTGAAGGTTCAAACAATCTCAAGCAATCTGCATTCACGACTAAGTAGATGTGCATGTAAGCTGGTAGATCAAGGCGAAAAGCATTCTCACCAATCTTCTCAAGTATCCTGAAAGGTCCATACCTGATAGGCTTCAACTTTTTACCTTCACCTTGCATCCTGTCCTTGCTAATGTATAGCCAGACTTGGTCACCAACTTGGAAACTATGCTCCATTCGATGCTTGTCATGTCTTGCCTTGTATTTGGCTTGGCTCTTTCCCAGCTGTTCCTGTACTGCCTGGTGGATCTCCTGGATCTGTTCAATGAACCTAGTTGCCCTGTCCACATCATTGTGTCCTTCAACTGTGGTGTCTTTACCAAAGACAAAATCCAAAGGAGACTTTGGTGTGAAACCAAAACAGGTCTCAAAAGGAGATCTCTGTGTAGAAGAATGTTTTGCTTTGTTGTAAGCATGTTGCACATAACACAAATGTTCATCCCAAAGCTTAGGATGCTTGCTGCAATATCCTCTGAGTAACTGGATCACTGTCTTGTTGACTATTTCGGTCTGGCCATTAGTTTGTGGATGAAAAGTTGTGTTTTTCTTCAATTTGGTGTCCATCAGTTCCCACAGACTTGACCAAAACTTCCCCACAAAGTGGGTGTCTCGATCAGATACAATGGAAGTGGGTAATCCAAAATGAACCCATACATGTTCAAAAAATAGTTTTGCAGTTTGTTTAGCTGTAATATGTTTATTACAAGGTATCAAAATACACATTTTGTTGAACCTATCCACAACAACGTATAGATAATTATGACCTTTCCTAGATTTAGGCAGTCCTCCAACAAAATCCATGTAAACACTTTCCCGAGGATGAGAAGGAACTGGTAATGGAGTGTACAAGCCTAGTTTTCTGTTTTTGGGCTTGCTTTTAGCACACATAGTACACCCTCTCACATATCTAGAAACTGTCTCATTCATTTTTTGTCAATAACAAAATCTTTGCAGCTGTGCAACTGTTTTACTTACCCCAAAGTGACCTGATATTAGAGAAGTGTGTGCTTCTCGAATTATCTTTACTCTTTCAGTTTGTGGAATGCATAACTTCCCACAATGGTATAAGAGTCAGTCCTTTACATGGTAGTCCAATTCTTCTACTCTTTTGCCTTGACTTAAAGTTGCATATACATCTTTAAAGTCTATATCTTGAGCATATTGTTCAATGTAACTCTCATGTAACACAGAATTATGCTTAAGTATGGTATATGCATTTATAATGGGTCTAGATAACTTTTCTGCAACTTTATTATGTATGCCCTTTTTATATCTGATGACTAAATGAAACTGTTGTAGAAAACCCATCCATCTATAGTGTCTTGATTGCTACAACTTAGTTTGGGAGTGTAGATATTGAAATGGTTGATGATCAGTATGTATTACTGTCTCTTTGCCCATTAAGTAATGTTTCCACTTTTTCACACTCTGGACTAATGCATACAATTCTTTATCATATGTAGGATAGTTAACTACTGCAGAATTAAATGTCTCATAATGATAACATATGGGTTTACCGTGTTGTGTCAACACTGCTCCCATGGCATAGTCACTGGCATCTGTTTGGATCTCAAATGGTCTCTGAAGATCAAGGAGTGCTAGTATAGGTGTTGTACTAATCTTTTCTTTCAAGGTGTCGAAAGCTTTATGTTGTTTGCCTCCCCACTGAAACACCTTGTTCAATCCTATTAAAGCATTTAAAGGAGCTGCAATTGAGGAAAAGTTAGAAATGAACTTCCTCCAATATTGTGTTGCTCCTAAGAAGCTTCTAATTTCTGTAGCAGATTTGGGTTTAGACCAGTTTACAATGACTGCCAACTTAAAGGGATCTATCTTCAATTCACCACCCCCTACTATATGACCCAAATAATTTAGAGATGTTTTGCCAAATTCACATTTTGAGAGTTTAACATGAAGTTTTTCTCTTTTCAAAACATCTAATGTCTGTTTAACATGCTTTAAGTGTTCTTCCCATGTTTCGCTAAAAATCAGAATGTCATCCAAATACACAATAACAAATCATCAAGAAAAGGTATAAGTACATCATTCATTAATCTCATGAAAGTAACAGGAGCATTAGTTAAGCCAAAAGGCATAACTAGCCACTCATACAATCCCTACTTTGTTTTGAAATCAGTCTTCCATGCATCTTGTTCTGCAACTCTGACCTGATGGTATCCACTGTGCAAGTCCAATTTGGAAAAATAAACAGCTTCCTTCAATTGATCTAAAAGATCATCTATGCGAGGAAGGGGATAAAGATTTTTTATTATCTTATTCAGTGCTCGGTAATCAATGCACATTCTCCACAAGCCATCTTTCTTTCTCACCAAAACGATTGGTGACCCACATGGTGATGTGCTAGGTCTGATGAACCCTTTCTCAAGAAACTCTTGCACCTGCTTCTTGATTTTAGCATTCTCTAAAGCAGACAACATGTACATTCCAATGTTAGGCAATGGAGCATCTTGCTGCAAAATAATATCATGTACTATTTCCTTTTTGGTTGGCAGACCTTTAGGTTCTTGAAACAAGATATCATACTCTGAAACAACTTTTTCTAAATCAGCATGTTGTTCAGCATTACAGCCTTCAAATACATGGGTTTTATCAGGTTTCCTTTCCTTTACAACCATCAGTAAGAATTGTTTACATAAATTTATCATTCGTTTCATCTGCCCTGAGTTTATGAGAGTATAATTATTCTTGAGCTTATGAGCTCTTACAAAGTATTTGATTCCATCTTTAACAAGTAGATACTTGTTCTCAGCTCTATAGAAAATAGTTTTTTTCATACAAGTAAGGACTTCCTAAAACAATTCCACATATATCCAAAGGAATTATGTCTAACTCAACCTCATCTACAAACGCTGACCCAAAAGAAAACTTGAGTTTGCACTGTCTAGTCACTTGTAGTTGTGTTTTATCATTCAACCATCCTAATGGGTATGGTTTCTTGTGAGGTGTAGTTACTAATCCCAACTTCTTTACAATTTCTTCAGAAATTAAATTTACTTGTGAGCCACTATCAAACAAAGTATCAATCTTTTGTTGTTTGGAAATAAATTGAATATGGAAAAGCTCATGTCTTTTTCTCTCATTTTCTTCACCAATAATAGATTGTGCAGAATTACTAGTAGATGCTTCAAAATTCTCACCTTTTATACCTGTGGTTGTAATAGTTATTTCATCTCTTGAGTCTGACCCCAAATCTTTCTGAATAGCTGCAGCAGACTTCTTCTTCTTGCCCTCGAACTTCTTAGGTCTCAGCTCTGGATGCAGAATCCAACAGTGCACATCATCATGCCTATCCTTTTTACAGTGAGTGCATGAGCTTTGCTCTTCTGTGCAGTATTAGCCTTCCTTGCTTTCCATTTCTGCTTTCTTTTTTCCTTATTCTTGCTTACAATGGGTTGGGATGATCCCCCAACTTCTGGACTTCCATTCTTTCCTCTAGCTTCTAGGTGAGTAGCTTGTACAGATACCTCATCTATACTAGTGGGATTAAACATGAGGATAGTGTGCCTCATGTAGCTGTGTAGACCACCAATGTACTTCAACAGAGTCTCAGGTGAGTCTAATGAGATTCCTAGAATCAATGCTCTCTTTCTAAATTCTTGAGTATACCCTTGCACATTTTTCCCTTTCAATTGTCAAAGAGTTGGCCAACTCATCATGGCTTGTTGCATGTAGGCCAAACTGTTTTTTTATTGCAGAAAAAAAAATTCACTCTAGACAGAGATAGTCTTACCATGTCTCTTCATGTCAACTTGGGTCCTGCCTTCCCATCAAACCAAGGCAGTGCCTCCAAGGAATAGGCTTGCCAGCTGAATCTTGCTCTTATCTGATTCAATACTTTGCACTCTGCAATAAACATCAATTTGTCTAATCTAATTGTCCAGCTTTTCTGCATTCAACTCTCCATCATATATAGACAAATCAAATTTAATATCTAGTTTGATATAAGATGCTTTCTTTTTATGTTCAGGGCTATTAGGAGGTTTGAAAAAGTGTCCTTCTTTCCCTTTTCCTTTTGAGTGGTCATGGAACAAGGACTCATCTTCTTCTTTGTCTTGTTTGGAGCCTGATGCATCTCCATCCTTGTGTTTTCTAAAGTCCTTATACATTTCTTCTACCATGGACCTTATGGCTAGGAAACTATCTATGAATTGAGAGTCTGGCGCTACAGAGCCTTCTTCTGACATTGTCTTCCGAGAATAGACTCTCTCAATTTCAAGATTAGTTTCAACCAACTTTCCTTTTCCTAGTTTGAGCTTTGATCTAGTTAACATTCAACAGCTAAACCAACACAAGCTTGTCTAACCTTAATAGCCTTTAGCTCTGATACCACTTGATCTGAAAATCACTCGTATGTGACCTCAGTTAAATAATTATTATATGAAGGTATTACAGACTCATGTGCTGGTGTGTGTCTATGTTATTTTAGGCAACGGATCAATCAGATTGCAAAATACACAGACACTGGAAAAATGGAAAACAGTAAGGAAAACACAGTAAGCAAATGCAAGAACACAAAAATTAATAAGGAATTCACCCTATTCTCCAGGGCTACATCTCCGATCCAGCTTTCAGTGGTGGCCTTATTTTATTGTGTCTTTAAAGCAGAGAATTACAATGAGGAGCTCAATTTGAGTCTCCTGAAACAAAGAATGTTTGGTAGGGTGGTTCTTGGATTCCCCAAGCCACTAGAGTGCACAGACTCTTTTCCTTGCCAAATCTTGACCTCTCTGGTCTTTAATGGGAGGAGCCCATTATGGTACTCAATTCCCAACAGATCCTCATAGGGATTACTTGTCTTCTCGATGCTGCCTTACACTACAGATCAGCTCGGCTCTCTGTTTTTTTGCTTCTTGCTTCACTGTTTTCCTTCTCCTCTCTCTGTCCTTGTTCTCTGTGTTGTGTCTGTTCATGGCTTAAAGCCAGTCTGTCTCATGACTGCTCGCCTCCTCTTCCACCCCTTCGGTTCGCCTGTTGTTGTTCGCTTGGAATTCCCTGCCTCTGCGTCTTCGCCAACGTCTCATAGGGAGTGGCCACTTGTCCTCTCACGAACTACGTCAGCTCTTCCTCAACGGTTCGGTTTTTCAGTTACACTGTGGAATGAGTCATCCACCATCTCAACGGTCAAATCGGACTTCAAACTTCTTTATGTCGCAGCTTAATCCCCTGTCAAATCTGGTTCCTCCATCGGGCGCAATCTCCACCGTCAAATCTGGAGCCCCCAGATCCTACGACATTCGCTCATTTTGCGCGGTTGACTTGCTCGACCATTAGTGCGCGATGAGAAGCGGTTTTCTCTCTCATCCGCCGGACACGCATCGGGCGCTGAATGGAATCGCTCGTTTTTCTCTAAATTCGCTTACCGCCCAAGGGTGCCTCCAATATACTGTCGGTTTTGGAGCGTGAGTCCCGCCTTTCGCCTTAGCACTTTTCCCCACGGTTTCTCGGCTTCCATGCAACCGAGCGCTTTGGGGCTTTTTCCTTCTCGAGGGGTTTTGCCCAGCGATGCGCGAAATTGTGCATCAAAAATGCCCTCTGTTTCCCGATCCGGGCTTCCCAAGTGCTAGTTTTGCCTCCTGTGCAGTCTCCATGGGCCTTGGTCAGCGCTATTTAACCGAAGTCCTCGTCGTTCCTTGCTGGCTGCAAACTGCCACCATCCAGAGGTTTTCCTAATCGTTCTTTCTCCATAAATTCGAAGTTTGTCCCGATATGATACAGTCATGGCACTTTGATTATTTTTCATGGATCCAATTCGGATCAATTCAAGACTCGAGAGTGAGAAACAAAGAGCAGTTTGTCGATTCCTCTTGAAAACCATCTTACTCAATTGTTGTTTGTCCTTTAGCCCTCTTATATTGTGTCATTCCTCCCTCCCTTGTGATGTAATTTTCCCATAGAAAAACGGTTTAAAAATTTACAAAATCATCAAAGATGTTTCATTGAAACTGTGATGATGGATAGGGAGGTGTGAAAACCATTAAATTTCATGGGTGGGTCTATTTTGAAAGGAGTTGTTTTTAGTGTGATTTTTTAGAGTTTTAGGGTGCCAGAATCCGACGGAATCCGGCAGAAAACTAGTTTTTTCATTGTATATATGGATTCAGCAGCTTGAAAAACCCGTAGGGCACATCTATTGTGCAGGGGTTACCCCATCAGACTTGTGATTTAAATGAATTGCTACCAATTTTAGAGAAATTAGACAGGAAAAATCTACCGGAAAAGCTTCCAAAAAATCACACTAAAGACAACTCGATTTTGAAATTCCAACCTTGGGTACGACAAAACAATGCATGAATATGTAGAGTGCCAAAATATTATCGCATCATTTCCCAGGGCATTGTCAAGTGCCAAAACCTATTGGAATTTGGGCATTTTTTTCCTAAAAATCTGAAGGTGTGAGTGCTTGAATCTTGTTTTTTATGGTGAAAATAGATTCAGCACCATCAAAAACCCCAGAGGCACCCAAAATCTTGAACTTTGACAGTTATAACAGGAATTTCCAAAAAATAATCTAAATTTTACCAAAATCATGCTAGAATTTCCATCATTTTCTGGTCAAATTGACAGAGTCGCTACACACTTTCCCGAAGTTTCCCGAAAGTTGATGATGCTAAACCACGTAGGTACAGATGGAGCTTTCCTATTTGGTGAGTCCAATATAAAGGTGTTATTTTTCTATTCGTTTTTTACCAACGATGAAATATTCTTGGTGGACGTCCCCTTAAAAGAACGCCTTCTTCGTAATAAATTTTGGACATGAAACAAATATTAACCGCCAAGTCCTATGTTCGTTGCCGATATGAACTCCCAGCACAACAAAAGTACAATGCCAGTGATATGGCACAAAATCAATTGAAACACTACGCCTGTGTGAATACAATGGATACTATAAGGACAGTGGAAGGATAGCACACCTCTGAGTGTTTGCGACATGACAGAGCGTGGGAGCAAGGTATGGTAGGGGGTAGCCGAAGTCAAGTCCAGGAATCTTCATGTGGTATCGCCTGACATCAAGCAAGATGGCCAAAGTTCAATTTGCCCTCGTATGCAAGAAGCAACTTATGGCATGAAAACAAACATGGTATAATTGGAGCTACACCCCCAATTACTTTCATTATTCATGCTCATTCAAATCCCTGTCAACACAGGCAGCGACCCATTAATAAAAATCACCCTGAATCTGGGTTTGGACAAACCACGAAACAGGAAATAGATTGAGTCTTGGCAACTGGGGATTGAAGAACTTGAGAGAAATTTTTCGAAGAAAGAAAAAACACTTTCATTATAAAAGAAAGTTACATATACATGAGATTTACTCTTGTTATCATCTTTTTGCTTCTACACAGGTACAAAACCTGATACAACTTGCCATGTCTTTCTATCAAAAAAAAGCTATTAATCTAATCATGTCAGTGACTATCTCTAGAGATGTTATCTATTCATCCCATTACACAAAAATGTTTCAATTCCTTTATGTAATATCCAAATTTTAACCAGGGACGAGAATTAAAAAAAAAAAAATTGTCATGACAAACTCTAGAACTGTAAGGAAAACCTCAAATAATTTGTGTATTTTCACCTACCAAATGGCCACTCTTGGGAAATTGATATCCCGGAGTATGAGATCGAGTGGTAGCATTACCAAAATAATTTGTGCAACGCGGGGATCTCTCTTTCTCACAAAGATGATAAGCTAGTGTGGGGAGGTCGTGCATTTGCAAACAACATATCAGCTAAAGAGCAGTATTCCTATATCTCCATGAATAGTCATCCAAGTCTCTACACGGATTGGTTAGCTTTAATTTGGAAGTGAGATGTTTCCCTAAAGCTTAAATGTTTCACCTGGTTGGTTCATCACAATCGGATTCTCACTTGGGAAAATCTGATAAAGAGGGGTTTTCAGTGCCCGGGGATATGCCCTCTATGCGGGTTGGCATTTGAAGATGTTGTGCATATGTTTTTGAATTGCCCATTTGCAATTGTTTTTTGGGAGTAAGTATCCAAAATTCTTAAGGTTGACGTTGCAGTGGATCGGTCTTCTATCAATTCTCGTCTCGTTTTCTAGATCTCTAGGCTAAAAGAACTCATATTTGTCCCATTGTACATTTTTGGGGTATTTGGCAGTGTAGAAATGCTAGTATTTTCAAAAACAAATCCCCTAATATGTTGGTCACTAGTCTGAAAATAGTCGCATATTTTGAGGAGATTGGTCCATGGAAACCAAAGATCCATCAACATTGTGTTACCTTTAAGGATTTTGGAGACTCATTTCCCATTAGGTATTTCAACGAGGCACCTTCTAGTGGTCAGTGTGGCTGTGGGGCTTATATAAAAATGAGTCCATCACATGCCTTCAACTTTTATTGGTCAAGTGGACGTAGTTCTAATTTTAGGGTAGAAGTGGTGGCACTATGAGGGGTGATCCAGTGCACTGCTTGGCTTTCCATTGAGAAGATTCTAATCGTCAGCGATGTTGAAGAAAGTGTAACTAGGTTTGGTCTTCATAAACATAATTTTGATAGTTGTACTTGTATACTTGTAAAAGAAAAGAAATATTATTTTTGTAAATTATAAAATGAGTTTCTTGCTCATTGCATAGGTCTAGCATGTGTTGAAGTTCTACAGGAAAGTCAAAGATTCAAAGAAAATTTTGAAGAGCTCTTCTTGAGCATATATAAAATGTATATGAGTCAATCCAGTGTCTAGATCATCCCTACAAGACAAGCACAATCCTCTTGAAGAAGTCGGCCAGCAAAACGATGTAAAAACAGTCATGTCAACTCAAATAAAAGACACAATAGTTCCCACACTCATGTCGGCTTATTATGGAGACGTAATCACTATAAATACCCAGCTAAGGTCACCATAGAAAACTTGGACTCTCTGTAATTTCGTATGGGTGCAGGAAGCTCTCAAACTTCAGACAAGTATAGTGGTTCATGATTTTCAAAAAAGTACAGTGGCCCAGGAATTTCGATAAGTGCAGTAGCTCAGTTTCATATAAGAATCTTTGTGCTTTCTGATGGGTTCCACAGAAGTATAGCCTTGGCATATCTGTGATAATAAAGATCTTTGTGCAGGAAGAAAACACAATCAAGTTCTTGGCATAATTGTGATGATAAGGATCTCGGTGATCCCTCACTAACACACATTGTCTCAAAATTCATTATGACACAATCATCATCTCGGCATAATGATAATCATGATCTCAGACATGATATTGATAAGGACGCAGTTACAAGGTCATGATCTAGAAGATCTCAGTGCAGCTCTCACATGTATACATATCTCGTTGTTATAGTGAAGGGGCAACAAGTGTCATGTGAAGGAGCAGCAATGATCTTGATGGAGGTGCAACAGTGTTGCACCAGTAATAATCTTAATGATGGCCTCAGTGATGCAAGCAGTGATGATCTTGGTGGTGCAGTAGTGATGGCCTCAATGGTGCAGCAATGATGATGATCTCAACAGTGAAAAAGAAGAGGATTGGTAGCTTGGTCTTAGAGTAGCCTAATAGGTCAAGGGTCATGGTCTTGATATTCGTCAATTGGAATCTCTATAAGAAGAATTTTGTGTGGGTTTTCCTGTCAAAGAGTGAGAGGTTTTGGCCCTTGTAGAAAGCCAACATCTTGTGTCCTTGTCTCTTTTGTTTTGATAGCTATTTGATGATCTAAGAAGACACATTCTAATATTAAAGATTGTGCTAATAAGAAAAAATCAAAAACACCTCACAAATAGTTATCATGTCAAGAAGAATCTCATTAACTCCATTTTCCCTAGATTCTTCAACATGGTATCAGAGCTAAAGTGTTGAAGTCAAAGGAAGGGCAGCAAAAAGGGACATACAAGGATCAGTTTTCAAGAAGGGCATCAAAGCAAGTTTAAGGGCTTTGTCAAGATTGAAGGGTCAAGTCTACAGCAATAAGGGTTTTTTCCTATATAATCAAGGAGACATACTACAACAGCAAGAACTTTTGTCTCCACATCACCATCATCAAAAGACCACCAAGACTCTCATCAAGATGTCTACAAAGCAAGGTAACTCAAAGGACCTCAAAAAGAAGATCACATCATCTTGGAGAAGGTCAAAATCCTAGAAGCAGTCTTGATTTACACTACAAAAGAAGGCAAAGCATATTGAAGGCAATGAGGTATGGTCATATTCAAGAAAGGATCATCTCCTTTCCCTAGAAGAAGATCATCTGAAGAAGCAGCAAATCATCCTCATCAAAAGGAGAAACATTTTCTATTGAGGAAAGGCTTTCTCATTTGAAATAAGACCATCCAAGAAGAAGCCCTCATACATCTTCTTCAACCATCATCAACATGATCAAGGTGAAGATTTTGTCTTCACAAATCAAGTAAGTATTTTCCATTAATCAATTTGGTAAAATGACTTCATGGTTGCAAGGAGATCTATAGGATATTGGGTCATCAAAGGTCCTTGCATGGAATAAGGAGGATTGTGATTGTCATAATCCTCATAGATAAGAGAAACCAGCGAACATATCAAGGTCTCTTTTGAATTCATGAGAAGGACCTCTTAATGTCCTCTCATCACTATGTAGCAAGAAAGGAGACATAAAAGAGATATATGAAATGCTAGAAGATATCCTCTCTAAAATGAAGTAAAGAAGCTCATATCACTTAGACCTGATTGAAGGTATCAAAAGAATGAAGGAATGTATTCATGAGATCTCAATTGGGAGATCTGGGAAAGATGATAATAAGATAATCATCATTGTTCTAACCAATAGGCAAGGTAACAAATGTCCATGAACAAGAAGGTTACCTCATTCAACAATTTGTGGTCTCTATGCTAGATAGAGAAAGACAAGTTGATGGCAAACATATTGAAGGATAAAGGACTCAAACATGTGCAGAAAGGAAAGAGAAGTTGGTCCTCAAACAAGACAAAATAAGTATAGCTAAGATTATGGAATCTCATATCATCGGATAGATGGAGGAAGTTGAATAAAAGGGCCAAGGAAAGAGGGAGTAACATATCTCTACTATGATTGAAATGGTATCCCTCACAAAAGGGATGGCATCGTGGGAGCATTAGAAATAAGAGCTCGTAACATCACCATGGGAATCACAAAGGAAAAAATCTATTGCAGTCAAACATGAAGGAAATAGCTCTTGGGAACCTCATTGGACATTGAAGGAAAGAATGAATTCATCTAGGAAAAATCTCATCATGCATCAAGTAAAAAAGGAAACATCTTCGAATCCTCATCGGAGGGTTCACTAATCTAGAGAGGAAGCAAGTGTTTCATCAGAAACTTTGCCTTATGGAATTCATGGTTGATGTTATGGTGACATAAGAGAAGAAGTAAATTAAGGGGTTGAAGACACTTCAATCAAGAAAGTTGTTGAAAGAAGCCTAGATGACCTAAAGGTAAAATGAGGTATGTATTCTTGTATTTAATATTATAATTTCATGCCGTATGGTTGCAGGTAACATGTATCATTACTTCTATCTTAAGAAGCATGATCAAGAGAAAAAGGATCTCCTCCTCTAAAAGGATGCAGGAATGCCTAAGACACACTAGATAAAATCAACATAATAAGTCCTCATATGAAGTATGAGGTGCTTGACTTCAATTAAGAAACTCTGATTGAAAGCTCCTAGGAATGGAATGTGTGAGGAAGGAAGAAATCATGAGATATGCAACCTTGATGAAGGCGATCAACATCCAAAATACTAAGAAGACTTGACTAGGAAATCTCCCGGAAAGATATGAAGACTCTGATGGAATTGATGAAGACCCTTGACAATGGATATCTTTAGGAGATGTGTCAACATGTATGCAGGATGTCGATACCTACAAAAAGACGTCATGGTGAAGATCCATCTTGTAAGGTATGATTTGATTTAATATTATGTTTTGATTTCTTGAATAATATTTGGATGATTTATTACAGGGCTACTAGAACAAGAATTTTAAGTACAACTACAACTACCATTCAAGTGGTGGATGGAAACTCCTGAAAGAAACATGATGAATAAGTAGCCATATGACAAAGGTTCCATATATGAAGAAGGCCACTATCCATGAAAAAATGAATGACATGACAAATCAAGAAGGAAAGTGATCTATGGTTGATGCCCTACAAGGAAGAAGCTCAACTAAATTTCATGACATCAAGGAAATAAGTTGATTAAGACGGAGATCAGATTGGGTCACCCCTGATTAAAAAGGAGTGACAGTTGTATTTTTCTATTTCATGTGTCATGCACTAGACCAAGACTAACAGTCTTAAGCCTTAGTGAAGGCCATGAAGAGAAATGTAGACACGTGATGGATGTATCATCCCTAATTGAGAGGGAGAGATAGAGGCAACATTCTTGTCTTCATTTGGGAAGAAATAATGGAGGATTGGGTAATCATCTGGCATCCGATGCTCTTTTAGGATGTGTAGGGCATCCAAGATAAGAGTAGGAAAGAGGACCAATATTCTTTGAGGGCTAGGAACCCAAGATAAGAATAGTCCTAGAAGGTCAAACTCATTGAACACCGAGTGGGTATGTACCTTGAGAGACAATGATGAAGGTGTCTATAGTCATTGGTCTTGCCAACATTGTGCTCTGATTTGATGAGAGATAGAGTTGTCAGTGAAGGGCTTGTTGTGGAAACAATGTTGGTTACTATGATGCTATACAGATGGGTTATCAATCTAGTTCTTCTTATGAGAAATTCTTCATATTGAGAATGACCAAGTACCATTATGAATACCTTCCTAGTTAAGAGGGAGTGTTGAAGAAAGTGTAACTAGGTTCGGTCTTCATAAATGTAATTTTGATTTTTGTACTTGTATACTTGTAAAAGAAAAGAAATATAATTTTTGTAAATTATAAAATGAGTTTCTTGCTCATTGCATAGGTCTAGCACGTGTTGAAGTGTTATAGGAAAGTCAAAGAGTCAAAGAAAATGTTGAAGAGCTCTTCTTGAGCATACATAAAATGTATATGAGTCAACCCAGTGTCTAGAACAGCCCTCCAAGACAAGCACAATCCTCTTGAAGAAGTCGGCCAGCAAAACGATGTAAAAGCAGTCATGTCGGCTCAAATAAAAGACACAATGGTTTCCACACTTATGACAACTTATTATGGAGATGTAACCACTGTAAATACCCATCTAGGGTCACCACAGAAAACTCGGACTCTCTGTAATTTCTTATGGGTGCAGGAAGCTCTGAAACTTCGGACAAGAACAATGGTTCAGGATTTTCGGATAAGTACAATGGCTCGGGAATTTCGATAAGTGCAGTTGCTCAGTTTCGGATAAGCATCCATGTGCTTTCGAATGGGTTCCACATAAGTGTATTCTTGGCATATCTGTGATAATAAATATCTTTGTGCAGGCATAAAACACAGTGAAGTTCTCGGCATATTTGTGATGATAAGGATCTCGATGATCCCTCACTAACACACACTATCTCGACATTCATTCTAACGCAGCCATCATCTCGGCATAATGATAATCATGATCTCAGTCATGATATTGATATGGACGCAATTACAAGGTCATGATCAAGAAGAAGATCTCAGTATAGCTCTCATATGTATACATATCTCGTTGTTATAGTGAACGGGAAGCAAGTGTCATGTGAAGGAGTAGCAATGATCTTGATGGAGGTGCAGCAATCTCAGTGATGGCCTCAATGATGCAAGCAATAATGATCTCAATGGTGCAGTAGTAATGGCCTTAATGTTGCCTAAGTGATGATGATGGTCTCAACAGTGACAAAGAAGAGGATTGGTGTCTTGGTCTTGGAGTGGCCTAATAGGTCAAGGGTCATGGTCTTTGTATTCGTCAACTAGAATATCTATAAGAAGAATTTTGTGCAGGTTTTCCTCTCAAAGAGTGAGAGGTTTTGGCCCCGGAAGAAAGCCAACATCTTGTGTCCTTGTCTCTTTTTTTTTATAGCTATTTGATTATCTAAGAAGACACACTCTAATATTAAAGATTGTTCTAATAAGAAAAAATTAAAAACACCTTACAAATAGTTATCATGTCAAGAGGAATCTCATTAACTCCATTCGCCCTAGATTCTTCAACAGGCGACTCCAAAATGATCATCAAGTGGGTACAGAGCTAGAACTCTCTTGAGGTTCCATCCTTATTTCATTAGATGCAAAATATCAAGTTCTTGTTAACATCCTTCATTGACATCACCTTCCAACATGTATAACGGAAGCAGAATTCAATGCCAGATGCCCTCTCCATACGTAGGATTTTCCTTCAGCCAAGTTTGATGCATTTCAACTAGCTTATCAATGGTGTTGTTTGTGGATCTAGGACCTTTGATTCCTAGCATCAAACAATTTTATTTTATTTTTCTCTTTTTATTTTTTTGATCTATATCTGATGATGATCATTTAGTTCTTTTTGGAGTTTTTTATCTATATCCCCCTGACTAGCTTGTGGTCTAATGTGATATTTTCTCAAGGTGATTCGGTGATTCGAGTAAGTTGTTCCTCTGGACTACATTGGCTTTTAACTTTTTTGTCTACTTTATTTTGGTGTAAAACGGAATGTAGATGGGCATTTTCATACCCCTGTTTTGGCTTTGGTATTTATTTCGTACATTTTGTACATTGTTATGAATGAATCTGGGTCATCAAGTTATAGAGACATGATTATGTAAACTTATTTTAGTAATGAAATAAGTTTGTTTTTTCTATTGGAAAAAAAGGAAAACCTCAAATAAAACCTAAGAGGCATGTTGTCCTATCGTATCATGATGTTTCCATAACTTTGGAAATAGCGATTTTTGAAAGCATAGAATCTAATCATCCCTAGATTTATGTTGCATCCTTCTTTAGACAATATATCTACCTCGTTGTTTTGGACTCTATAAATATGGGAAATGGTGACCCTTCTAAAGTCTTTAATCAACAATTTAGTCATGTCCCTCCAGTGTGTGAGCTAAGTAGTCTCTAACTTAAGTCTCAAAATTACCCACTCCATAACCACCTTTGAGTCTCTAAATATGTCAAGGCCAAGCCATTTGGAGCAATAAATGACCCCCCACATGGCAAGAAGCTTCGCTCTAGTGTTTGAGCCTTTACTGCTAAACTAATGGAAACAATAGAAATCTCTAGGCCTTAAGTATATGACCATCCCACTACCACATGACCTGAATGATGAGGTCATTCAAAAAATCACACTAGATAATTAGCCCAGATATCCTTTGGGCATCGATTGCTTTTAGGAGGATTTTCCTCAAGTATACCAATCTCCATAAAGTATGTTGAAATCTTTGTGCGTGTGTTACTCACATCAAGCTTCTCTTTCTCAAATATATTGTCATTTGTAACTTGCCATATTCCCCCTAGGACATAAAAAGGCAAAGCCTTATGTGTCTTATACTCTATAAACCACAGCCTTAAACATTCCCCTATGTCTGTCCTATCCCAAGAAGCTCTTATATTCAATATAGTGAACACTTTGAACCATACAACAACCAAAAATGGACATTGCAGCTTCACGTCTTCTGTCAGGCCAGGCAGTAACTCTCCAACGGCAGTAAAACTGATTCGTTTTTCATTCCATAGGTAACCCATTGTTATATACAATAGGGAGTGATTGTTCAGTTCATCTCCCGATGACTGTTCACCTTCCCAATTTATTTATTTACATAAAATTCCCAATCATGAAGATTAGGTGTCAACATTCCCCCCTTAATCTGAAGGGATGTTGGTGAGTCCAAGCATCATTCTGAATCGTTCAAGCTTTTCCCTTCCAAGTGCTTTGGTGAAGATGTCTGCAATTTGCTCATTTGTGGAACAATGACGGAGATGGATTGTTTTGGCCTCAACATGATGTCGAATCAAATGATATTTAGTATTGATATGCTTTGTTCGATCATGGAACTTTGGGTTCTTGGCCAACTTTATTGCAGAGGTGTTATCAATCATGAGTGGAGTTGATTGTACTTGTTTTACTTGCAAATCTTCAAGAATTTTCCTGAGCCACACAATTTCTTTCGTTGCTTCAACTGCTGCCACGTATTCTGCTTTTGTTGTGGAATCTGCTGGAACTGATTGTTTGCGTGATCTCCAGGAGACAACTCCTGATCCAAGACTCATAGCATATCCTGAAGTAGATACCCCAGTTTCTTTGTCTCCATCGAAGTCTGAATCAGAGTATCCAATCAAGCTGAAGTCGTCCACCTGTGTATACTTGATTCCAAGGTCTTGAGTTCCCTTCAAGTACCTTAGAACTCTTTTTGCAGCAGACCAATGTCCCTCACAAGGCTTTTGCATGAACCTGAAGAGGATTCCAACAGTAAATGAAATGTCTGGTCTGGTAGTAGTGAGGTAGATGAGACTTCCTACAAGCTGTCTATACTTTGTTGCATCCTCAAATTCCTTTCCTTCAACAAATGTGAGCTTTAAGTTTTGTTCCATTGGAGTAGAAAGAGGATTGCACTCTGTCATGCCAAATCTGTTTAACAAATCTCCAATGTATTTCTTTTGAGAAAGAAATATGGATTTTGGATGTTGGGTTACTTCAATGCCAAGATAGTAATGAACATAGCCCAAATCAGTCATTTCAAAACTTTTCCCCAATTCCTTCTTTATGGATGCAATGTAGCTTTCATTGTTCCCTGTCATTAAAAGATCATCTACATATACCACAAGATACACAACTGTTTTGCCAACTTTCTTGACAAATTAAGTTGCATCATCAAGATCAAAATGATTGAAGCTGAGTTTCAAAAGATGCTCAGTTAGTTTTTCATACCAGGCTCGTGGTGCTTGTTTGAGGCCATACAAGGACTTCACAAGTTTGCATACTTTATGTTCATGTCCTTTCAAAGCAAATCCTTCAGGCTGGGACATAGAAACATTATCTTTTAGATCTCCATTCAAGAATGCAGTTTTTACATCCATTTGATGGACTTTCCAACCGTTCTGAGCAGCTAGTGCAAAGAGTGTTCGGATGGTGGCCCATTTTGCTGTGGGGGCAAAAGTTTTCTCATAATCAACCCCTTCCTTCTGTGCAAAACCTTTTGCCACAAGTCTATCTTTGTGCTTGTCAAGTGAGCCATCAGCTTTGTACTTGTTCTTGTAGACCCACTTGCAGCCAATTGGTTTGGTTCCAAATGGAGGATCAACCAGCTTCCAAGTGCCATTCTTTATGAGGGCATCATACTCCTTTTGCATCGCTTCTTTCCATTCATCATGAGAAGCAGCTTCTTTGAAGGAAGTTGGTTTAAAATCTGTAGACAAGTTCAATTCACAATCATAAGTAACATCCATATCAACATGTGAATTAGAGTCATCTACATCACCTCCATCTTGTCGGTTTGAATTTCTGGTTCCTGTTTTTCCAATTTCATCAGGATGAACACTTTCAAGTGTCTTTGTCAGCCACTTTGGGGGACCTTTCTGAGATGGTCCAGGCTGCTCTGTTGATTGAGTTGGGACTGAATCAAGATTGAGTCTCCCAATTCTATCAATTACATCACTTAAAGCATCATCTGTTGTTGGAGTTTCATGCAGGGGAGTTTGTTCTTCAAAAGAAGATTCCACATGTTGATCTAGTATAGGAATCCCCCCTTCAAGATGTGGAATCTGATTATCAAATTCTTGAAATGATTTCGTTTTTGCGAATCTATCCAAGCGATCAAGTTGCCGCTCAACAACATTGTCAGATTTGGATGATTCAAGAAAAATGACATCTCTAGATACAACAAACTTTTTATTTACTTCATCATAGAGGCGGTATGCTTTAGAGGTGTTTGAATACCCCGGGAAGATACACTTACGACTTCTAGCACCAAGTTTGTTTCTATGTACCTTTGGTATCAAAGCATAACAGGTGGAACCAAAGATCCTAAGATGTTTTACCGAAGGGACATGTCCATACCACAATTCATAAGGAGTCTTGTTTCTTATAGCATTAGATGGACATCTATTCTTTATATATGCAGCACATAGAATAGCATCAGCCCAAAACATTATCTTTACATTTTTGAAGAAAAGCATGGACCGTACCATATTCAAGATTGTTCTATTCATTCTTTCAGCTACACCATTCTGTTGGGGATTATAAGGCACAGTTGTTTGATGTTTGATCCCATGTTGGTGAAGATAGTGTTCAAATTCATTTTATGTATATTCATTTCCATTATCAGTGCGAATAGACCCAATATGAGAGTGTGCATCATTTTCAATCCATTTATGAAAATTCTTGAATGTTTGAAAAGCATCAGATTTGTTCTTCAATAAATAAACCCAACACATTCTGGTGTAATCATCAATAAATGTCATGATATATTTATTTCCATTTGCAGAAGGAACAGGCATTGGACCACATAAATCTGAATGAATGAGTTCAAGCTTCCTATGTGCTCTTGAATGTGAATCATGAAAACACTGTTTGCTATGCTTTCCTAGAATCCAAGCATCACATTGCTTATGTTTCCTAGGAATTGTAGGCAAACCAGCAACACCATTTTTCTTCAATAAGCGGAGATTGTCATAGTTTAAATGTCCAAATCTAGCATGCCATAATAAACTTGATGGAAGTGTACCTTCTTCATGATGATAAATATATGAGAAATGTTGTGCATGAGCAGAGGTTCCTTGCAGTTTGAGAAGTCTTTCTTCTTCTATTCCCCTCATGACAAGTGAGTGGTCAGATGCTTTTCTTACCTCAAGTTTGCCCATCAAACATATGAATGGAGTGACCTTGCTGGCGGATGTGGACCAAGGACAGCAAGTTTCTCTTGAGCTGTGGGAGATATAGAACATGATCCAGAAGAAAGTCTGAAAGACCAGGCAGTTTAAGTCTGATTGTGCCAAGCCACGATGGCTTGATTTTTGACTGATCTGCAAAGTATACTGCTCCATCAACATTGTCAGTGAAATCTTCAAAAAAATCTTTTCTATGAGTCATATGACAGGTTGCTCCCGAATCAAGCAAGCAATCATTTTTCGAAGAAGCAAGTGAAGCATTAAACAAATCTTCATTTACTCCAATGTTACATTGTGCCTCAATATAGTGAGCGGATTCAGGTGCTTTACCTTTGTCTGTATCATCAGTTTTACCTTTCTGCTGGTTTCTTTTCTGCTCAATTTTGTCCCATGGTAGCTTGCATGTAGAAGCATCATGTGATCCATTTCGTTTGTAGCGAATACAATGCAGATCTGCCTTTTCTCCTTGAAAATGTCTGCCCCCCTGCCTCTGAAGTATCTTCCTCTTCCTCTTCATCCACCTCTTCCTCTTGTAGAATCTTGAGCAGGATGCTTTTCTTTATGAGCAAGGCACACAGTCTCTTCAGAAGATTCAGGAGTTGTCTTCTTTCCAAAGGCTTTTTCTCTTTCAGCAAACTTTTTCACAAAAGAGTCAAAGGTTATATCTTTAAGATTTCCATTTGCTTGTAAAGACTCAAGATAATTGGAGTAGGTAGGATAGAGTGCCTTGAGAAAAGCAATGAGAGGGATATCCAGCTCAACCTTAGTGGATTTAATATCATGCATTATAGACTTTACTTCAGATGCAAGAGCAAGAGGATCATTATTTTTCAGTTCAAGAGTGAAGAGTTTAATCATGAGCTGAACAACTTCAAGTGCAGAATGTGAGTCATGGAGTTCTTTCAGCTTTTGTAAAGCTTCAAAGGCAGTTGAATATGATGAAATATGGCGACTTACTTCTTCATTTACAGATGTTGCGATTAATGCATAGGCTTTGTTGTTCTTGTTTTCCCAAATGACGAGCTCTTTGTCTGATGTAGGCTGCACTGGGTCATTGTCTCCTTCTCCGACACACACTCCTTTCCACAACTCATTGAAGATGAAGGTGTGTTTTATCATCCAGGACCATTCAGGATAGTTCTCCTTGCCAGTGAGAACTATTCCTACCATAGAGATGATTGAATGCATTCTGTAAAAAATACTTCTGCTGATAAAAAAAACTTTCGCTGATAAAAAACTTCTGCTAATAAAAAAAAACTTCCAGTTGATATACAATGAAGTTGTACTCAAAAGGGCAACTCAAAAGATTTCAAATCCACAATGTGACCCCTATAAATCCATCATTGTATAAATTCTCCTTACATAAACCTCATAAGTTTCATATAAGTCCATCATATAACCCTCATAAGACTTCACCTTATAAATCTTATATAAATCTCATAAAACTTCACATAAATCCACCAAATAAATCTCATATAAGTTTTATATAAATCCCTATAAATCCACCATTATATATGCATATGGCATACGCCCCCTTTTCAAAAAATACTTAATTACCATGTGACAGCGTTCAAATGGCATACGTCCCCTTTTCAAAAAATACTTAATTACCATGTGAAAGCATTCAAATGGCATACGTCCCCTTTTTTTTTAAAAAAACTTAATTACCATGTGACAACATCCAGCGTTCAACTATGTAACTGCGTCCAGCGTTCAATTGTATGTGTTGCAGAACTGAGACTCGGCAAACATATATGTGAAGAGGGCAGACGGAAGCGTTGGTTAAAAACGGAATAGCGGAGAGCCGAGAGGACACCAAGGAGCAAAACTGGAAATATTGACCAGCGAGCGCTCAACAAGCACCTACGATCTTTTGGAGCAGATGCAGTATTTGTATGTAAGGTTCCGCCTCGATCTTTGCTTTCTCGAATGATAGAATCCAGTCGTTCATGGTGAGACACTGTGAAACGTTCAGAAGACTTCCTCCAAGAAGGGAGCCGCAGCAGACAAGAAAGAAGAGCGAGAGGATAGACGAGCAGCGCAGTATGAAGCACTTTGACACCAGAGAGCAATCAACGCATTAGTAGAGAATATGGCAGAGGAACGTTTGCATATCAGAATACGTGGAACAGCAAACGTTTATGGGCAGAGCGCAGGTAAAGGAATATGGCGCAGGTCTCTATAACTGAAAATGACAGACAGAGAGGGCACAGCTAATTGTATGGAGGAGCAACGCAGGTATTATGAGAGTAGACAAGGGAGTTACAAGGAACATGAGCTAAAAAAGCGTTGGCTCTGATACCATGTCAGGCCAGGCAGTAACTCTCCAACGGCAGTAAAACTGATTCGTTTTTCATTCCATAGGTAACCCATTGTTATATACAATAGGGAGTGATTGTTCAGTTCATCTCCCGATGACTGTTCACCTTCCCAATTTATTTATGTACATAAAATTCCCAATCATGAAGATTGGGTGTCAACATCTTTGTCATAGGCCTCACATAACTCACACCTACAAGAACATGGGAGAATTGGTAGTTGTAACTATGCTCACCCTCAAAAAAAGATTTTCAAACCACTCATAATTGTACATATCCAGTGTAATGGAAAATAAACCCATCAGTGACAAGAGCATAGGAATGGAATTGGAAAGAGGAGGCCTCTAACCAGGGGGGAATTTTCATTCTTCTTAGGCAGTGGAAATTCTCACATGTCAATTGGAATCGATGATGTGAAACATCATGTATCAGGGAAATAAAATACAAGAGCTAGAATTGAAAATAAAGGAGATGTAGGCAAAGATACAAGGAGTTGGAAATCCTAAAAATAGAATCTTATGCAAAGTTTGTACATGCAACACAACAGTGGGATCATAAGACCTAAATTGGGTAGAACCTAAAGTAGAAGTAATAATTCCATATGATTGGCCTTGGCTTTGGAATTCATTTTTCTTATAAATGCCAGCGAGAGTTATCTAGTTTTAAGAATATCTTTTATAAGCTATACATATTCAATTTACAAAAGGTATATGATTTTAAACATTTTTTAATAAACTATACACTTTCTAAATCTTAGGGATGTATGTAATGAAATTAAGCCAAGAGAGAGTATCAATTTAAAGTTATGATCCAGAAGAGAGAAACATTTTGTCACTCATGGTAAACATGTAATTTTGGCTTCCAATAGGAAGACTTCACTAAAACAAATCACTCAATTGTTATTTAAAATAAAAACAATTTATCCCATGCAAATTCATCACTCTGCAATATAAATACTAAACAATAAAATAATATTAAATTCAATTTTATAAATGATATTAAAATAATGTAGATTTAATGAGGAAATATATTCATTCACAAATCATAAATGAAATAGAAATAATAAAATATTGACAAATTTATTTAAATTCATCATTATAGAATGTAATCAATACTAAGAATAAATTAATAAATTCTAAATCTAAAATATTAAATAAAAATTGAAAGAACAAAAAATAAATAAATTTGAATGTGAAGTAGGACTTTTTTATAACCATAGTCTATATCTTTGATCCAAGTGGATATCGGTGGCCACCCGCCTATTCCACTTAGACCCCCACCAATGTACTATTATTTATTTCAGTTTCCATAATTGTAGCACATGTCACTATTTTTGGTAGCGTTTTAGATCCTGAATTTCCGACGCTATTTTGAGGCCCTAAACGACGTTTTTTTGGAAAACAAACAAGTGTGTATCTTTTACTTGCGCTTGCAAACGAAAGTTGTAGTGATTGGATAGATCTTTCTAACAAGGTATTGTGTGCATGAAACGGAGATCGTATGTCAAATTTACAACCCACGGGAAGTTGATGTACGAATTTACCCCAATGGGATCCACAGTTTTTATGTTTCATCTCCTAGGGTTATGTTTTTGGACATTTAGGGTTTTTCATTGTTTCTCAATAATAAATAGGCCTTCAAGCCTCTTTGTAACACATTTCAGAGGCATGTAGCCACCACATCTCTTCTTATAAATCAGCTACCATCACTCGAGCTAATTTCTTTCCATTTTGTATGTAAGCATCTTTCAGTGCTTTGATATTAATGAAATGAAGATTTATTCATGTTGAAACTTTGTATTTATGTTTATATTTGTATTGTGTCGAGACTTTATGGCAGCATGGAGAAATTCAAAGCTTGATTTGTGGCGTGGGGACTCTCACAAGTAGAAGGAGTTGACTATGAAGAAACCTTCGCACCAGTTGTTCATTATACCTCTATTAGAGTAGTGGTCTCCATAGCAACTGAGATGAGTTGGAAGATTCACCAAATGGAAGTGAATACTGCATTTCTCAATGGGGTCAGACAAGACGAGGTGTAGATTAAGCAACCACGGGGCTTTGAGGTGCATGGGAGAGAGTTTCATGTGTAAGCTTAAGAAAGCCTTATATGGGCTAAAGCAAGCACCAAGAGCACGGTACACAAAGGGATAAATGCCTACTTGCAGTGGATGGGTTTCCAGAAAAGTGATGCAAATCCAAATCTATACTTTAGCATCATTGGTGACGATCCACTTGTTTTGGTTTTGTATGTGGATGACCTGTTTATTACAAGCGAGGAGAGATTCATCAAGCACTGCAAAAGGGACCTTGCTTCAGAGTTTGACATGACCAATATGTGATTGATACATTACTTTTTGGGGTTGGAGGTTTGGCAAGAGGATGGGCATGTCTTCGTGGCCCAAGGCAGATATGCAAGGGACATACTAAAGAGTTTCCATATGAGGATTGCAAGCCTATGGCTACTCTGATGATCACCAATTGGAAGAAGTTGCATGCTTCATATTCCGAGTTGGTGAACCCCACATTATATTGTTAATTGATCGATTCATTGATGTATAATGGTCAACACTAAATCGGATATTTGTTTCCCAGTCAAAATATTGAGTAAGTTTATGATGGAGCCCGAGAGAATGCACTAGGTGGTTGGGAAACATGAGTTGGGGTCCCTACAAGGCACAGTGGAATATGGTCTAGACTATATCTAGGGAGATGGAGTCAAGTTGACAGGTTGTACAAACTCAAATTGGACAAGTGGTGCTAGTGAACGAAAGAATACTTTTGGATGTCGTTTCATGTTGGGCTCAACAATGGTGTCATGGTTTAGCAGGAAGCAATAGGTGGTGCTAGTGAACAAAAGAATACTTCTGGATGTCGTTTCATGTTGGGTTCAACAATGGCGTCATGGTTTAGCAAGAAGCAATAATCAGTGCATTGATTTTAGCAAAAGTTGAGTATATTGCAACTAGTCAAGCCAGTTGCGAGGCTATTTGGCTTCGCAAGATGATGTGGCTTATTTGGTCAGAGACTGAGACCAACTATGATATACTATAATAATCAAAGTTGCATTAAGCTTATAGAGAATCTGGTATTTCATGACTAGTCAAAGCACATAGAGGTAAGTACCACTCCATCAAGGATTGGGTTTAGAAAATAGTGGAGCTTGAGTATACATCCACTTAGGAGCAAGTTGCAGATATTCTCACCAAGTCATTACCAAGGGGCAAGCATATATATTTCAAAGACAAGTTGGGAGTGGTGAGAAACACCTTCAATAAGAGGGAGTGTTGAAGAAAAAGGTACGAAAGAGGAGTTTCCTCGTGCATTTCTCATTTTGCCTAAGAAAACACCTTTTTAGCATGTAACTTTATGTGTTGTAGTAAAGTTAAGTTATAACGTTACTTTATGTGGCATTTTATATACTATGTATTTTTTAATATTAAAGTCACTTTATAATTTTAAGTTGACTTTAAGTGGAGAAAAATTACATGGTACAAATATAAAGTTATAAAGTGACTGGGGAGTCGTTAATAACGGCAACCACATAAAAGAGGTGTCAAATGAGGGAATGATCTCCACCATTGATCTAGAGGGTTGAGATATCTCAGCGCTTGATAAAAAGGGATTAAGGTTCACCTATCTAATGAGAGCTAAAACGTGAGAAAATTTTGGGAAGCTCTCTCACTCTTCATGTGCATTTGGCGAAGAGGAGAGCAAAGGAAGAGGAGGAGAATGGCTAAAGGAGGTGGTCTTTTACAACAACAAAAAATACTTGCTACAATAGGCATGAATTCCTAGGAAATTGAGTTTAGGGTTAAGGGGCACGAATTTCTAAAAGACAATGAGTATACTTCAGCACACATTCAAAGCTTGAATGAGGGATTGTTGGTGGATTTTTTTGTGGTAGAGAAGTAACAAACACCCTGCACACATTACTAGGTAGCAAGTCAACCCTCTACACAAATTTCACAGTAATTTCTAGTAGCAATAACCAAGTATTTCGAGATTGTGTTAGTGACAAGCAACACAAAATTCAAGGAAATAATTGTAGGCCTATCAATGCTGATTTCAATGAGGTTTGTGGATTAATTAGAGGTCAGATTAGCCCAAGTTACAAGGCAATCAAAGTCAAATTAACAACTCAAATTTCTAGGAAAATATAGTCAATCATAGGCTCATTTTTCTAAGCATTAAAGGTTGAACAAAGGTCTAATATTTTTGGCGGAAAAAGGATAGTCTATGACCCAAAAATTGAGCACTGACAATGGCACTCTTTTCCCATGTGGTTTTTCTAAGGTCATTGTTAGACCAAAAATAATTGTGAAAAGAATGTAGTCCTATAATGTTTTATTATAATTTGCATGAAAAGTTTATATATCAACTAACATATTGAGCTATGGGCATTAAACTCTATGCAAAACCTTTGACACTGGGTTGGGGTTACATATTTTGAAATTCCTACACAAATATATTGTGGAGGTGCACCCCACCTTAAGTGACATGTTCAACTATTATTACAGTTCTAAATGTTCCTAAAAGCCCAATATTAATGCTAAAGATCTTATATAGTTTGTGATGATTTCAAATCTTTAAAATATTTTTTTCACTGAAATTTTAATATTTTACTTTATCTTTATAATAAAACATGTAATTAAATTCAAATTAATTAGTCATGAATCATCAAAGAGTTAACCCTCAATCCTAACTCCAAATTTTACAACATTGTTCTCACCATTGTCAAGGAATATTGTTAAGAAAATGCTAAAGATCGTATATGGTTTGTGATGATTTCAAATCTTTAAAATATTTTTTTCACTGAAATTTTAATATTTTACTATCTTTATAATAAAACATGTAATTAAATTCAAATTAATTAGTCATGAATCATCAAAGAGTTAACCCTCAATCCTAACTCCAAATTTTACAACATTGTTCTCACCATTGTCAAGGAATATTGTTAAGAAATATGATTAATAAAATGGTCAGTTTCTACAATGGCTATACCCAAAATACGGAACTTGAAATAGAGATCTTGTGTTCAAATAAAGATCCCTCTTAGAGTAATGTTTATATCTAAAGCATAGTCGGTTTGGCTGCCCATAATCTAGTAACTTTTTCTTGAAATCTTAAATTTGAGCTGCGTAATTTTTATAATCTCAAGGGTTGACCATTTTTCTTAAAATCTTAAATTTGAGTGGTGTGATTTGTATAATGTAGAGGACCTGAGATTTTTCAGGGAACTCAATCCATTTATACATTCAAAAATACATTTTAAATATCAAGAAATCACAATCTCACCCAAAATTATATCATTTTCCAGGCACTCAATCCATTTATGCATTCAAAAATACATTTTAAACATTAAAAAATCACAATTTCACCTAAAATTATATCATTGAATTTTGGTGAAAAAGACCAAAAACATCTCTTAATTGAAAACTGCATCTATATCAAATATCTAGCCGAAGGTCAAACATTTGTTACGGTTATTTACTAATAATTTTATATACTTCTTCGACCAAAAGGATGGTGACCATATTCATGTGACAGGTCTACTGAATATCATAGAACCGTCCAAAGGATGGTGACCATATTCATGTGACAGGTCTACTGAATATCATAGAACCGTCCATATAATAATATGGAAAGGTTACCATTTTGCTCACCAACACGGGTTGAAAAAACTTATGTAAGGTCGGCAAAAAGCAAATATGATCTAAAGCTTAAGAGTTGAACAGCATGGCAAAGAAGTAAATATGATCCAAAGGTTAAGAGTTGAACAGCATGGCAACGAATTGATAAATTCAATAGAAAATAACCCACAGCATGTCGGGAAAAAGTAAATATGGTGTAAAGGTTTAAGAGTTGAACAGCATGGCAAAGAATTGATAAATTCAATAGAAAATAACCCACAGCACGTCGGGAAAAATTAAATATGGTGTAAAGGTTTAAGAGTTGAACAGCATGGCAAAGAATTGATAAATTGAAGAGAAAATAACCCACGTCATAAAGATTCCGAACCATCTAGAGTTACACCTTCGAAATCAGCTCTGAGAAAACAATCCTATTAAGCCTACTCGGTAAGAATCCTTCAGAACAGCAGAATGGCTCTAAAAGAGTGACAATGGTAACTCGAAAACCATCCAAAACAAAGTATTCAGAATAGATAATGGAGCTGGATACCCAGATGCTCAAACTACAAGCCAGTGATGACCGAGGCACCATCCAAGACATGAAACTCAGTCTCAAGACAACTGAGCCATGAGAATCAGCAGTTGAAAATTGAAGCAAGATCTAAATCAAACAAGCAAATAAACCAAAACTGAAAAAGGTCTCAATAGAAGGGGCAAGATTATTCAAGAGTCGGGGAAAGATGCCAAAACATCAATGCAAAAACAACACAAAAGGGCATCACCACCGAAGATATCAGAAATATAACACTGGAAGAAGAAGATAGGCAGAATAGGCTTCAAATTTGTCATCAAAGGAGTGGAGTGTGACGACAAAGAATCCATGATTCAGAGCAAACTTATTAGAGGACATCTCGGAATGCACAGGGTCAGCTACAGGCAGCGCAGAGAATGAGCAAATGGGAGAAAGAATAGATAACAAAAAATAGCTACTGAAAATAACGCTTTAGTTTGGGCATACAAAGCCTAGACAATGACAGCACGGCAAATGGCTAGTCTTGTGGAACAAGTGGACTGGGGAATAGTGGAAATGCTAATGATAATCTTAGTTGAATTCGTTAAGCACGAGGGTTGCAGCATCGAAAGCTACCAAGGTTCAAGATATGGCAGCTTGTAATAAGGCAACAGACAATCACAAAGGCCATGGCGGCGTTGCTTGCTTTATAGAAGGGAAACTACAATAAAACAAGGATGCACAAAATAGACAAAATAACTAACACATAGGGCTCTAGCATACGCTTGCTATTTTGCCCAGCAGAAATAAGTATTCTACAAGAGGCAAAACTACCTCCAGCTCACCAAAGATGCAATGAGCACACCCTCATTGGCCAGTTGGAGTGGAAGTACGGAGGAGAGATTGAATAAATGATGTCGTTAAAAAGACCAATTTAAGAAATCTTTCAAATTATTCTACGAGAGGCAAAACTACCTCCAGCTCACCAAAGATGCAGTGAGCACACCCTCATTGGCCAGTTGGAGGGGAAGTATGGAGGAGGGATTGAATAAATGATGTCGTTAAAAAGACCAATTTAAGAAATCCTTCAAATTATTCTACGAGAGGCAAAACTACCTCCAGCTCACCAAAGATGCAGTAAGCACACCCTCATTGGCCAGTTGGAGTGGAAGTATGGAGGGGGGAATTGAATAAATGATGTCGTTAAAAAACCAATTTAAGAAATCCTTCAAATTTGCATTGAGCAACATCATATCATCATAAACCTAGCGCAATGTTAGGGCTACCAAAAAGCTACTTTATCTCTCTCACACACAACGGACAGAGTGTGGTAAACTACGACATTACTTCAGCATGCAACATTGAATACACTTAAAACTTCTCAATCCACAAAGTGAAGTAAAAGACTTTTAAGAACTCCAAGTCGAACAATTGAAATGGATCAAGAACTTCTCAAGCAGTGTTGCATCATTACTGAACTAGCTTGTCGAAGAAAGCTAAACCATTTGGCAACAAGTCTCATTTCAACCAATTTCAAAAGAAAATATTAACCACCATGTAGGGATTTCCCTTGGAACCATGATTTGACAGGTACACACAGCAGGAATAAGTATTCTACAAGAGGCAAAACTACCTCCAGCTCACCAACTTTGCCGTAAGCACACCCTCATTGGCCAGTTGGAGTGGGAGCATGAAGGAGAGATTGAATAGATGATGTCGTTAAAGAGACCAATTTTATAAATGCTTCAAATTTGCGTTGGGCAACATCATATCATCATAAACCTAACACAATGGCAGGGCTATCGAAAAGCTACTCTCTCACACGCACACAATGGACAGAGTGTGGTAAACTACGCCATTACTTCAGCACAAAATATTGAATACACTTCAAACTTCTCGATCCACAAAGTAGAGTAAAAGACCTTTAAGAACTCCAAGTCAAACAATTGAAATGGATCAAGAACTTCTCAAGCAGTGTTGCATGATCACTCAACTAGCTTGTCAAAGAAAGCTTCCCAAAACAGTTGGCAACAAAAGAAAATATTACACCATGCAGGGTTTTCCCTTGGAAACCACCAAGGATGAAGGGATATAGATCTAGGAATTGGTTTTAAAATGGCTAATTCAGAATAAATCTTTAAAATCTTTGTGAGAAGCATATATTGTATAGTGGTAAGGATTATTGGTCATATTGTGTGCATATCTAAAGAGCAAAATGGAGCTAGAACTTTGATTGGATCAGGAATAACATTATGATCTACAAGAAAGGCAACGTGGAACTATGAAAATGCCATGGTTCCAAACTGTCCTTCCTGCTCAAATCATGGTTCTGAGCAAAGTCCCCATGGTAGATTATATTTTTGCCATCTTCAAAGGATTGTGAACAATGGTCGGGCAATTACAGAACCATCATAATCAACCGAATGTTCCACTAAACTCTTTGAAGGGATTGTGGAAAGGAAACTCTGCAAATGTGTAGGAAATAAAGATAGCTAAGGGCCAAAGTCATTTTGGCACAAAAAACCTGGGATAACAAAAACAAGGAGCTATGGTGTTGTTTCATAGATTTCGTGTTTGAAACAAATCTGCAACTGAAAATCTGTCATAAGCTAGTACAAATGGGGTCCCAAATGAGTGCATTGCAACAATTGATAGTTTGTACCAGCACGTAAAAGCAAAATAAAAACTGATGAATGGTTATCCAAGTGATTTAATCATGACATACGAATGAAACATGATTGCCCAACGCAAAAATCAAAACTAATGAAGGGTTACCCAAGTGTTCTAGTCATGACATACAAGTCAAAGTTGAAACACGATTGCCCACTCTCCACCACATTTGTTTGGGTTCTACATCAACAAATTATAAGTGGATAAATCGAAGAGAGAACATAGCAGGAACCATCATGAAAGTTTTCCTCTACGCAGATGATGCCATTTTAGCAGCCAAACACTATCCTGTAGAGTTAGAAGCACCGAGAAGGCTGATCATGTATACCCCAAGTGCCAGTGATGGGCCAAATCAAATCCGAACAATAATTAGACAAGAAAAGCCAAAGAGGAAGAATGCACAAGATTTACAAGCAGGTGATGGCTGGAATGATGGGGCTGTAGCAGAGACAAGTGCCCAGTGAACAGTGAGGAACTAAAAATACTTCTGTAAGAATGCTGCAGGACTGGGAAATGATGAACATATACGAAGAGAACAACATTTACATAGATTAAGTCAACAAGCATTGGAAAATTAGAAGTCAAGACTACCTAAAGCTCAATATTACTTGGCAGAGGGAAACTAACAGCTGGACTAAAATCCAGCGCTGAGACTAAGGTGTGAAACCAAAAGAACAACACACAACCAAAGGAATTATGGGAGGAAAAGATGGCAAAAAGAGGGAAAGAAGAGATGGAAACAAAGCAACACTTCCTGATGTGTTGTGATCACCACATCCCATCCCAAGATAGGACTTGCCAGTGATGTCACTTAGTGGACATAGAGTCTGAAAAGCATCTCAGCTTCAGATGTCCAATCTAACTACGAGATCAGAGGTAGGCTTAAATGTCTGCCATAGCTCCAGTGCTCAAGCAGCTCCCACTCCATATTCTTTAGTTATTCAAGCCAAAGATGCATGGCTCTTTTCATAAGAGAGATTTCAAAACACAAGATCGCTTATATGCACCTCCCCATCAACCCATCTGGGAGATCACTTTTTCTTCCTCATGGTCCCACCGTCTCAAGGCAGCAAACTGCAGGCCAAGCCCTCCAATACATTTCAGATCAGTGAAATCTCGAGTTTCCTCTTGCCCCCTTGGCCCCCACCCCCAAAGCAGGTCAACCACCTTGCATGAGATCTCTAAGGAGCTCTTGTTCCAGAGCCCAGGTCAAACACCATCAAACACCCAAACAGATCAGTTATAGGTGGCAAAACAAAATCTTTGTGCAGAGTACCACTCTCTAAGATCAATCAAGCTGTGAATCTTCCATTCAAAAATTCTCTCTGCATTGAATGTTATTAGTGTTGAATCTCCTCCACAAATTCCTCCCAGAGCCGACAAAGCCAAGGCCCCTTGACCACAAGCAAATCCCTGAAAACATTATCCACATTGGCCCCGGCCACCTATGGTTGTGGATGACTTGGTTGAGAAGTGTTCCTCTCTATCCCCTTGCTCCCCCTCAGCTTGGTTGCAGCACACCTTGACATGCTTTCCACTTGTCATGATTTTGTTTTCCTGAACTTATTTTGAACTCCCCCTTTTGGCTTTTGTACTTGGCTCTTTTTCTGCTTTTGATAGAGTACCAATAGGCACTGCTTTTGCACTCCCACAAGGTACTGACATCAGATGTACATTTTTGCCTCATTGACCTACTTCCTGTGGTCATTAGTTGGACATTCAATAAAAATATCTTTATCTTACACAGTACTATATAAAAGTCCAAAAATCAAATCAGCCACTGGGAGACTTTTAAGAGGAGACAGTGAGAGGCACAACCATGGCTGCAACAATGATGGTGGCAGAGCCAAGATCCAAAAATCAGTGGTAGGGCACTCTACACTCAAAACAGGGTAAAGAGGCGCAGACTAGTTGTACAAACTTCTTTACACAATAATCTTGAATCACACTTTTGCTTCTTACTACTATTTTTTGTTGTAATCTTGTTAGTAAAATTTGGCTATATAAAACTTTCTGAGAACAGCCTTTTAAGTAACTATTGATGTCCCATAAGAAAGGTTTAATAAAATATTCTATTCTATTTATTCTAATTCCAAAATAAACAAGAAATATGAGTGTACAAGTCATAGTTGCAACCTTTAACTAAAAATGCAAGCAGTAATGAAAAAGCATAAAAACACGCAGCACCTACAGACAGCTATTATGTTTGAACATATCAAAAGGCATTCAGAATTTCAACTTGGAAGTTAATCATATCAAATTAGCATTATATTAACCAGTAGAAATAGAAGGCCTTTCACTTCCCTCGGAAAGAATCAAGGGTATAACAGCCTTAAAATAAGGCCAGCAGTCAAATAGGTGAAAATCAACATTTGTATGCAAATTAGTCAACCAGTATAATACTTACCAAGGAGCAACGGATTTATAGTAAATTTTATATTGCAGGAATTAAAGAAGGTTCAAAGCTTAAAAATAGACTATTGGCCTACTTTTCATTTTACTAGCTCTGATATCCCTAACAACACCAGAACGAAAAAAATGTGACTATAACAGACTATTGGAAAAGGAGAAATGAAGATCACCCAATCAAATTGCTTTAAAGAGAAACAAATCAATCATGGGGATATAGGTGGGCATATGTCAAATCAAATACGATTATTGACAATTTAACAAACCTAAGAATGATTTAGAATTCACACGATCTTCTCACAAATGTATATTATCCAAATTTACTTAATACACAGCCTCCCTCCTTTCTGCAATTTGGCAAAAGATGGTAAAAATGGAATCCCCGTGAATTCTTACTAAATCGGATGCCATTTTGTGAACTAAAAAACAATCCAATAGCCAGCAACCATCATTCAAATTAGAAGAAAGAAATCTTTCATTGCAGATTAGACAAATATACTCATGACAGAAAACCAGTTTGTTGAATTGCTTGTTGTACTTAGCAGTGATACAACATGAGTACATACACATTAAAAATTTCTCAACTCTTCCTTCATTGCTAGTAAAATTTTAGCAGGCATATTGGTTTAGATCACAGTAATAAACTGAAACCTCAAATTTATCCAACCATGTATAAATTTGGAAGAAATTTCCAATGCAAACTGCTAGCAAATATAAGCAGTTCAGTTCTTCATCAACAAAATCTCAATACAATGAAACAGATTGAGAAAAGGATTCAGATTAAATAGCCCCACAAACTCTTTCTAAATCAGATAAATGCTTGTTACAAATATTTCTGACACCAATTTAACAAACAAAAAAATCTCCTGCTATCAATCCAACAGCCAGCAACTGTTACAGACTCTTAGATTGAAACCAAGAAAGACTTAGTAAATACATATACTGATGACAGAAAATCAGTTTGCAGAATTGCTAATTGTACTTGGCAGCATTATACAACCAAAATACCTACATATTGTTCACTCTTGACACAGCTCTGCCTTTCATTGAAAGTAAAATTTTAGCAGTCAGATTGGTTTAGACCCTAATAAGACTTGAACTCATGCAACGACACGTAAATTTGGAATTAATATCCAATGGAAACCCCTAGGAAACATGACCAACAGTTCAGTTGTTCAAGCATAAAAATTCAATACAATGAGCCAACTAAAGAAAGGGATTTAGATTAGTAACCCCTGCCAGAACCACCAGCAAGATCACCTTCATCCCTGAAGTTGTCTGTAGGCCTGTCCCCCCCAAGATAACCATCAGATCCACCATCAGCACCACCAGCGCTACCACTAATGCCACCTCCACTGGCAAACCCACTGCTGCCACCATAACCACCACCTGCACCACTACCACTGTCCCCATAACCACCACCTGCACTGCTACCACTGTCCCCATATCCAGCACCTCCATAACTCCCACCTCCATAACCTCCACCTCCACCACCATAACCCCCACCTCCACCACCATAACCCCCACCTCCATAACCCCCACCTCCATAACCTCCACCAGCAGGCCCTCTACTTCTCTCTGCAGCATAGTTAACACGAACACTGCGACCTTGAATTTCCTGTGACGACAACACAAATTTATTTAGTTCCAAAAAAAAAATGCCATCCTAGGTACTGCTTGAAAAATCAACAAATGCATTTCCAATGATTATGGAATTATTAACAAATACGGATGTTAATACTTAATAAATGGAAGAGAAGCTGAAAAGGAGGAAGCTGTAGATGCATCTCCCAGAGAGGTTTCTGTTCTAAGCAAATAGGGCATATGACAAGAGAAGATATGGTAAAGTAAACAAGAGCTAGATATCTGAGTCTGTCAAGCGCTCTCCACAAACAATGTGACATGTCACAAAAATCAGAGCTGAAAATTCATTTGAACAAAAACAAGGTATAATAGCCTGCCATGATGTTGAACAACATTTTTCTTTTTATATTATCTGTTTATTCTAGAGTTTAACCATCCAACCCAGTGAAGCAAGCCCCATAGAAGGATTGGTTTACAAAGTCAAAGGCATTTTCTATGAAATTATGACTTGCAAATGTAGTTGGCACGGCTTGTATGCTTTTATATATGTAACATAAACATTTTTGCCAAGCCAAAATAATTATAAATAAAATATGTTCATAGAGTTAGGAATAATGATGAATAAAGGTCAGCTCATTAAATAAGATCCAAATGACTGGCTGTGATCACTTTACCGAAATTTCAAATACATACCTTGCCATCCATTGCTGATAGGGCGGAAGCTGCTTCCTCTCCCGAGCTAAAACTCACAAAACCAAAGCCTCTTGACCTGCCACTATCTCTGTCCAAGATAACTCTTGCTGAATCCAAATAAAATTTAATATTCAATCAATCAATCAATATATTACACAAAATAAGCAGAAATTATTGTCCAACACAAAAACTCAACTATGCATTAGTATCATGTCAAGCAGGGTGCAGTCAAGTGGTTAAATCAAAGCATTTTCAGTTAAAACTCGCCCCAATGCTGATGAGATCATGAAGCCAAGAGAACTACCCACCACATTTAAGACTAAAATCAGGTGGTGGAAGCCCCAAACTTAACAGCACATATATGCAGCATATCTCAATGAATGATGACAGCTGCAAGAATTGGGGAAGTTGAACTGTAAAAGAATCGATACCCCTCCCCTCGATCATGGCAGTGAAGCCAAAGCTAAAGCCTACTTTATTAACAAAAGACAACAATTACTAAGCAACAGAAAACCAATACAATAGTGTTGCATACCTTCTATCACATCGCCAAATTCGGTAAATGCTTCTCTCAAGGATTGGTCATCCGTTCCCCATGACAGCCCTGTCAAACCGATCAATTGTGACAAATTGGTTCTCTCACAACGTTGAAAATAAAAACACTCCTTGGAAGTAGCAGAGAACAGAAGTTAAATGTACCTCCAACAAAAAGCTTAGAAGATGACATGTTGCGAACAGCATTGTAGAGAGAAAGCGGGGGTGCCGAGGTATTTGATCCAGTATGTTTTGTTATAGATTGCCTAAGCAGGCTTCCAAGTCTACTTGCAAAAGCCATTGTGCCCCTTCAACATGCAAAACCCAGAAGCGCTAATCGGCCCTCAGCACGATTACTACATCAGATAAACATGTAAACAATGAGCATTCAGCCTTCCGCAGTGTCCACGTGCTTTCATATACAGTGGTCTTTCAATTAACCCATAAATGAAAATAAACACAGAATAAATCTTCAACAGTAATCGAGCAAAACAGAAGACGGACTTCTAACTCCTGTTTGACTAATAGCATATTTTTAAATAAGTGGAGATATTGATGCCGAAGTTTGACAATAAAATCGAGGTCAAATAAATTTTACGCGTTCACCACATGAATACACTGATAAACCCTTGTAATTCCCTTTCGATGACCCTGATAACCTACCCAGAAAAGAAAATACCCTACAAGTGCCATTACAGAAACCAACCAAGATAAATAACCCCGAAAAGAAAATACCCAACAAGTGCCATCAAGAGACCAACCAAGAAATCAAAGCAAGGCTCGCGATACTCACTGATACTGCAAATTAGGAAGCCTACCTTCACTTCGTAATCACCGAACTGGGACCAGGACGAAACCCTGCTTAAACCCTAAACCCTTAGGGTTTTAAGATTGCCAGCTTCTGAAAATCACGGCAACCATCAAAAAGCAAATGAAATACCTTGCCAATTTCAGGTTTTACGAAGTATTAATTGGGGCAGAACCACCTATAGTGGGAAGCCCAATGATCGCCACCGTGCGATTTAAGGATTATGATAATATACGCCGTTGGATTTCGCCTAATACTGTCGGTAGATTGGATATTGTGAATCCTTGACTGTGCCGACGTGGAAGAATTGAGAGCGTAGGCTTCTGCTTGACCCCCTCAATGCCATTTTGCTTCTAGGAGATTTTTGGGTGGAGGATCTATATACACCTCTAGAAGGTTTTGAATCTTTGCTTTCTTGTATTAAATTCAAGGATATATGTGTATGGAGAGAAGTGGGGAAAATATTCTTGTTCAGTGTTTTTATTTATTTATTTTTATTATTTTAAATTAAAATTAAAATGGTTTAGTGTTATTAGAGATAGAGTTTAATCATTTGTAAGGGTGGTTTTTTTGGTCGAGTATTTTATATAAGTGTGTGTGAGAAATTAGAGTGACATATACACATCTTGTGGTGTTTTGGAATACTTTTCATGACTATATTATAATCTTTTCATTTTTAATAATTAGTAGAGGTATAACTAAAAATATGATTGTATATTTATGGTTTTAGATGAGAATATAAATATAGAATGTTAAATGTGACTTTCATGGTGTGTTGACATTGTTCTTAAGTTTGTTCTTCTTTAAACTTAGCTTCTTCATGGGAATGCAGGTATTGTTATTACATTTCTATCAAATAACGTATCTCGAGTTCAAATTACCCTCATGCACATATTTCGAATCTTCACATACCTCATTAATCAATGAATCCACTAGTCTTAGGCTTGTAACCAACTCACACCCCTCTTTCGCTAAGAGATGCTAGCAACATAATTACCTACAGTGACAGCCAGAGTGCCATACATCTTGCAAAGAACTCTGCATTTCATTCCAAGACTAAACATATACATCTCAAGTACCATTTCATATGGTTAGTGTTGGAATATGGGCAGTTGAAACTAGAAAAGATATACACTAGCTAGAACCCTGCAAATATGTTAACAAAAGTTGTAACGAGGGAGAAATTGAGATTCTGCTCAGTTTTAATTGGTCTTCAAGTATGACGAAGAAGATGAGAAACAGCCAGGTCCAAAGTGGCATCATTGTCCAGCAAATGAAGCAGCAGTGGAGTTTCTATAATCAATCTTCAAGTGGGAGATTGTTGGGTGTGGAGTCTGATTATCTTCTTTATTCAGAGGTATCTCTGCATTGGACCCCATTTCGTAATGTGGCGATAACGCCACCCATAAAATATACGCTGCCAGGGGGGTCCAGGGGGGGGAGGATGACGATTATTTGGAGCCCCCTATCCCCCGCCAGTCCACGGGGGGTGGGAGGATGACGATTATTTGGAGCTCCCCCCCCCCCCCCCCCCGCCCCCGACGGGGGATAGGGGGCAACGCCCCCAAAGCTAAAAATAGATGTAAAATTGCCTTGTAAAATGTTGTAATTTCATAGTCAATCTGGGCTATTCATTAGGCGGAGATCCGACGGTAGAAGTTATGTTTAATTTAGGGTTTTTTTTGCCCTAGAAGGAAACCCCTCGTTATTAATGAGGGAATTATATTACGTCTATGTAGATCTGTATTCTAAGTGAGAAAGAGAGAGGAGATTTTGTGAGAGATAAGAGGGAATTACAACGGATCTGTTGTAGGTTGTATCTCTTCATTTTGCTAGATAATATAAAAGGAAGGATGTTAAGTTATGGTATGTTCTATGCTAGAGCAATTTACTTAAATTTTCACAGTTAGCAATCACATCAGCATTAAGATAAACTGCAGATAGAACACAAATATAAATCGCAGAAGACAAGCCAAGACAAGAGGACACAAGATATGGCGCAAGCCAGGGACAAACCCCACAATGTGTGGGGAAACCCTTTGATCAAATCTTCTTTTATCTTCAAAGTTCAACAGAGAGAGAGAGAGATAATACAATTACAACATAAGTCAACACTTTGACTTGTCTAGATCTAAGCATAGACCATCTTCTATAACAATGAGATCAGTTGAAGACATTCTGCCTCAACTGATTCTCTAAGGTGACTCCTTCACCTATCATCGTGCTGCATCTGGTTCTCTTGCTGTACCACTCATACTGCACCATACTTCACTAATCACGTTGCTCATGTCCATGATCTTATCCATCATCATGATGCCCTTCATTTCCATGGTCTCATGCTGCCCATTATGTTGCATCTTCCATCATCATGCAGCCCTCTTCATCATCATGCTTAACATGCCCATCATGCTGCATCTTCCTTCATCATTCCTTCCGCTGAGATCATCATGATGCACATTCATATTAGTGTCATCGAGATCAAGTTTGTGAGATCATCTTTTATACCACAAGTCAACAAATCATGGCTTCCACAGGCTGCTCAATAATTTGATTCAAAACTGGTCAACACATTGACCCAATACACAACAACCTTGCCTCCAAATCTGTTGTCCCACACTGCCCTTGACTGTTCCTGGTTAGGGCACTTTAGCACACTGCAACAGCCCTCAAACAGTCCATGAACAGTCCTCAAACAGCCTTCAATACCTGCGGCCCACCTTAGTGTGATCCCTCTACTTCTACGCTGGAGATTAGGGCACAATACAGCCCCAAAACAGACCCACGCAAGTGTTTAGCTGTGGTGGTATGGCCTGCGGCCTACCACACAGCCTACCTGTAACTTACGTTCTGCCCAAACAGAGTTCTCTTGCCCTTTCAACGTGCCACAACAGACCTGCCCTTCTCCTTACCTAACTCGGCCTCCCAGCAAGTGTGAACAGACTTCAATACAGCTCCAAAAGGCTCCTACGCTGCCTCTTTCCCACGCTGAAGTGTCCTCTGCCTGCAGCCCAATCTAAGGTAAGAAGTTCGAGTTCCTTTTCTGCGGATTAGGCCTCTTCTTAACAATGATATGACCTACGTATAAGAGTCTTCAAGAACTGCGTATAAGGTCTCCATGATCAACGTATAAGGTCTCACCATGAACAACGTATAAGGTCTCTGTTTGCTGCATGGATCATCCTTATAAGCCTGTGGCTTACTGTGGTTAGGGCATCACTGCGGTTAAGGCATCATCTTTTGCTGCATATTAAGGTCTCCTCAATGTCTGTGGATCTAGCCTTACCCAAGCCTTCCTTTGTTGCGGATAGGGCCTTCCCTTTAGCTGCGTATGAGACCTCCTTTACTGCGGCCAGATCTTCTTCAACTGCGTACAGGTGTCTCTCCCTTCAACTGCGGCTAAGTGACCTTAGTTGACTGCGTCTAGGGCTCTCTTAGAAGACCCTTTCCACTACGTCCTCCTTGAGAGAGGACAACCCAAACAAGTGGAGAAGAGAGATCATATGAAGAGTGTTACCAAATGACTTCAAATCCTCCTCTATTTATACTAAAAACGAGGAGGTTGAATAGACACGTCGGCTGGGCTTCTAGAGCCTACATAAGAGCTGGTCGGCTTGACTATAATTACATAAACAAAATAAATTCATATCTCCATAAATACTTATCGGAATCGGATGATCTTTAGATCAATCCTACACCTCTCGACGAGAGGGATCCAATAAAAATATCAGCTGCCATAAATAAGCCGACCCACATGGAGTTTTGCCCTAGTTGCCAATTTAACACTCCCTCTCAACTAGGGGGAACTCCATCTGCTGATCCATATGTCCGACTGTACTATCTCTGCCATCAGTGCCCTGCACTGCTCTGCCCATCTTTGCTCAGCTCTGCTGGCTCTGCTCTACTCTACTCAGCTCTGCTGGCTTTGCTTAGCTCTGCTCAGCTCTGCTGGCTCTGCTAGCTCTGCTCTGCTCAGCTCTGTTGGCTCTGCTAGCTCTGCTCTGCTTTGCTCTGCTCTGCTCTGCTGGCTCTGCTAGCTCTGCTCTGCTCAGCTCAGCTCAGCGCTGCTGGTTCTGCTAGCTCTACTCTGCTCAGCTCTGCTGAACTATGAAGAAGAAGAATTGATCGAGAATGTCTCATACCATTCTCCACTGACCCGAAGTCAGACTCAGAGTGCGTACCACTGGTCCCAGACCAGTCTCAACCGACCCGAAGTCAGCGTCATAGTATGTACCACTCTCACTAGTTCCAGACCAGTCTTGCACTGACACGAAGTCAGTCTCGGAGTATGTACCACTGGTCCCAGACTAGTCTCAGCCGACTCGAAGTCAGCGTCATAGTATGTACAACTCCTACTACTAGTCCCAAACCAGTACTATTGATCCCATATCAATGGAGGACATCCTAGCGTAGGGAGTACGGTAGATACAACGATGCGTCCATCGGTACTACTATGGTCCCTAACTTCATTTCCCTGCTCATTGATCAGATGATAGGTACTTCCCATGAGTCCCAGACTGCATGGGTAGGAAGCCTTGACAGGAGAACTTAATCAATCCTGTCCTCACAGGAGAACACATCAATCCTGCTACAATTGCCATGGAGAACACATCAATCCAGGCCGCCATGGAGAACACATCAATCCAGGCCTCACAGGAGAACACATCAATCCTGCTACAATCGCCATGGAGAACACATCAATCCAGGCCTCACAGGAGAACACATCAATCCTGCTACAATCGCCATGGAGAACACATCAATCCAGCTCTGCTCTGCTCAACTCAGCTCAGCGCTGCTGGTTCTGCTAGCTCTACCCTGCTCAGCGCTGCTGAACTATGAAGAAGAAGAATTGATCGAGAATGTCTCATACCATTCTCCACTGACCCAAAGTCAGACTTAGAGTGCGTACCACTGGTCCCAGACCAGTCTCAACCGACCCGAAGTCAGCATCATAGTATGTACCACTCTCACTGGTTCCAGACCAGTCCTGCACTGACATGAAGTCAGTCTCGAAGTATGTACCACTGGTCCCAGACTAGTCTCAGCCGACTCGAAGTCAGCGTCATAGTATGTACAACTCCTACTACTGGTCCCAGACCAATACTATTGATCCCAAATCAATGGAGAACATCCTAGCGTAGGGAGTACGGTAGATACAACGATGCGTCCATTGGTACTACTATGGTCCCTAACTTCATTTCCCTGCTCATTGATCAGATGATAGGTACTTCCCATGAGTCCCAGACTGCATGGGTAGGATGCCTCGACAGGAGAACTTAATCAATCTTGTCCTCACAGGAGAACACATCAATCCTGCTACAATCGCCATGGAGAACACATCAATCCAGGCCTCACAGGAGAACACATCAATCCTGCTACAATCGCCATGGAGAACACATCAATCCAGGCCTCACAGGAGAACACATCAATCCTGCTACAATCGCCATGGAGAACACATCAATCCAGGCCTCACAGGAGAACTAATCATCCTGCTACACAAGAGAGCGTATCATCTTGTCCCACAAGAGAGTGAATCATCTTGTTCCAGTACGCACCACCAGGGGAGGGTGAGTCACCCTATGGTCGTATGTTGCTCCAATAGAACTGCAAGCCCCCCAAAGCTCCCAGAGCTCAATGTATGCAACATGCAGGACCCTTTTACAAAGGTCTCTCGACGACTCCAAGTCATTCGGGGAAATCACAAATTTGATCTTTCCTCAGGGCTCTGTCCTGTACATCATCTAAGTGCGATGGAGCCTCCTTGAACATCGACTTACCATATCCCAGATAAGGCAGTATTTGATGTCTATTTGCTGGAGCAATTGTCAAATATGGGATTCCTCAATAATCGAATCCCATCTCTGGTTGTCACAGAGAATCACAGTGGTATTCATCATGTGTACAAACAGCTCACTGAAGAGCTTCAGCAACCAGACTGCCTCACAGAAGGCCATACTATTAGCAATGTATTCCGACTTCTGCTTCCTACATCGAAGCAGAATCCAAAGAGAACCAACACTGAAAAGTGCTCTAGTGATCCTCCACACTGCCTGCCCACTCATCATTCGAATAATCATGTGGTTTCATATTTTCGACAGTGTATCTCAATCCATGAGAGATTGTGCCCTGAAGATATCTTAGAAGATTCTTGGCACCAATCTAGTGAGGCTCAACCAAATATGAGCTCACCATGCTGACTGCAACACATATGTTTGAACGGAGGTTCTCCAAGAACATCAATACGAATGAGTTTAAGAAACTCAAAGGCATTTCCCAAATCTGGTCCGACATCATTACCATATAACTTCTGAAAGTTAAGATCCTCGAGGCAGTCACAAGCTTGCAGCTTATCTTCCCACATTCTGAATCCAACTCCCTCTGTCTCCTATAAATGAGAGGGTTTGCACCTGTCAGACATAGGTGTTGGTACGAGAGGTTTATCATCCACAACCTTCGAGTAATGGTTTGGATCGGTTTCACTCCTAGTGAATCTCAGCTACATTAGACAGCTATCAATCCTCTCATACTATGCCCGAGGTGTTTTTCTTCAAGCCATAGAGGGCTTTCATCCACCTGTATACATGAGATTCCTTGATCATGATTCTCAAACTCCTGTGAACCTGCTGCATGAGGGGAATGGTCCCCTTATAATATTTTCCTTCGGTACATTTTAGACATGTACCTTCATGCTTCTTTTTGAATTCAGGCATCCTAGTCACCATCTGTCTCACAGACCTCCGGTGTTGAGTCAATGGACATGGTCCCCAGTGGACTTCCTGCAACTTGATACAACCCTGAACTCAAAAACATTTTTAAAAGATCTATTTTCAAACACGTACCTTTCCATCGATAAGTGCCACCCTGTAACCTTTGACTTCCGTTTCCGAGATGGACATCAGGTTCTTCTTGCGATCAGGTACATAAAAGAGATTCTGGGGTTTCTTGCTTTCGTGGAAGAGTTGACCATTGTCTTTGATGACCCGCATCTCTGTCATTCGGGCACTCCTTCGTATAAGGGCCGAACTCATAACCAAGACATCTACCTTTCCTTCCTACCCTTAGATCTGAACTTCCCAATGAAGTGATGCCATCAGAAGTTTTGTTGCGCCATTCTAATAACATTCTCTGCTTCAACTTCACCCTAGGTGAATTATGAGGAACCCATTGATCCTTTTGTCTTGTCCCAACTGTATTTGGTGATTGCTCTTTCACTATTGCTTGGGCATTGTCTTCACCTCAACTCTGATACCATGTTAAGTTATGGTAAGTTCTATGCTAGAGAAATTTACTTAAATTTTCACAGTTAGCAATCACATCAGCATTAAGATAAACTGCAGATAGAACACAAATATAAATCGCAAAAGACAAGCCAAGACAAGAGGACACAAGATATGGCGCAAGCCAGGGACAAACCCCACAATGTGTGGGGAAACCCTTTGATCAAATCTTCTTTTATCTTCAAAGTTCAGCAGAGAGAGAGAGAGATAATACAATTACAACAGAAGTCAACACTTTGACTTGTCTAGATCTAAGCATAGATCATCTTCTATAACAATGAGATCAGTTGAAAACATTCTGCCTCAACTGATTCTCTAAGGTGACTCCTTCACCTATCATCGTGCTGCATCTGGTTCTCTTGTTGTACCACTCATACTGCACCATACTTCACTAATCACGTTGCTCATGTCCATGATCTTATCCATCATCATGCTGCCCTTCATTTCCATGGTCTCATGCTGCCCATTATGCTGCATCTTCCATCATCATGCAGACCTCTTCATCATCATTCTTAACATGCCCATCATGTTGCATCTTCCTTCATCATTCCTTCCGCTGAGATCATCATGATGCACATTCATATTAGTGTCATCGAGATCAAGGCTGTGAGATCATCTTTTATACCACAAGTCAGAAAATCATGGCTTCCACAGGCTGCTCAATAATTTGATTCAAAATTGGTCAACACATTGACCCAATACACAACAACCTTGCCTCCAAATATGTTGTCCCACACTGCCCTTGACTGTTCCTGGTTAGGGCACTTTAGCACACTGCAACAGCCCTCAAACAGTCCATGAACAGTCCTCAAACAGCCTTCAATACCTGCGGCCCACCTTAGTGTGATCCCTCTACTCCTATGCTGGAGATTAGGGCACAATACATCCCCAAAACAGACCCACGCAAGTGTTTAGCTGTGGTGCTATGGCCTGCGGCCTACCACACAGCCTACCTGTAACTTACGTTCTGCCCAAACAGAGTTCTCTTGCCCTTTCAACGTGCCACAACAGACCTACCCTTCTCCTTACCTCACTCGGCCTCCCAGCAAGTGTGAACAGACTTCAATACAGCTCCAAAAGGCTCCTACGCTACCTCTTTCCCACGCTGAAGTGTCCTCTGCCTGCAGCCCAATCTAAGGTAAGAAGTTCGAGTTCCTTTTCTGTGGATTAGGCCTCTTCTTAACAATGATATGACCTGCGTATAAGAGTCTTCAAGAACTGCGTATAAGGTCTCCATGATCAACGTATAAGGTCTCACCATGAACAACGTATAAGGTCTCTGTTTGCTGCGTGGATCATCCTTATAAGCCTGCGGCTTACTGTGGTTAGGGCATCACTGCGGTTAGGGCATCATCTTTTGCTGTGTATTAGGGTCTCCTCAATGGCTGTGGATCTAGCCTTACCCAAGCCTTCCTTTGTTGCGGATAGGGCCTTCCCTTTAGCTGCGTATGAGGCCTCCTTTACTGCGGCCAGATCTTCTTCAACTGCGTACAGGTGTCTCTCCCTTCAACTGCGGCTAAGTGGCCTTAGTTGACTACGTCTAGGGCTCTCTTAGAAGACCCTTTCCACTACGTCCTCCTTGAGAGAGGACAACCCAAACAAGTGGATAAGAGAGATCATATGAAGAGTGTTACCAAATGACTTCAAATCCTCCTCTATTTATACTAAAAACGAGGAGGTTGAATAGACACGTCGACTGGGCTTCTAGAGCCTACATAACAGCTGGTCGGCTTGACTATAATTACATAAACAAAATAAATTCATATCTCCATAAATACTTATCGGAATCAGATGATCTTTAGATCAATCCTACACCTCTCGACGAGAGGGATCCAATAAAAATATCAGCTGCCATAAATAAGCCGACCCACATGGAGTTTTTCCCTAGTTGCCAATTTAACAAAGGACTAGCTGTTTCTCTGTGGATGTAGCCCAAATTGGGTGAACCATGTATATATGTGTCTCTCTTGTTTTTTGCAAGTTCTATTTTTATATTTCTGCAATATTTTATGTGTTCCATTGCTCTGTAATATATAATTTTCTAACAATATATAAAACTATTCAAACCAAAATCCCTCAGTAGAAATAGGAGCATGTCAAAAAATAATATCATTCAATATACTTATGTGTGGGAGATTATCATAATAATTGCAATTTTTTGTTGATTGTGCCCAATCGTATCACTCATGTGATACTTCCTACCTCCTCCAATAGGAGAAAGGTCGACCACGACCTTTAGGATTATGGGAAGTTAAATTCATACAGAGGCATTAATTAGCATGAAGGGAAATAGTGAAATCAGATGCATCCACATGGGAAGATGATAAAGTGCAGTAAAGTGCGGATTTCTCTTATGCAAAAATTTTCATGAAATTAAAAGCATAGTAATGAAAGATATCTTGATCATGGGTTAAAAAAAAATTGTAAAGAGATTACCCTTGGGAATGGAAAAAAATAAATCTGGCAAAATACCTTTATAACTAATAATGCTTATAACGTAGGTTCGAAAGACTTATGATTTGTTCATATAATAGTAGATGTACCACCTCTAGTCGTTTTAGGAAGAAAATATACATACTAGTAGTGGTGATGTCTTGTCAGAGAAAAAGGAATCTAATGACATATTAATGATATGGCAATTCAAGTTATACTCCAATACCATAAACAAAGCCACTCCTGCAAGTAGGTTTCCATAAACTCGATAGGGTTGCCTTTTAACCCCTTAATGAGCCAATGTCCTTATGAAAAATGTAACATGTTATTATTTAAATTATTTTCTAAAAAGGCCATTATTCTGGCATGGTGACCAAGTAACAACAATGCCACTCACTAGATTATAACAAAGTGAACAAGTCGGCTTGTGATGAGACCTCTTATCCTTTTGAAAATAGTGTCAAATACCATTACCATGGTTTGGTGACCATAATGGGAACTTCACTTGTGTTAATGTCTTATGATCGTGGTGGGATGGCTCGTGATGAGACCCCCCATCCTTATGAGAAAATCTAACTTGTAATAAAACTCGAAACCGAGCTGTCGGCACCAGTTTGTTCATCAATTCACTGTAATATCTTCGGCACTCAACAGATCCTAATCTGAAGGTACGTTACTCTCCAGTCCTTTGATCTAAAGTTTACTTGCCACTCGGATCTCCAATCAATCCTTTGAGGTATTTTGTTGTTCATTTTCAAGAGCTTTGGTGTTCAGATAAATTTGTTGAAGAGAGTCTTGAATCTTTGTTGCATGTTACCTGAAGATAATTTTTATAAAGAACGTGGTCCATTAGCAATAGTGATTTTTTTCGCAAATAATGTTGTCTCAATGCTTCTAAACCCTCGACATCACATACATTTCAATCAGACTGCTTGGTTTCGTAATTTGTTTAAGTTGCAAAATTGCCTCTATCACATGGGAAAAGGATGCATTCTATCTACTTTGCATCGGATAAATTTTAGCGATCTCACCCTGATTTAATTTAACAAATATTTGAGATTGGTGAAAATTAGGGCCGATTCATAGTGGTAGATCAATCAGGATTAGTAAATATGTTTAGTGCAAATTTAGTAAATTCCCATGTTACCAAAAACCTAACGAGTAGACTTGTTTCTCATTCCTTCCTGTTTCCATGCCAGTCTTGGCATTACATTGTACACTAACAATTAGTTCTATAAGCATGATATTCTCTGGAAGAGGTGGTGGGTTCACATTTGTCAGCTTTTAGATGCTCCCTCATTTGTAAGCAAAGGTTGTGTTCTTGTGGATTTTGGGGAAGCGCTTCTAAGTGTCATTTCCTATGTTTGTGAATTATGAGTACTATATGCAATATGCATGTTTTCCCGATGTCATGTCTATTGTCCATGCTTTCCAAGTGTCATTGTTATTGTTTATGTTTTCTAAATGTAATTACCTATTAAATATTACCCTTTGATTTTGTCAGCTTTTAGATGCTCCCTCATTTGTAAGCAAAGGTTATGTTCTTGTGGATTTTGGGGAAGCAATTCTAAGTGCCATTTCCTATGTTTTTGAATTGAGTACTATATGAAATATGCATGTTTTCTGGGTGTCATGTCTGTTGTCCATGTTTTCCAAGTGTCATTGATATTGTTTATGTTTTCTAAATGTCACCATTGATGTGTATCTGTGACAAATTTCATATCACACTTTACAAGTGTCTCCACAAGTGCCACATCAATGCAACACATGTCTCATTATGACATCAATGAGTGGTTGGTGCTATATGCACAAAAGTGTTATATTTTTGTCACCTCAATTACAACATGTGTCATACCATTGTTTACATAAATGCCTTAATGACATTTAACAATCTATAGGTGGTGCACAATTATCTATGACTATCTTAATCCTTTGTCAAGTGTCAGTGTGTAGTTTTCTAGGTCAACTCAATCCAAACATAGTATTCTTACATGTATCAACCGGAGGTGGTCATTATTAGGTGACACTTGCCCTCCTAAAAGCACTCTCAACTCAAATACCCTTAGCATTTGCATGCATTTTTTCACAAAAAGTTTATTGTATATCAGGTGGCTCTTATCATCTAACCATTTTAGTTTGGGATACATCAATTACTACATATCTTACACGGAAATCCACACACATTAGTGTTAATCAAATTAAGATAAAATTAATATATTTATTATTTCATCAAATTACCATATAAACTTTGTAGGCTACACCACAACACAACTCACATTTGTGCAATAAGCACCACCACATGGAGATACTTTGTGCCACTTGCACCACTTGGATGACATAAATCATTAGTTGTGCCACACAAACCACATTGCACAAAAAGCACCATGTAGAGCGTATTGCACTACATGTGCAATGAGGACTACTTGCACCATACAAACCACAGTGTTACATGCACTACAAGGATTATACTTGCGTTACATGTACCATACATTTAACATTAATTGTCAATTGCTCCTTTTGCGCCATATAGCATGTCACAGAAGCATGAAGGGTACTTAGTGCTTGTTCATGCAACAGTTAGTGGGCATGGGCAAGAAAGTAACAAGTCTTCTTAGCAATGCTCAATTAATATTACATTTAATGGGCATTCTTCTCAACAATGCTCAATCAATATAACTTGGCAATTCCATATATAATGGTATTGGCCAAGGCATTAATACAACAAAGTTATAGTCTAAAACAAGATGACCAAGATGGCAAGGCACAACAATGTGGCTAAATTGAATTTGAGAAAAGAGCGTCCTTTCATATCAAGTGTTAAAAAAACCTAACAATGAAATTAGCATAGATTCATCTTAAACATGGAGCTTTTAAACACTAAGAAGTTTGCATATAGAAATTTATTATCCCTCTCAGTGCTAAATAAATTTGAGATGAGGGATTTGTCCTAGTTTATAAAAAATGAGGGATAATTTTAGGAGTAGTTTTGATTATGATGAAGACTCTTGGGAATGAATCCATGTATATATCTATATGGTTAAATAAATGAACAATTTCCATTCACCTTTCCATTTGGTGTAGTTTTATTAGATTCTTACGAGAAGGGTGACATAAGGTGAATACAAGGCATTGATGTCACTATAAGTAAATTATAAATGATTATATAATGTTAATTGAAAAAGGGCCACAAAGTCACAGTATCAGTGCTTTGTGGACAAGGAAAATAGGTTGCATGTGAGAGAGGTGCCATTGTCCTATTTCCAAACATATGTTGGTTAGTTGACACCTATACTCATGTGGATAAGGAGGGAAATGGTTATTGTTTGCTTGGGGCTAAGTGGAGGACGGGGCTTTTGTTGATGCAACAAATCCTTGCGCTAATAATGTTGGAAATTGGAAAAATGAATGAAACAAGCATACAACTCAACTAGTAGATTCAACTCCCTTACATTGAAATGGTAATATGTCCAACCCCTCCATTAGACACTATGCATAGCTTGGATATTGTTATCTTTTGGCCATCACTTCGTTTGGGCCTCCTTGATTATTGTTCATTGCTCACTCTGGTTATTATGGCTTCCCACTCCTCATGTCGGGGAAAATATCTTCTCCTCTGACTCGAAGTGGGGAGTGTTGTTGATGTTGTTGTCACCACCTTTCAGCAGTAATTTCTATACACCATTAAGAATAAGATCAAAGCCCTAGAGAAAGATGTCGAAGTGGAAATAAGTTACAAAGAGGAAATGGATGTTAAACAACCTGTAAAGGAATTTGTTTTGGATTTGGGCACCAATAACATAAGATATACCAATTTTTTTCCAAATCGTTGAACTTTATAGGCACATAAAAGCATTCGTTGTTCATTATTTTCTAGCTCAGGAGTCAAACCAACATAAATTCAAATAATGGTTGGAGATTTTGGAGATGCAAAGGCAATTTTTTATTACTCTCTACTCTTAGTTGGTAAAGAAAAATGGTAGGGTTCTCTCCTCTAAATCGATTGGATACTCAAAAGGAAACCCCATAGTGCTACATTCTACATAGGTTGTAGAGGAGAAACAAGCTCACCCCTAACACTAGGTTCTCCCACAATGGATTTCATCTATCACTATAAGGAAAATACCTTATAGTGGAGATTTTTGCGGAAGCCCCTATAAAAATAGCCCAAAAATTCGTTTGTAGTGGAGGTCATTAATAGAGGTGGGCGGGCGGATGTTTTAGCAGATGTTTCTTTGACTGTGCGTCTAAATTATTCAAGCGCACTAGTTCTTTATTATCCATACACGCACCGAAGCTACATATAACACGGTGCACCGTAGAATTTTTTATTTTTATTTTTAAATTAAAAACCATGGTGCGCTAAATACCCAAATGCACTGATGCTTGAATATTTGCTAGCATCATATTCCTTCATATAGTAAAACGTATTGGTGATATTCGACAATGATGTCCTAGTGCTGTAAATGTATAACAAAGCCTCAGGGAATCTTATAAAGTGTAACGTAAAGCCCCGGTGCATCTTGATAAAGCACCACGATTAAAAAAAAAAAAATGGGCTTTTGGATATACCCTGCCCTGGTGCGCTTCGCGAAATGCACCGGAGGATGGGGTTAAATAAAAAAGGAGTTGTCTTTGGTGCGACTTTTTGGAAGCTTTTCTGGTGGGTTTTTCCAGTCAAATTTCTCTAAAATCTACCAACAATTTATTGAAATCACAAGCTGGATGGGTAATCCCTCCACAATCAAAGTGTCCTAGGGGTTTTTCAAGGTGCTGAATCCAAATATGCAGTTAAAAAACCAATTTAAATAACACAAATCAAGATTTTACCTCAATTTTTTCCGTCGGATTCCGGCACCGAAAAGTCCAAAAAGTCGCACTAAAGACAAATCCAATAAAGAAAACCCTCACGACCGTAATTTTAATTTTCACCATCTACAGTGCGGGAGAGCTTTGAAGTACGGTGCCACTCTTGCCACGTGCAAGTGCCTTGACATTGGTGCTTCTCTTGCTCATCACCTTTCAATATCGTGCTCACTGTTTGAGTTTCCAATTTTTTTCAAACGGTGTGAAAATTTGTTTTTCTACATTACGTGTCCACATTGCCTCCACGACGACCAAATGTCCTGGTAATCTCTATGTTTCTTTCTAATTTAAGTTTCTAGTGAATTAGAATTGCAACTTAGGTTGAATTTCTCATTGTTTTTGCAACAACAAAAAATTGATGCACGGTGCGCTTGATATGTTCGACTAACACTGGGAGCGGTGCGCCCTATAAATTTACAAGGTGCACTGCGTTTCAATGCGTGAACATAACACGTGCCATTATGGCGGTGCGTTTTGCAAATATACATGCATCGAGAAAGGATGCAACAGATTATGTGTTGGTGCGTCACTCCCAGTGCGTTTATATTTGCCAAACACACCACAAATAAATATTTAAAAATATTACCATAGCTTGGTGCATTCAATAACCTGAACGTACCGTACTGGTACCAACAAGTTATACGTGGGCACCGGTGCACAAGTATGTCGCACCACCATGAAAATTTAAATTTATGAAACACCAGTGGTGCGTCATACTTATGTGCGCACCGTTACCAGTATGGTTATAGTTGAAAGCACACTGGCTCCAGTGCATGAATGTGTTTTGAGCACATCGGTAATTTTTTTTTTTTTAGATTGAAAGTTATGTTCCCATAGTTATAAATACATGTTTCATTTTAAAAAATGTATTTTATGTATGAGGATGATGTATTTTATATGTCAATCATGTAGCAAAGACGTCAGCAGAGGGAAAAACAACAGGAGCAGGAGCAGCAGGGGGACCTATACAATATGGTCTGACTGTGGCAAGCCAGAGAGAGGGAGAGAGATTTATACCCTCGAAAACTTTTCGTGTTGATCTTGAGTTGTGGTATAAGCCCATTGAGGAGGATATATATTTTACCATAGCCTATTCAGGAGAGGGGAGGATTTTCCCTAGTTCCTTGATGTCCCCCATGGTGTTGCAATTGAGAGTCAGCTTGCATATATTCTGAGATATGTTAGGCCTCATACGGTCCGTCCATCAGATTTTCAGGTCCATGGTGGACAACTACATATTTCTTCTTTTGCTACAGAGGAGGCTAGGTGCCTCTCATTATTAGTCAACACCATTTCACATTCTTGTGGTGATGGGAAACACATTATTTGCCCTCTTTTGTATTATGTTGATTCTTTGATTTAGGGGCCATGTTGCATCATATGGTCTGCCATTTTTTTTAGGCAGTTTTGCATGGATTTAGATAGATGTTGTGCGTTTTCGAGATAGGGGAGGGAGACCTTCCCTTTTTCTTCTGAGTTTTTTTGTTTATTTTTTGAGAGGTTTCTAGAGATGAGGCCTACATTTGATCGTCTCCCTCTTAGGTCGATCAATGAGACCTAGATGTGCATGTGGGGGCAGATGATGCCCAAGAGGGCCATGTCGAAGTGTCAAGATTTCAGACGAGGCACTAATGCTACTGGCCAGTGTGGATGACCATGTGTTTGTCGTGTTGGGGTATCCATACGTGGGGATTGATTGGAGAGGGTGTCCCAACATATTCTTCACAGTGGATGAGCCTCCAGATGATAGAGGTAATATTAGTGTTTTCTTTAAATTAATCTAGTTTCATTTTCTTGTTTTAATGAATTAGAATAAAATTTATTCTAGCACGTTCTTTAACTTGTTTTATTAAATTGTTTAATGAAATTGTCTAATTATTTTTGTGTGATATATTTTGTAGACATTGGCTCATATGATGGGGACATGCCTCCTCCCCCAACGTCGGATGGAGGAGATGGGAGAGGCTCAAGAGGGTGAGCGTGAGGCACGTCCTTAGGGGGGCGTGGGCGTCCGGGCGCAGAGGACTGTTATGCAATTTTAGATGGACTATTGTGATAGATTGGCCAGAGTTTTGGTTCGGTAGGGAGTTCGCCCTACGAGGCCTCGAGATATCAACGCAAATCCAATGTTCGTTGATCTCTACAAGACCTGTCCACGGGATTTGATGTCTCTTATTATTTAAACAGACTAGTGCGGTTTATTGGTTTAAAAGTTAGCTGAAATTTTATTTTCCCATAAAATAATAAATTAATCTCAAATTAAGTTATTTGAAATTTTATTTTCCCATAAAATGATAAATTAATTTCAAATTATCCTTTAAGATGCATTCACATAAATTACAGTAGTTCATAGTATACATTTTCCGCTTAAAATCACCTTGTTCTTGGAAAACGATTTCAAAACTATATTGAAATTTAAATTAAATACACAAGATTAAATGTGATCAAGGTCCAAGTAACTTGATCACAAGCCTTATTTTACATTTCTTTATCCTCATTTTTAGAGAGAGAAATTTTTAATTTAAATTGGTAAGAGTTGCTATAAATGTCTTTTTTTAAATAATACTCACATTGGTTTTTGGCATTTCGGAAAAAAAAGAAAAAAAGTTATCATATTAGTGCTCTTTCACATAAAAACACACCGGTTTGTTTAAATAAACAACAACACAAGTACGCAATTGTTTCCCGAATTTAGAAAATAAAAACGAATTCAACCGTTTCATTGCTCTTTTTTAAATAGATTGCATAAAAAACAATCACACCATTTCAAGATTTCGAAAATGAAAAAAATTTGAATCATGTTGGTGCGTTGAAAAAATATGGCACCCAAAAATGTCGGTGTGTTTTTTATATAAATGCACAGGTGTGCTTCTTTATATAAATGCACCAGTGTGCTTGACTATTCAAAAACAACGACAATTGATTTTTCGAAATCTAATTTCATAAAGTCTTTTAAATAGTAATAACTTATTCACTATTTCATTATTTTACCTAAAATTTCAAGGAAGTGATTTGCAAAAGAGATATCCACCGGTGTGCTTTTTTATATAAACGCACCAATGTGCTTGACTATTCAAAAACGAGGGACAATTGATTTTTCGAAATCTAATTTCATAAAGTCTTTTAAATAGTAAAAACTTATTCACCATTTCATTATTTTACCTAAAATTTCAAGGGAGTGATTTGCAAAAGAGATATTTGAGGAACACTGTGCAACAACAAAATACTTTGGAGCAACAAAACTATTCAGAAGATCAGAAGCTAAAAGGTATGGTGATTCACTCAAAAACTTGCACAATAAGTTTTAAATTTTATTGTTTATTTTACTAATAAAAAAAATTACAATTTATGTTAGGGTTTAATTAAAAGAAAGATCATATCAGAGGTGCAAAATATTTTGGATCCCCCAAAAGATCAGAAGTGAAAGGTATGGTGATTCACTCAAATCCTAGATAGCAAGAATCTTAAAATATTTTACGATTTATGTTAGATTTAGTCAAAATTCTAAAAATTAAATTAAAAACCGTATATAATAAAAAAATTACTATAGATTTTACTAGTAAAATGTTTTATACATGTATGTTCCTATTTAATATTATATATATATATATATATATATATATACACTTACCTTAACCCCTTGTTTCTTCCCGCAAAATTTCATATTAGGGTTTAAAAAGCTTTATCACTTCACTATTAGGATTTTTCAATTTAGGCATTTTAGATTTAATGGGTTTGTGTACACTTACTATATATAGGACGTTTGACATATAAAGTAGGGGAATCACTTATTGAATTAGATCCAAACCTTGTTATCCCTTTCCATATTTTTTTTAGAATGGTTATATGTTGCACGATGCGCCATCTCTAACATAACACACTGGTGCTACCTGAGTAATACAACGCACAAGTAAATTTTAACACTTTCGATTTTGTCTAGTCTTTTCATTGTTGCTCTCGGTGTAATATAACGCATTGACGCGCCTGTTCCTAATAACATTGTTAAATCACTGCGGTGTGTTGAGCCTTACAAATCTCACCGTTAACCCTCTCCAATTTTTAAGAAATGGTTATATGTTTCGCGGTGCGACCTATGTAACATAATGCATCGGGACTACCTAAGTAACACAATGCACTGGTATATTATAGCAATTTGGATTCTATCTAGTATTTTCATCGTTGCTCCTAGTGTAATGTAATGCACTTATGCGCCTGTTCCTAATAGCACCGTTAAATCATTCCGCTGCATTTAGCCTTACAAATCGCACCGCTAATCCTCTCCTTTTTTTAAATGGCTATATGTTGTGTTGTGCGCCCTCTGTAATATAACACATGGGGGCCACATGAGTACTTAAATGCACACGTATATTATAACACTTTCAATTTTGTCCAGTTTATTCATCGTTGCTCCGGTGTAATATAACACATGGATGCGTCTTTTCTTAATAGCACCGTTAAAGTAGTTTGGTGTGTTTAGCCTTACAAATTGCATTGTCCTAATTTAAAATTTTATTTTCCATGACGGTGCTGAACAATTAAAATCCCAATGCATTTAATCTTATAAACACATTGGTGTGTTTATTCAGATAAACACACAGGTTACCAAAGATTTTTTTCGCTGAAAAATATTTGATTTATTTGTAAAATATATCTAATGGCTTCTGTATTAAATAGTACAGGTTGTATATTGATAAAAAATGTCTCAAGTCTCAAGTAACAAAAATATTAATTGACACAATGACAACACATCAAAAGAATAAGAGAAAACAAGTTCTTTGTAAATTCTTTACATAGTTATTATGTTGAACTATATATAAGTTTAACTAATATGTATAAGTTGGTGTGTGTCATGCAGAGCCACAAAATGATCAGGTGATCAAAAAATAACTCATTCAAATTTGTCGGATTGGTGTGGAACCTGAATGACCGCGTAGTGCTCATCATCTTGAATTCAGCGCAACTCGTTTCGCGTGAAACAAACTCCGTATGCTGTTAGAATCATGTTCTGTTCATTTTCCCAAGTATGGTTTTTTTTAAATGCAGACAACCCCGTGAGCAGTCAGTACAACTGACATGGAACTGACTTGGCATGCCTATGTGGTAAGGTGACTGTGCAACTTCGACGAATGGTGTGGTGTGAAGTGGCATGATGTGGTTGGTTCAGATTTGGCAGTTTTTGATTGGTCGGAAGGTGGCCAACCACACGCTGCCATGTGGCCCAGCAAGGGATCAACACGTGGCAGCCCGAGGGCCACCAAAATTTTGGTCAAGGTTCCGGGTAGCAGCGGCGGGGGTCAAACACGTGACCTCCAAGTATTAAGACAAGCCTCCTACAAATACACCATACCATAGTTCTTAATATATATGTGTAGTGATGTTTATTTAAACATTATGTTAGTGCCAATCAAGGGAGGGGCCAACCCTTGTATGCACCACAATATGTGACCACCAGCAAATGGAGCGGGGGCTCCCAGCTGGTGGGGGCGGGCTGTTGGCCTTAGCCTCGGGCACGTGGCCCCCATGTGGTCACAAATCGCGGATTTTAAGCGTTAGAGGCTAATTAAAGCATTCGACAATTTTGCCCTGAAATCAGTGGAAATGGCGCCTGGTTAGCGGAAATCCGAGAGAAATTGTAGGATGGTGCCGAATTTTGGGGAATTTTTGGGCATTATGGAGCCATTTGAACAGGTTTTAGAGCTATCTGAGCATTGTAAACTGATGTATTCACACTTTTGAGCATAACAGAAAGGGTCAAGCCACTAGAAGCTAGACCAAGGAGACGTAGCTCAAGCGGAGTGAACTCTTTCATCATGTGCTGCTGTGATACTATTTTGGTGATGTTCATGTATGTTATATGTTGTTGTTTAGTCATTTGTTTATGTTAATTTGTACATAAAAAACACTCAAAAACTCATGTTTAAACTTGTAAATTAACCTCATGAATCCTTAAGCACTTTTAACATATTCTAAAAAGGAATTTGGTACAACAAACTAATTATCCCATTCAGATCAAGTTTGGTATCAACACACTTGGTTTTCTTTGTGTAAGAAGGATTTAACTGTTTGCAAGTGAATGTCATGCTTACAAGGTTGAAGCTCAAGAGAGGAGAAGGGAAGCTGGTTGAAAGTCCTAAAGTTGGGTCAAGGAGAAGGAGTGCAAGGTTGTCACAATCTCCACCATTTGTTCTTCCTCAAGTTGCAGTTGAAGCTTTAGTGAGCATGTCACATGAAGGACAACTTACAAATATGACAGAGGATGAGAAGGTCTTTAGGAAGGCTTTCTTTGACATGACAGAGATGGTGAAGGTCCTCTATGAAGAGAGGAATACTAGACTGTAGGGTCAAAGCTCCAAGCCTCCAAAAGGAGAAGGTTCTTCAGGAGGAGTAATGGAAATGGAGGTAAACCTCCACCCTCTCCACCATCTTCTTCATCTTCATCTTCACAGGCATCTTCACCCTCTTCCACTAATACAACCCTTACTCATACTCATCAACATACCTCAAAAGGAACTGGAAAAACACCCCTGTTAAAACTTGATGTTAAATTTGAACTGCCCATGTATAATGGTGAAGTGAATGTAGAGAAGCTTGACAATTGGGTTCGTCAGTTGGAGGTCTATTATAGAATTCAAAACCTTCAAGATGATGACATAAAGATTCAGCTAGCTTCCTTGAGGCTAGAAGGTGCAACACTAGTATGGTGGGAATCAAAGACACAAGAAGAGATAAAAAAACATGGTAAGATCTCAATTTCTTGGTCTAATTTCATTGCTACAATTAAAAGAAAGTTTTACCCTCTAGCATATATGCAAAAAGCCATCATGAATTGGCAGAACTTTAGACAACTTAAAGGTCAAAATGTGCAAGATTACACCCAAGAATTTAGAAAAAGGTCTCTAACGTTAGGTGTAGATTTGCAATCACAAAACACGTTGTTGACGTATATAGGGGGTTTACAGAGTTACCTTAGGCATATTATCCTTATGTTTAATTATAATAATCTAGATGAGGTGTGTGTGCAAGCCACTCATCTTGAGGCAAGAGGAAAAAATACTTCAGAAGAGGGTAGTAAAAATCCATTTAAGGGTAAGGGAAAAGAAAAGGGTTTCAAAGGGAAAGGAAAGAAAAATGCATCCATTAAGAAGGAAGGAGAGAAATTAACATGCAAGTATTGTTCCAAAGAGGTTCATGATGAAGCTCATTGTTGGAAGCTTCATCCTGAGATGAAACCAAATAAATTCAACAAAAGGGAAAACAGACAGTTGCAACCGTTCAAAAGGATTTAGGATCCGATTCGGGTGATGAAACTAAAATTACAGCCATGGATATGAAAGGAAAAGAATCTATTTCTAGCACTAGTACTTCAAATTTACATAATGAAACTCCAAATGAAAATAAGAGGATATAATTTTTTCACATAAGGGTAATCTTAAAACATAGCAAAATTGATACTCTTTTTGATAGTGGCTCTCAAGCCAATCTCATCTCTGAAAACATTGTCAAAAGTTTAGACTTGGAAACCATTCCATATAATAAGCCATATCCATTAGGATGGGTGTGTGACAATGCACAATTGCAAGTAACTAGAAAGTGTAAACTGAAATTCACCATTACTGCAAATTTCATAGATGAAGTGGAACTTGATGTTGTGCCATTATACATATGTGGTATAGTTTTGCTCAGCCCGTATCTCTATGACAGAAAATCTATCTTCCAAACACCATTTGTTCAAAGATGGAGTAGAATACATTGTAAAAGCTCATAGTAAGAAACTAAATCTTTCACTTGTTAACACGGGACAGATGAAAAGACTAGTGAATTCTAACAAGAATTTTGTGCTTCTAATGATCAAACCCAAGAATGATATTGATAATGAATATTTTAAAGGTTGTGACTCAAGATTGAAATCTGAATTGGTGGATGTTGTTAACCAATATGATGAGATGTTTCAGGAACTAAAAGGATTGCCTCCTAAGAGAGGAATCCAACATGAGATACAATTGCAGCAAGATAGTCCTCTTCCTAACATTGGCATGTACAAGATGTCAATGATGGAAAGTGCAGAAATTAAAAATCAAATTCAAGAGTTGTTGGATAAAGGGATCATCAGGCCAAGTTCTTCGCCATGTGGATCACCTATTGTTTTGGTGCCAAAGAAGGATGGAACATGGCACATGTGTGTGGACTTCCATGCATTGAACAAGATTATGGTAAAGAACCGTTACCCACTGCCTAGAATAAATGATTTACTTGATCAATTGAAAGATGCAAAGTATTTTACTAAGATGGCTACATCAAATTAGAATTGTTGAAGGAGACGTTTGGAAGATATCATTCAAAATAAAACAAGGTTGTTTGAATGGCTAGTTATGCCTTTTGGTTTATGTAATGCTCCTGCTACCTTCATGCGTGTGATGAATGATGTGTTGAGGCCATTTCTTGATGAGTTTGTTATAGTTTACTTAGACGACATTGTAATTTTTAGTAAATATTGTGATGAACATGTCATGCATGTGAGAAAAGTACTTGATGTCTTAAAGAAAGAACAATTGTATTTAAAGATGTCAAAGTGTGAGTTTGGAAAAACTTCTTTAGTTTACTTGGGTCATATTATTGGAGGACGTGAGTTGAAAATAGATCCCTCCAAGGTTGTTGTCATTTTGAATTGGCCAAGGCCCAAAACAATTACTGAGTTAAGAAGTTTTTTGGGAGCAACCCAATATTGGAGGAAATTCATTGCTAAATTTTCTTCTATAACAACTCCTTTGCATGCATTGACTAGTGTGAAAAAGGTTCTTCAGTGGGGAGACAAACAAAAAAAGGTATTTGATGCATTGAAGGAAAAGATCAGTTCAGCTCCAGTACTTGCACTTCCAGACTTGAGACATTCATTTGAGATCTAGACTGATGCTAGTGACTACGCCATGGGTGCAACCCTCATGCAACATGGAAAGCCTATCTGTTTTCATTCAGAAACTTTCAATGGTGCAGTGATTAATTATCCTACATATGACAAGGAATCATATGCATTGGCGCAAACTGTGAAAAAGTGGAAACACTACTTGATGGGTGAGGAAACAATCATTCACACTGATCATCAACCATTGCAATACTTGCAATCTCAATCTAAGTTGCAGCAATCAGGGCACTTCTAATGGATGGGTTTTCTTCAACAATTCCACTTGGTAATAAGGTATAAGATAGGTATATACAATAAAGTTGTTGATGTGCTTTCTAGGCCTATTATTAGTGCAACTACTTAATCATAATTATGTTTTGCATGAAAGTTATATTGAGCATTATGCATTAGACAATGACTTTTAGGATGTTTATGCAAGCTTGAGTCAAGGTAACCAAGTAGAGGAATTAGATTATCATTTGCATGATAACTTGTTGTACCATCTTGGTAAAATTTGTATTCCACAGGGAGAAAGAGTCAGCATCATAAGAGAGGCATGTACTTCTCTTATTGTTGGTCATTTCGGTGTAAGTTGGTGGCACATCTACAAAGGTATTTCTATTGGCCTTGTATGCTTGAAAGTGTGTCACGTTTTATTAAAGGACACTCATTATGTGTAGTCAATAAGCCTAGCAATAGGAAGTTAGGATCGTACACACCACTTTTGATTCCTTCACGACCGTGGGAGAGTGTTTCTATGGATTTTGTAGGAGGTCTTGCATTGTCAAAAAGAGGTCATGATTATTTGTATGTAGTTGTGGATAGGTTCAACAAAATGTGTATTTTGATGCCATGTAAAAGCAAATTACAATTGAACAAATTGCTCATTTATTATTTCAGAATGTATGGGTGCATTCTGGATTGCCCACATCCATTATTAGTGATCGAGATTCTCACTTTGATGGGGATTTTTTGGTCAAGCTTGTGGGGATTCATGGACACCAAATTGAAAAAGAGTACAACATTTCATCCACAAACAAATGGTCAAACAGAGGCGGTGAATAGGACAGTGATACATCTTCTTCGTGGGTATTGCAACAAGCATTCTAAGTCGTGGGATGAACATTTGCACTACATTCAACATGCTTACAACCAAGCCAAGCACTCTTCAACTCAAACATCGCCATTTGAAGCATGTTGGGGATACCTACCTAAGTTTCCTTTGGATTTTATTTTTGGAAAGGATGTTGCTATTGATGGTCATAGTGACATAGACAAAGAAAGAAGGTTCATTGAACAAATCCAATTGGTACACCGAAGAGTTCAAGAATAGCTAGAAAAGAGCCAAGGTAAGTACAAAGCAAGGCATGGCAAGCATCATGTAGATCACAAGTTCCAAGTCGACGATGAAGTTTGGCTTTGCATTAACAAAGAAAGGCTCCAAGGAGAAGGTAAAAAGTTGAAACCAGTTAGAGATGGTCCATTTAGAATTCTAGAAAAGACTCGTAACAATGCCTCCAGGTTGGATTTGCCTTCATATATGAAAATTTATGTTATTGTTAATGTTGAGAACTTAAGGTTGTATGAGCCTCCTTAGATTGAAGATCAAGGAGAAGATATCCAAATTTCTTCCATTGATGATTTTTCTCCTAAATACCTTGATGAACTACAATAAGACACCATTCTTGATAGAAGAACAAGGTCTTCAAAATGAGGGAGTGTGGACTACCTTCGAGTGGGGCTCAAAGGAAAAAATCCTTCAAAATCCAAATGGATCGAGATTGGAAAGGTGAGGGAACTGTACTCTTTCCTATTGGACAACTAAAAGTGATATTTTGGGGTCCAAAAGGCTTCCAATGGGGAGAAATGAGAAGGTGCTTAAAAAATAGCTCACAATTCAAAGTTATCGGATCGGTGTGAAACCTAAACAACCACGTAGTGCTCGTCATCTTGAATCCGATACAACTCGTTTCACACAAAAGAGACTCCGTATGCTCCCAGAATCATGTTCTGTTCATTTTCCCAAACATGTAATTTTATTTATTTATTTATTTTTAAATGCAGAGAGGCCAGTCAACAGTCCGTACAAATGACATGACGCTGACTGGGCATGCCTATGTGGCAGGGTGACAGTGCAACCTCGACGAATGGTGTGGTGCCAAGTGGCATGATGTGGTTGGTTCAGATTTGGCAGATTTCGATTGGTGGGAAGGTGGCCAACCACAGGCTGCCACATGGTAGCCCGAGGGCCACCAAAATTTTGGTCAAGGGTCTGTGCAGCAGCAACAAGCGTCGAACCCGCAACCTCCAAGTATCAAGACAAGCCTCCTGCCAATATTCTATACCATAGTTCTTAATTTATATGGGTAACAACATTTATTTAAACATTATATCCACGCTAATGCAGGGAGGGGCCAGCCCTTGAATGCGCCACCATATGTGACCACCAGCGAATGGAGCGGGGGGGGGGCCCGGCTAGCGAGGGTGGGCCATTGGCCTTAGACCCGAGCACGTGGCCCCCATGTGGCCACAAATTACAGATTTTAGGTGTTAGAGGCTAATTAAAGCGGCCGACAATTTCGCCCTGAAATCGGTGAAAATGGCACCTAGTTAGAAGAAATCCGGGCGAAATTGTAGAATGGTGCCGGATTTGGGGGAATTTGCAGTGCGATTAGCAGAAAGACTTGGGGAAGCCATAACTTCTTTAGTTTTTTACCAAATCAGGAGCAAAAATAGGCTACACAGGCATTTTTGGGCATTCTGGAGCCATTGGAACATGTTTCAGAGCTATCTGAGCATTATAAACTAATGTATTCACACATTTGAGCTTAATAAAGAGGGCCAAGCCATTGGAAGCTGGACCAAGGAGACGTAGTCCAGGTAGGGTGAACTCCTTCATCATGTGTTGTTGTGATACTATTTTGGTGATGTTCATGTATGTTATATGTTGTTATTTAGTCATTTGTTTATGTTAATTTGTACATAAAATTTACATTAAAAAACACTCAAAAACTCATGTTTAAACTTGCAAATTAGCCTCATGAATCCTTAAGCACTTTTAACATGTTTTGGAAAGGAATTTAGTACAAAAAACTAATTATCTCATTCAGATCACGAAATGAAGAAGGTCGATAAGATTATTTCTAATCTAACTGCAGTAGAGCATAAAATCCCGATTGAAAAATTGCAAAATGATGAATCGGGTGAATGAAGAAATACTATTTAATATGAGTTGTTGTTTTTTTTTTCTTCTTAATATTAGATAATATGTTTCAAACAATTTATTAATTCAAATATGTTTCATATATGTTTAATGTTCTATAGAGAGAAACAACGAAGGAAAAGATCAATGTCGTTCTAAGAAAAGAAAAAATATGGAACATGTAAATGACAATGAATTAGTCCTTAACTCACTTGGAGTGGTGCTAGAGGTTAATGAAAGGGGGATTTTTTTTTACAGAACTATGAGGGATCTAGTGGAACAAACATATAGACATACTTTCCACTTACAATACAAAAATCAATGCAATGATTCTAAGAACAAAATTATATCTAAACTACAGGAAGCGTTTCCAAAGCAATGGTCAATGAGACATGTCATACTTGCAATAGCAAAAAACATACTACAACATAAAAGAATCATTCAAAAGGTAATATTCCTAATTATATAAAATGATTTTCTAGAATTATATGTATACATTACTACAAACCATTAATTTATTAATATCGATTTTGTTATATTTAGTTTTCATATATCATTATAAAAAAACTTTATTACTTTCTTTTAGGAAGATTATGAAAATCCCAAATGATCAACGTGCTGATATAAGAAACATGCTAGTAGGAATGTTCAAAAAAGTGTATAAGGAGATGGTCAAAGAAATGGACATAATTGCATCACACAAGGAGCCATCTCAACAACCCCGTGCTTCAAATGTATGTAATCATGAATGGCTTTGTACATATAAAATAATAATTTAGCATTAAATATTAATTTTCTAGTATTTTCTTGCAGAAAAGAAAACAATATGGAACTCATTCAGCACATAAAACAGGATGACAAGGAAGAAAATGATTGATTTCAAAGTTTGTGAGTAATTGTTAATATTTCCTTATAACGACTCAAGGTTTCATTTTTGTATATTTTAAGTTGTTTTACAACAACCATCCTTGAATGTCTTCAAATAGGTGCTAACATACAAAGAAGAACCATAAAAATAATTGATTTACATTGGGTTAAATTATAATTGTGAGTATATGTTGGCATATAAAAAATTAATTGTGAAATTTGTAAGTATCTATGTTGTTTTACTTCTTTGAGTTTATAATTAATAGAACAAAAAAATCATTTATATTAAATATATGATTTATTATGGGGTATAAAACTTGTAGGAAACAAAGTATGGAACTACACCAATAAAAGAGTTGTTGAAAGAAGGCATGAGATTTGGTTTTGAAAGAATGTGTATAATTCACGAGTCACTTCTTGCTATGGTACATTGCTTTTCGATTTACATTGATGTATATTATTTATTTCAATTTTCATTATTCTCACCAATGTAGATACACTCATTACACTTTATTTTTATGTTTGCAGATGGAACAAAATAACCCAATTCATGGAAGTAGCTCGAGCATTGACAATAGTTCCAACGAAGAAAGATGATCTATGTGGATATCAATGCAACTTCTTGTCTTTTTTGAAATAATTGTCTGTAAAAATAAGATATTTTGTTTAATGTAATCATGGATATAGTGTCCCAATTGAAAGACAAGGGGTCACTATGTGGTCTAAAATGTGGATGCAAATTAGAGTTTAATTTAATGTCAACCCGGGAAGGTAAACTTAGAAGTGCTTACCTAAAATATATATATCTAGAAAGATTCCTAATTTGTCCAAGATCTTAAAGTCCCCTTACAAGAACATATTCATTAAGATCTCTTTCAATAACTAATCAAACTTAGATCTAACAATTGTTTGAGATCTATGATTCTCTTACAAGAACATATTCTACAAGATCTCTTCCAACATTAGAACATCTAATAAGAAATTAAAAGCTGAAATGAAATAAACCTAGATCTAATAATTGTATGAGATCTTATGGTTCTTTTACAAAAACACTTTCAAATAAGATCCTTCCAATATTAGAACATTTAATAAAACTTGAAAGCTGAAATCAAACAAAAACATAAAGTAAATTATAAACAAATAAGCATGCAAGTGAGGCCATGGGGGCCCTCCATAACTCCACAAGCACACCACTTCAATGGAGACTCAGATGTAGAAGCAAAATTGAAGTATGATCCTTTATTTCAAAATCTTCATTACAAACCAACTCTAAGATTACAACTCCAAGCTTCTAAGATTACATACTTCAAAATTCTAAGATTACAAAAACTTCCCGATTAGAAATGGAGGAGATTGTACTCCTATTTATACAATGGGATGAGTAACAAACTCATAATGATCATCCACTAATCTCTCTTTAGTTCCATAAATCTCGCAACCATTTTTAACTACTTTCCCATTATTACAAAATATGATCCCACAAATCTCTCAAGCATTTTTAACTACTTTCCCATTATTACAAAATATGATCCCTTTGAATCCTTCATAAATCTTTCACATATCTTGGATAAGATATGCCAACCAAATCCTCCATGATTTGCTCCTTAGGAATAGGATAAGATATGCCAACCAAATTCTCCATGATTTTCTCCTTAGGAATATGCTTGCATAATTATCTCCTTAATATGGTGGAGGAGATATTAATTCTTCACATATTTCCTACACATCACAAAACTCACATATTCTTGAGATATATATAAAAATATGTATATTTTCTAATATTTAATCATAAATTCACTTTTTTTTTTTCCCCTGGAAAAATCCATAATATTTCATTAATATGAAAAATTACATATGTAGATGCTTATCGCATATGCCATGTTCACTATACATCTGTACATTTTACAAAAATTGCATGATTGTGCTGTTCGGTTATACCGCACAGAGTATTTCTGTTTAGGCTGTTAATAGATTTAATGCCTTTCGGCATCCTTCAGTCTGTTACAAAAAAGACTATACAAAAACTGTCATATATAGTGCTGCTGCCATATTCCTGTATAAATTAAGTAGGATGTAGACCCGCTGTAGGGTATCCCGGGTCTATGTAAGGGCGATGGTAAAATTTTTGTTCCTGTTGGTCCTGAATCTCGGTGATCTCCCAAAGTCCTCGTTCCATCAACGCGGCCTCCTTGGACAGTTTATCAGCATCCTGGTTATGTTCCCTGTAGATGTGTGAAACAGTGATATGGTTAAATGCCTCTTTGAGCTGAAGAACTTCATCAAGAATGATGTTGAGTGTGTGCATGTGACATGTAGAAATATCATTGAACCAATTTATGATAATCTGTGAATCCCCGAATATGTTGATGCTAGTGCAGTGATGGCTTAATGCAAAGTGTAGAAGGTGGCGCAATGTAATGAGCTCAGCGAAGTTGTTTGTTCCAGCGCCCAGTCCCGCTTTTATATTGTAGGAGTGTTTGTCAGATAAGTGCAGAATGAAACCACCCCCACAGCTTTGTACATTTGCAGCTCCATCAAAATAAGCCCAAGGGGTACCCTGGTCAATGATGGGGGGAGGATTTGGCCGTCGGATTTTTGGGGGAGGTGGATCCGGAAGCTCTTTGAATGCAGAGATAATGCCAGCCTCGATGAGAGGCCAGTGGATGGCTTTGTCTTCGAAGATCATACTATTTCTAGCTTTCCAAATGGACCAGTTTACTATAATGGGCAGATTTGCAGCCTTCGAGCCCTTGTGTCTTTTATCCCATTCTATCCAAGCGTTGATTGGATCAGTACCACTCCATTCCCCAGAATAGTGTATAAAAGGTTTTATATTTTTCCACACGAGCTGTACAATACTACATCGCAGGAATAGGTGCTCTGTAGATTCAACATCGGCTTTGCACAGGGCACATCTCGTCGGTCCATGTTGAGCTCGACGCATAAGATGTTCTCCCGTGGGGATTCTGTTTCTGAGGACGCACCAAGTAAAAAGCTTTGATCGAGGTGAGGTTGTAAGTTTCCAAATCTTCTGCCACCAACTGTCCAAAACTTCAGGCTTCTTCTGATTGATTAACTGGATATAGCCTTCCTTGGGTGTGTATATCCCGCTTTCAGCCTGGTGCCAGACAAGTTCATCTGATCCCTCAATGAATCTAATGTGGGATTCCATCAGGGCAGCACAATATTCGCGCCAAGCAGTGTGCCATCTCTGCGGGAGGTTTAGTTGGGTAGCTGTCTTCCAAGCCTGATGGAAAATGTCTGATTGCTTTTGATCCGCTATCTGTGCAATCACCTTGATGCCATGTGTCGTAAGGAATTCCACTAGAGCTTGTGGGAGCAGATGTCTCCCACCACTGCCACTCCAAGGGTCTAATCCGATACGTGCTCTGTCTCCTCTCTTAATTCGCTAAACTAAGTTGTTCCTGATAAGCGGCAGAGAGTGTAGGAGAGCTTTCCAAATAGAAGATATGCCAGATTTGTTCCATGATGGGAGTCTGACCCATTCCATAATGTTGAGGGGCCATATATATTTGTGGTAGGTGATGATGGTCCATAAGCTATGGGAAGTCAGCAAAGCCCAGCCCATTTTGGCTGCCAGAGCACGTGCAAAGGTGGGGAGATCCTTTAAACCCCAGCCACCCCATTTCTTGGGCAGGGCAATCTTATTCCAACCGATCCAAGCGAAAGTGCGCTTTTCTTGATTACCAGCCCATAAGTATCTGTTGCAAAGTTGCTGTAGCTTTGATAGGATATTTCGAGGGATCCAGGCGAGCGCCATCCAGAAGACCGGTGTTGCTTCCAGAACAGATTTGATCAAGGTTAATCTTCCTGCCCTGGATAGATATCTAAAACTCCAGCAAGTTATCCTTTTTTCCACTTTTGTAACCAGCCAAACCCAGTCCGCAATCTTTTGGGTAGTGGGTTTTAACCAGTAACCAAGGTATTTTAGCCCTCTGTCCAGTGGTTGAGTGGTATATGGGAAGGCTTGACTTGCTGTGTAAGATTCATTGACTGAGGTGCCAACCAATGTAATAGTAGATTTCGTCCGATTGACCTCCATCCCTGTGGCATGAGCGAATAGCTTTAAGATCCTGTTGAAAGTAGAGGTATCCTGAATGCTGCCATCTAGAAGGATAAGAACATCATCTACGAACAGGAGATGAGTAAGGAAGCACTCATCTGAAATTTTAAGGCCCCTGATAGTTCCATCCCTTTTTGCTGAGATAATCAATCGGCTTAAAGCTTCCATCACCAAGAGAAATAAGAGAGGTGATAGAGGACAGCCTTGTCGCAGCCCTCTCTCTGAGTGGAAGAAATGAGAGGCAGCTCCATTAATCAGAATGCTATAGGTGGGGGATGTAATGCATGCCATAATCCAATTGATGAGAGGGAGGGGAAAGCCCAAATGGATGAGGATCATCTTAATGAAGAGCCAACTGACTCGGTCAAAAGCCTTGGAGAGGTCGATCTTGAGGAGGATACATTTGAGGCGCTTGGTCCATATGGAATGTATAGCTTCCTGGGCAGATCCAATGGCTTCGTGGATCTGCCTGTCTTCCAAGAAAGCGAATTGCTGAGGAGCAATATGCTTAGACAGAATGGGCCTGATCCGGTTGGCAATGATTTTAGAGATGATCTTGTAGAGGACATTACACAATGAGATAGGGCGGAAATCGTCAAAGGATGATGGGGAGTCCGATTTGGGAATGAGGGCAATAAAGGTGGAGTTTATAGCATGATAGAGCTGGCCCGATATTCTACTCTCCTCAACCACCTTCAGGATATCTCCTCCAATGATGTCGAAGAAGGCAATATAAAACTCAATGGTCCATCCATCAGGGCCAGGACTCTTTTCCTTCTGAAACCACTTGATAGTACTTTCCAATTCTTCCATAGTGACAGGGTCAGTGAGTGCGCCCATGTCCTCATCATTTACAAATCTGGGGAAATGAGAGGCCACATTGATGATTTCAGCCAGATTTGTTCCAGCAGGACTTTTGAATAGCCCTCTGAAATGAGCCGTGCCCAATTGTGAGAGTTTGTTAAAGGTGTCCGCCAATCCTCCTCCCGGAAGGGGGAGGTTCCAAATGGTATTTGCCACTCTCCTTCCTTTAGCGAAATTATGGAAGAATCTTGAATTCTCATCCCCAGCTTTAAGCCACATTGCCCTACTCCGCAGTCTGAGCGATTCCTCCCTGAGCTTGAGAATATTAAGCTTTTGATTCTCCAAATCTACCAGGCGGGCCTTATCCTCCATGGATCCAAATCCCAGATTTCTCTCATCCAAAAGGGTTTTAAGTTCTTCTTCCACCATATTGAGCTGTTCATCCTCTCTTATCTTCTTTGCTTTGGCCCACTCGATCACAATGTGTTTGAGCTCAGTCAAGTTTTTGACAAAACCCCTTGCCATCGAGGATTCTCCATCGATGGGATGAGCTTTCCAGAAGTCTGTGACTAATTTGGAGAAGCTTTGATCCAGAAGCCAGAGGTGATTAAACTTGAAAGGGGCTTTTGGCTTTGGAAAGGGGCCCATGATTTCCATTAAGATTGGGGAGTGATCCGATATGCCCCCGGATCCTACCCATTGTTTGTAATGGTGTAGCTGATGGATCAGAGGACCTTTCAGCAGAAATCGATCAAGTCTGCGAGCCAGTGCCGCTGTCCCAACCCTTCTGTTTCTCCACGTTGGTAGAGGATTCTGCATAGGGATGTCAATGAAATCATATTGCTCCAAAATACTTCTCATGAAATCTGTGATGGAGTCTACCTGCGCCATAGAGCCCCATGACTCCCGGAACCCCAAAGAAAAATTCAGGTCACCCCCCAGAATGATGCGATCCAGAGACATCAGGCTTCTGCTGAGGAGCTGTCTCCAAAAGCTTTCCCTCTGTTGGCATGGACCATATATGTTGACGATGCAGAGAGTAAGACCCAGATCCTTTGAGAAGATGTCAACCCCCATAAAACCAAGTCCTCCCCAGGAAGAGTCCAATCTGATGGTTTTTGGGTTGAATCCAATCGCCAATCCACCCGATCTACCATTGGCATCCATGGCTATGAAGCTCCATCTAGACGATATGTTGCTAAGGGAAAGGGAGATGGACTCAGCAGTACCTAGGGTTTCTTGAAGGAGAATGATATCAGGGAATTCGACCTCAAAAAGTCGTTTGAGAGCTAGTTTTTTGGGGGGGCTAGCCAGACCCCTGCAATTAAAGGAGAGGCACTTCATGGGGGACCCTGCTTCGGGGGTTTGGATGCTCTAAGGACCCCGTCAATGGTGGATTGTCGCCCAGATGCGACTTCAGCTCCAGCGCGTCTAATAGCTTTGTTGAGATCAGATTTCCTTCCCCTAGTGGATAATGATCCCGCACCCGAAGGGACAATACCCAGCCCTATCTGAGGTTCAGAGGATTCCGCATGGGAGGTCCGAGGGCGAAGGGAATATGGGTGGGGGGGAATTTTCCTGGAGGATGAATCAGAGGGGGGCGACGGAGAGGGGGACAAAGTGGGTGGAGCAGTGGAAGGAATCAAAGGAGGCGGGGGGATAATGCAATGCGCCATGGAGCATGTCAATGAATTAACAAATTCAGATGAATGTTCAATAGAGATAGAGGGAGAGATAAGATTAGTACCCGAGGCCTGTGCGGCTGCTGCAGCTGCCCGAGCCCGAGTCATAGGAGGCGAGGGCGTGTCCTTCTTGTTCAGCTCTGGTCTCTCCGGGACGCCTTGAGATACCGCGAATCCATGCGACGGTTGAGGAATGTATGGAGAGGTCCCTCTGGATGCTATGGGGGAGATCTTTGGAGAGCTATCCGGACTTTTGATCAATGGGCAATCCTTGTAGAGGTGACCCACTTGGTGGCACCGATTACAACGGAAAGGGACTCCTTCATAATCCAGAATCTGTATACGCCTGTGCTTTCCCCATTGCAATGTGATTTTTTCCTCCAATCCCTCTCGAGTATCCAGGTGTACCAATATTCGGGCCACCGTTCTCTTCCGTGTATCGATATAGGATCGATCGTGATCCAAATATGTCCCCAATGCATTTCCGATTTTGGTGAAAGCTTCGTCGCTCCAGTATTGTAATGGAAGCCCTGGCAGACGCACCCACAGAGGCCCTGCTGCGATTTGTTCGTGTTCAGGATCAAATAGCGGGCTCCATCGCTTCAATAGCACAGGTGCCGTTTCAATATGCCAGTATCGTTCAAGTACTGCATCCGTGTGCCCTTCATTTGCAAAGTGGAGGGAGAACCACCCTCGTGGGAGAACCTGGACCTCCGGCATCTGTGAGAGCAGGGCTCCCCAGATTTCTTTCACCCAGCGCATCAGCCTTTCCGCCGTGAAAGTACGCCCCCGCACATGTCCAACCAGAACTGTACGAGCTATAGCCATAGTTTCTTCAAAATCCGAAGGGTTGCCGAAAGTTACGGTGATGTCTTTCGTTGTTGCCCTGACACACTTCGATTTCCGCTTCTTAGAGCGAGGCGCCGACGGATGATCAACAAGCGGATTTGAATCCCCAGACTGTGGCAAGGGTTTTGAGGGTTTAACGTTTATAACCGGTGTGCCGAAGCATCCTGATGGTTTTGCCCCATTATCCGCGTGAGGTTTAGGCACATTCTCCCTCAGATCCGCTTGAGCAGAAGGTAAATCGGGCAGCGGTGATGATATCGGATCGAAGGCCAAGGTATCAGGCGATAGGGAGGAGAGGAGTAAAGCTGTGCCAGGTGAGAGAGGCGGTGCCTCCAGGCCGATAGACGAAGAAGAAGGATCCGGCAAGGTGACCACCGGCAAGCAATCCTGTGCCCTAGGTGCTTCAGATGTCGGTGGAACGAAACCCGGGGTTGCTAGATTAGGGTTATGGAAGATTAACTGTCCTTCTAACGGATCCTCGGAATAATCCACGAGGTCCGTTTCCCGTTGACGCTCCATACCGGTCAGAGACTGCAGCTTTCCGTCGTCGAGGTCGATCTGTCGGCAGATCAGATCCCTATCTTCCGGTTCCCGCTCCAACCAGTGGTCCTGCAGCTGCGGTCTGCGGCTACCCGAAACCCTCGCGGTCGCGATAAACGAACGCCGTCAGAGCCATCATGGTTTACTTCTGATTCGTTCTCTCCAACCTACAAATCTTCTCATTTACAAGAGTCTTAATCATAAATTCACTTGTAATACAAAAATGAATAAAATGGAAAATAAGAAGGTGAAACCCAAATGTATGTATGAAAATGATATGATAAAAGGTTAATGGGATGATGAAATGTAAGGAATAGTGAAGAAAAAGGTGGATGAAAATATGACATTTATGAGTCCCAACATCCTCCCCAACTGAACTTGTTGCATGTCCTCATGCAACCATGCATGGGTCTCTTTAAGAACATTTGGCATCTTGAACAACTGTGGCTTTACATGATGATGTCTTTAATAATGAATGTTTCCAGGATATGTGAAAGACATGTGTAACAACTTACATTTTCTTATGGTTGGTTCTTGTGTGACAACCATGAATACAAAGAATGTTGGTTCTTGTGTTAACAACATTCATTTCATTTTCTGTTCTTTTTTCTTCAATAATAATGTAAACACTCACTGGAAATCATAAGCTATCAATGTGCATAAGAAAGCCCTTTTGTAATATTAATGAAGCATGCCAATATTGTGTATGATGCAAAGTGCAACAAAGTGTCATTGAAAAATAAATGTTGGTGAATGGTAAATGAAAAAAATGGAGTGATAGTGGTGAAGAAATGGAATCATGGAAGTGAATATGTAGTGTGGTGAAGAAATGGAATCATGGAAGTGAATATAGTTCTCCCTCCCTCAACTGAATTGGTTGCATGTTCTCATGCAACTTGACATGGCTCATGAAAGGAAATGTAGCATGGTGAGGGAATTTTCCAAAATATTCAAGTTAGCATATAAGGAATTGCATGATTAAAGATTAGAAAACAACATACCTCTACTTACCCAAGAATGATGAATTATGCAATAGGAATGTAACTGCTACTGCTGCTGCATCAGGAAAATGTGACTGATGTTGTTGTAACTGGATCCTGGGAAATGAAGGAATCTGAACTGCTGATGCTGAATCATGGAAAAGATAAATGTTGAAAGTGGAACTGTGGTACTCTCATAGATCAGAATTCATGTTGCTGTAACTGTTGAGGGAGTCGTGAAAAAGTGTATAGTCTTCACCTGCTACTAAACTTCTTGGTACAATTCTAATCATGCGAAAGAATGTGTCGATGTTGAGCATGAATGGAAATCATTGGATTACCGGCCATTGATGTATGCCGTTAACCAATGCGAGGCAACTCACCATTGATGTCAATGAGTGCCAAGGTACCCGAGTACATCTTGCGAAGTGCGAATGGATGTGTTGAGGTCGAGCCACTTGCAAGATTTGAAGATCAAGGGACATTGATGTATTCCCATGATCGTTAGCGAGAGAACTTGCCATTAAGGCATGCAAGCCTTTAGGTACTCAAAAGGAACTCTAGTCTATTTCCCAGATAAGGTGTTGATGTCGATGGGGAAAGACTTGTTGAAAGGAGGGCCTTAAGGAATCCCACATCAGTCAACGCAAGTTTGTACAAAAAGATTTGGTGGGACTATAAATGGAAAGAACTCACGGACAAGCAGTGTGGATCAGCATGGCGAGGAAAACAAGGCAATGTAATCATGGAAAGGGAATGACTTTGAGCGTAATGAATGTAAGGAAATGCATGGTGTATGAAGATGAACTCTTGTTGTGAAAAATGGATATGGAAATGTCATGCTTTATGGATTTACAATTGGCGGAATTCAAAATCTGCTTCAAAAAAGGGAGGTGCAAGGTAGTGGTTGTGGAGTTAGATTTGTCTTTAGAATTTTCATGAATTGTAGTCTTTGGAAGACCAATTGTCGTCACAATGTAATCTCCTTATGATCACTTGATTATCCTGTAACCTGTAAAAAAAACTTGGCAGAAAGAAAACATAAGTGTGTTCAAGAAGAAATGACCATTTCCTTCATGATTCTTACGCAAAAATTTCATACCAAATAAAACATATTAAGGACAATCAAAGTGTTGAAATTGACTTAATCATGATATTAAAATCAATCTATTCTTAAAATAACCATGAAAAGTAATACTCCCTGTTTGGGTCAGATGAAATATGCTCGACAAAAAGATTGGCATTAGAAAGATCTGTTGTGTTCTGCATATTAGTATGTGACATAAAAGCATTCAACAAGAATATTTAATGCCAACTTGAAGCTATTGAAACAAGATAATCATCATTTATTGAATCCTCCAAATGTTTGATAAATCGATCCTCAAAATTTGTTTCCAAGTGTTCCATTTTTTTATTTTCAAACCTACATGAATTTTGTGAAATTTTATTTTTTTTATTTTTTATTTTTAATAAAGAAATCAACAAGAAAATTTCTAAAAATAAACTAACACTAAAATGGATTTATTTTTATTTTTTTTGCAATATCCTAAAAAAACACACAAAATCCTCTAGAATCAATGAAAAATCTGGCTTTTTGTCTAGAAAAATTAGGAGAAGATAATGCAAATGCCAAATCTCTCCAAGATAAGTCAAATCCAATTTATTATTATTATTATTATTTTTATTTATTTTTTTTTAATCACTATGTGGGAATTTTTTTATTTTTTACTTTTTATTATTAAAAAAAAAAAAACTAAAATTTAAAAAGACTAAGTTTTATCTAAAAAAAAAATTTTAAGATGATTTTTCACTCATTCACAAAATTCTTTATTGTCGCATTGCAGATTAGTTCTCCAGCAAGAGTATGCTTATTTGAAATAAATCAATAGATTTTCTGATCTTCCAGATCGCACGAAACGCGGGAATAGAACATACTAATCTCTTGATTTATTTTTATTTATGCAGGTTAGCATGGATGGATAAAACACAATTAAGATTTGCGACAAAAAAAACACAATTAAGATCTGCGACAAAACCTTGCATTATCTACACTCTTTCTGCAATGTCGCGGGGGCATTTAGACTCTCGGAAGACAAATCTTTCCGATAATCAGGCTCCTGGCTCACCCGTGATACAGAAACAAGACATAGAAATGCAAAGATGAAGCAGTTCTTTTTATTCATGATGATTTATTTTTGGAAAACAAAACTAAAAACTTCTAATGAGATCTCATTTTTATTTTTCTAATCTATTCTATATTAACTTAAAAGATGTTTTATTTTCTAAGTAAAAGAATGCTTCCAATGAAGCCATCTACGGACTAAAAATTCGAACATGCTCACATCAAGATTTAAAAATTTTACATTATGTTTTGCAAGTATGTGAGAATCCTGTCTTAGAGTTGGCTCAAGGTTATTGTCCTTGCTCTCCAAGAAGTACCTGTTCAACATTGTCAAAGCCCTCATCCGTAGATGGATTAGTGAGAAATGGGGGGTTTAAAATAAAAACTAAATTTAAAATAACTATGTACGAAAATAAAAATGCTCCAAACTTTGAACTCCTTTACGAACCTGTTGTCACCAAGTTCCACAAATTAGTCCATAAAAACAAATGCATAAAAACAATTACTAAATCATTCTAGTTGCACGTCCCCGGCAACGACGCCAAAATGTGTGGTCTAAAATGCGGATGCAAATTAGAGTTTAATTTAATGTCAACCCGGTAAGGTAAACTTAGAAGTGCTTATCTAAAATATATAGATCTAGAAAGATTCCTAATTTGTCCAAGATCTTAGAGTCCCCTTACAAGAACATATTCATTAAGATCTCTTTCAATAACTAATCAAACTTAGATCTAACAATTGTTTGAGATCTATGATTCTCTTACAAGAACATATTCTACAAGATCTCTTCCAACATTAGAAAATCTAATAAGAAATTAAAAGTTGAAATGAAATAAACCTAGATCTAATAATTGTATGAGATCTTATGGTTCTTTTACAAAAACACTTTCAAATAAGATCCTTCCAATATTAGAACATTTAATAAAACTTGAAAGCTGAAATCAAACAAAAAATAAAGTAAATTATAAACAAATAAGCATGCAAGTGAGGCCATGGGGGCCCTCCATAACTCCACAAGCACACCACTTCAATGGAAACTCAGATGTAGAAGCAAAATTGAAGTATGATCCTTTATTTCAAAATCTTCATTACAAACCAACTCTAAGATTACAACTCCAAGCTTCTAAGATTACATACTTCAAAATTCTAAGATTACAAAAACTTCCCGATTAGAAATGGAGATTGTACTCCTATTTATACAATGGGATGAGTAACAAACTCATAATGATCATCCACTAATCTCTCTTTAGTTCCATAAATCTCGCAACCATTTTTAACTAGTTTCCCATTATTACAAAATACGATCCCACAAATCTCTCAAGCATTTTTAACTACTTTCCCATTATTGCAAAATATGATCCCTTTGAATCCTTCATAAATCTCACACATATCTTGGATAAGATATGCCAACCAAATCCTCCATGATTTGCTCCTTAGGAATAGGATAAGATATGCCAACCAAATTCTCCATGATTTTCTCCTTAGGAATAGGCTTGCATAATTATCTCCTTAATATGGTGGAGGAGATATTAATTCTTCACATATTTCCTACACATCACAAAACCCACATATTCTTGAGATATATATAAAAATATGTATATTTTCTAATATTTAATCATAAATTCACTTGTAATACAAAAATGAATAAAATGGAAAATAAGAAGGTGAAACCCAAATGTATGTATGAAAATGATATGATAAAAGGTTAATGGGATGATGAAATGTAAGGAATAGTGAAGAAAAAGGTGGATGAAAAATATGACATTTATGAGTCCCAACAGTCACCAATAACAATCCCATTTTGTATGAAAAATGCCTCTCATTAATATATAATAAAATACATTTTAATTTATTCTATTATGTTATCCAATGTCGTTGTGAAATGTTACACCACTAATTAAATATATGGATGATTAAATATTATAATGAAGAGATGTGAAATCTTATAATATAACAAGTTAATCCAAACATCATATACAAATGCACTAATCAAATATTAATTTATATGAGTATTGTTATAAGATATATGTCAATTTCTCAGTGAATAATGGATTTCAAAATTACAATAATTGCATTGTCAAAGGCCGATGTCTCCAAAAAAGAGAAAATCTCATACAATAACACTGGTGCGTCCATAACATAAAAATGTATCAGAACTTTACTTTAAATAAAAGCACTGTGATGCCATCTTTTAGCATAACCGGTGTCTTTTCAAAATGACAACACTGATACTTTCAAGTCTGCAAGCACCGATATTGTTTTTAAATAATGCCCCAATGCATTGTAACTCTTAACACACTAATGCTTTCATAGAACTAACACACCTCGGTTCAACAAAATATTATTTCCATTCCTGGTGCACTATTAAAATTAACATCATCGGAACCTCTATATAACAAACTGTTACACAATATTTTGTCACACCTCCTGTACTTCCCTGTGACATACCCTGAAGTGCCCGAAACATGATCATTATACAGTATACTCATCAATGTGTACAGCTCAGATCCCTCCTTTAACTTTGCCTGGAAAATATCTGGAGATTTCCTTGAAGAAATAGCTTATGAAACCCTTAAATCAGAATCATCGCCCTTATGAAGCTCAAAACCGCGATGATCATCTATTGCACCTTGTTAAGCCAGTGATGGCATTGCTATGTTCTCTCTCATACCCACGATGGTCTCAAAAAGGAATTTTTCCCAAATAGGATGAGAAGCTTTGTGACCTAGAAGCTTCTAGAGCGGCGAGCTGGAGGTGGTTTCGCATAGATGAGGTAGTATCCTCCTAATTTGACCTCTTGCTCTCATCCCTATGGGCTATCTCCTTAATATGTGGGCCTAATCCTATATTTGGAGGAGGTCTAACTCCCTCTCCCATCTTATAAATTTCCTCTCTACCATTCCCAAATGGTTGATCTATGTCCATTTGCACCCCTATGCTAAGCTTGTGCTTAGAGGTTATTCATTAGACTTGGAGAAGGAGTTTGGAGAGTTTCTTGGCTTGGACTTGGATTACCACTCAAGGAGATCCTTTCAACATCAAGGCTATGGTTGTAAGCTTCTCCTTTATTCTTTAAATAATAATACAACTCTTGGTTCATCTTCACAATATATATGTTCATGTATGTATTTGTTTAGCATTCCTTGATCAACTAAATAGATTATTATTGGATTCGTTATTAGCCTTAGTATGCTCTGTTGTTTCTTGGATACTTGTGGAGATACATAAGCGCTGAAAGAAGCAGGAACAAGTCCGTGACATAAGCAATTCGAGGATCTCAACAAAGGAAATCGGATTAGCATCAGAGCAAGGTAGGCCATCTCTCTTGTTCTACTTTCTAGTTATAATCTAGGAAGATGTCTAATTGATTGTCCTTTCAAGTTGCTAGACCCACTCATTGGGCTAGAGGGATTGCCTTTGTCCGCAGAGAGGATTAACCTTTTCAACAAAATGGCAACTCCGTTGGGGAGCCTATGACCCTTTCCTTCCTTTCCTTCACCTTGTCTTTTGACGAGTTTGGTCAACCATTGATTTTTAGACTTCATTGCTTGTTTGCAGTTAATGTCATTGCCTAGTAGATGTCTGAAGATTGTTAACTTGAGTTGTTTTTGAAAATTTTATATTTCTTTGTCTTTTTCCTTGACCATCACGGATATGAGCCTGACAATCGTGATGATATCGCGGGTTTTTTAGTTACAGTAGCAATGATCGCTACTTTACTACTGACAGGTGCGATGATTGCAGAAAATTTAGAAATTTAGGGTTTTCTCTTTGATTTTTGGTTTCAGTTCTCTTCTCCTTGTGATTTACCAGTGTGTTTCTCATTTACTCTCTCAGTGTTTGCTTGCAATTTCCTTTTGACTCGGCTTGAGTGTTATTGAAGTTTGATTAGCCTTTTAGGGTTCTAGGTCTCCTAGGCCAACCTTAGTACACTCGTTGGTCTTCATATAAGAATTTAAAAATTCTTTGTGTTCAGAAGTGCTTGCAGATTACTTTTGGTTCTTGTGACTTAAGTTGTTTTCATTAGAGGATATAGTGAAAGTTTCTTAAGCTTCATTTGATGAACAATAGATTACAATTCGATCGTCTCATTGGGATCAAAATAAAGTGTTTGCTTTGAAGTTTTCATGTTTTGAACTGAAAGTGAAAGTGTTATTCCTTTCGTACTTTTCGGAACATTTTGCGTGCATTCGAATCATTAATGTGAAAGTGATTTTCATACTTCTTGGTTTGCTTGCATTCTCTTTCCCTTTGCACTAGATTACATTTGTTGCATTTTGAAAAAGAGAAAAAACATCATTACATCTTAAGGAAATTTTGCTTTAAGATTTGTTTTGGCGTTGCATTTGCTTATCATGTGAAAGATTAGATTTCATATTTTGCATTTAGCATTTGAAGATGGTCATAGATTCATATTGCATTTGGTTTGATGCATGATTTGAGTGATTTTCTTCCCAACATAGCTAGCCTTCATTTCATCATCTTGTTTGCATTTTAGGAAGAAGAAACATCGTTAAGGCCTTGAAATTGAGACATAATTACAAGATTAACTTTAAAATCTATCAATTAACCTAAGGATTATTTGAAATGTTAACAATCGTATCTAGTGGTATAGGTTAGAGACATGTTTCAGCGTCTTTAAAACTTAGCAGTTGTTGTTAGCTTCAGCATTAGACAACACTAACACGGACTTGTGCTACCCGTATCGTCACATATATAAAGGGAAACCCCTCTAGGTTGTAATCCTTTATCCATAGGAAGCCGAGTCTGCCGCCCTATAAACATGATACACCGAACACAACATCAGGGATATTGCCTGCATGTATGTCAAGTCCTTGGTCAATTTATTGGTTGAGGTGTATATTACAGTTCACGGTTACTTGGTACCCCTTTTACCTAGATTCATCTCAACAGTCAATTGATCTTTTCTGACTCTTTAAATTTGAAGAGATTATTGATCAACTTGTCCTTTCATGCTCGAAAAACTAATGAAAGCGACTAGAGTCACCTTTTCGCCCTTTTCTCGACTCTCAAAAGATGAAAAGGCAATGTTTTTGTTTCTAAAATATAACTGCCCGCAGTAAACATGTCATCCAAAGTAGTTGCTTCTTAGACCAAATTGAGTAATTCCCTATTAATTTCAAGGTTGTTAAAGCCTTAATCAATTGTTTCCTTTCCTTTTTTGTTGTTGAGGGGAAACCATCATGGCTGAACCATTGGGTCCATCTCATATTTCCCCTTCATTGTCTGATACTAAAGGTTCCTCCTAAGGATTTCATCCGAAATTTCCTTAGTCACTTGAGGATCAAGGTGTTGAACTTGGAATTGTACTGAGTATCCAACCTTTGTCTTCTTGCCCGCCTCCATTAGATTCCTGGTCACCACAAGAGTTTGATCTAGATTCCTCTGATAATCCTATCCGGACACTAGAAAGTCTGCAAAGATTAGTTGTTTATCCGCCGAACCCATTGATCGATCATGTTATGATATCTCCACAACGTCCGTACAGTCTGTACGATCGACCTGGTGTTCCTTTAGAGTTATCTCCTCATACATCTCTGGTTCCTCCTCACCAGTTGTTTCCATCTATGGAGTAAGAAGGCGAGATCCTAGTCTCCTCTCCAGGTCATTCGAAAGTTTCCGCTACCCACACTCCTCATGTAGATGATGAAAAGGGATATGAGTTCCCTCCAAAAGGCTTCCTATTTATGGGAAGAGTCCCATCTCTCTCTTATTCTGAGTTTAGTGAGCCCATATTACCACATGGTTATACCTCTCTAGCTTGGTTTGTTTCGGGCACTCTTAATGCCTCGTCATTGTATCAGATTCCCATCTGGTCTTCCGACGTATGCCTACCTAAGGTCCGTTTGTTCAAAACTTGACCTCTCAACCGATTATGCAGACTGCAGTTACTTCAGTTCCGGTTCAACCTACCATTCCGTCTCAACCTGTTTCTTCATTTCGACCAACTCTTCTAGTTCAACCAATGGTCTTAGGTCAGGTCTCGGTAAGTTCTTCTATCCCTCTAGTAAGTGGATAGACTGTGCCACCACCTGGGGGGCAAGATCCGCATATCCCCATGATTTCTAGCAAAACCAATGCGAGTGGATTACAAACTCACATGATTGGAATGAATCAACCCTTTTACGATGCTATTCCTAACCGTGTTGGTCCATCTGGGTCAGGTAACGTCCAGTACTAGCAGCCATATATGGTTCAAATTCCATTCCAACTCGCTTATGTCCCATACGGTTCGCAAGCTATGATAAATCCACCTTACATTCCTCAAGTTGGGCCTTATGTTCAGCCTCGCCAATCCACTGTGCATGGTGGATATGGCTAGATCCAATTCAGGAACTATTAATACCCTTAGGGTATCACCCCAGGAACTGTTTAGATACCCTTGCAGCAACAAGGACAGCCTTCGCAGCAGCAAGGGCAACCTTTGCAGCAGCAAGGGAAATCTTTGCAGCAGCAAGGACAATCATTGCAGCAGCAAGGAAAACTACTACAACCACAATGGAAACCTTTGCAACAGTTGCAATAGACTTTGTAGCCGCAGGTGCAGTTTTTTCAGCAGTCCACCCAACCTTTATCCTCGCAAGGCGAACCTTTACAGCCACAGGTCCAACCTTTACAACAAAAAATCCAACCTTTGCAGCAACAAGGTCAGCCTTGGCAGCAACAAACCTTATATGCGTATCAGTAAGGTCAACCTTTGCAAGGTCAAGGTCAACCCTTGCAACAACAAGTTCAAAATCCTTACGTCCAGGGTCAGCAGGTTCAACAGCTTTATAACCTGTATGCCGCATACAATGCTCATCAGCAGCCTATGGCAAGGAAGTATGAAACCTACCTAGGACCGAATCCTCCTTATGGGCAAGGTAACCCTTAGTGGGGGAACATCAAATTCCATATGGACAAAATCTGCCACTATGGGGGAAAATTCCTTACCAACATGGATGGACTCCGCAATTTGAGTCTCCTTAGATGCCCTATATGCCATTCAACACGCAATTGCCTTTCTTGGCTATGTTGGAGCTACCTGATGTTTTGAGGCTCATGAACGATCCCATTCTTCATTCGCCGTACCAGCCTGCATTTCCATCGAAGATCCCGAGCGATTGCCCCAAATTTGAGGGAAAAGTGAAGGAGGACCCGCAAGTCCATGTGATGACATATCACCTTTGGTGCTCATCCAATTCGTATGTCGATGGTTCTATCCATCTTCGAATTTTCCAAAGGACTCCCACGGGTGCTTCTGCCAAGTGGTACATCGAATTGCCTTGAGGTACCTATGGTGACTTCAACTCTCTCGCTATGGATTTTCTCACTCATTTCCAGTTTCCAGTTAGCTATGAAACTGGCACCCATTTGCTTACATCACTAAATCAAGACACTGCGACCTACATCTCTGATCATATCCCTGAATGGAGACGTAAACCTCGCCTCATCAAGTTTGAGATTATTAATGAGTTGTTGACAGAATGGTTCACAAAATCATTCGTCAGCAAAATCGCTAAGGACATAGCCATGGGTGGATGTGTTATCGAAGAGAAAGTTATCGCTCGTGCTTAGTATTTAGACCTAGTCTATTCACAATCTGGCACATTGTATGAGATGTTACCTGATGCTCCGAGACCATCATCAGATCTAACGACATCGAAGTCTCCAGATACACCACTTGTTGACGGTGTGATTGGTTATGTGTCTCATACTCCTACGAAAGCTTCTTCGAAGCATAAATTGGTCTCGAACACTGGTTCTAATAATCCCTCTAAGAATTCATCCAGTCCTGGTAAAACCTGTAAGGTTCATGCTGTCCAGTCTACCACAACAGATAAACCCTCTAAAGGTAAAAAGAAAGGCAAAGGTAAAGCCAAAGCTGATGCCCCAAAACAGGACCCTCCTAAATCTTTTGCTGACGATGCTTCTCGTAGAAAGCCGAAATATCCTTGCCTCATCCATGGGGAGGATCATTACACTAAATCTTGTCCCCGATGATCTAATGTTAGTCGCTTGCTAAAAGGTACCCCGACTGTCTTAAAAGAATCCTTTTCGTCACATCAGACCCAATTGGTATACCAACCTCAGTCTTCTGCTTCCTTAGGTTCCCAAGTGTTCATAATGCAAGGTTCGTCACCTATCTCGATTGCTACTCAAACGAAGGACTATCAAGCTACATTTAAACAGACCACAGAGAAAGAAGCCCATGATGCTCCTTCTACTTCCACTTTGTCCTCTTCTAGTCTGCTCCATATTGAGTGCCCTAACAGTGAGTTTGTCATTCAACCACCCCCTAAAGGTGTTCTTCGGAAGTCGTTTTTCAATCCAAATGCCAGAGCTCCACAACAGTACAATATTGTTGAGGATTTAGCTCAAGAACCTTCAACGATGTCTACCTTGGAGGTTCTTCAATCTTGTCCAACGCAGTGGAAGTCATTACTGTTTGATATAGGTGCTATCAATCCTTCTGATTCAAGTATGATTTCTTTTAATCTAGAGAATCATGTACCTCGTCTTCCTCATCAGATTGCATCTCTGATCCAGGTCCTTATCAAAGGAAATGTGATTCATCGAATGGTTATTGATGAAGGTTCCTCAACCTGCATCATGTCTGTTTTGTGTTGGAAATCCATTACCTCTCCTCCTCTTAACCAATCTTCGAACACCTTGGAAGCCTTTGATGGCAGAGGTTCACGACCATATGGTATTCTCACGAGCTTATCGATTACGTTAGAAGGAAAGACTATTGAATTAGAATTAGAAGTTGTAGATGCCAATCTAAACTACAACCTTCTTCTTGGGTGAAGCTGGACTCACGCCATGTTTTGTGTGGTGTATTCTTTGTTCCGCATACTTCATTTTCCTTATGAAGGAAAAATAATCATGGTTGATCAACTATCTTTCTTTTCTTCTAGTTCATCCAACGGTAATGTTCCTTATGTGGGCAATACTAAGATTCCTTACGAGAGCATGGGCACAGGTCTCTTCAAAGACTCTGCTTTAATGGGTACTTTTACTCTCCCACCTCCAAATTTTCATTCATCAATATGATCTCAGGTTCTTTGGATCCTTGGATTATCCCTACCAAAGATCAAACTGACTCATTTGGCGATGTTATAACTTTAAGTCCATTGGAGATAAATTATCAAGAAATTGTGTTAGCTTCGATGGTCACTTGAGAAATTCATATTGTCTTTAGTATGAACCTAGACACTTATGTGCCATCCCCTTGGCTTGGTTCTTAGGATTCTTTGTATCCCTTGAACGAGACATTCCCCACTGATGAGAGTATCGTGGAGGTCATGTCTCTAGAGGAAGTTCCATGGAATGGTCTACATCATCATTCTTCCTTTCTCCCTCGCCTCAATGAGATGCCTTCCTATCCTGAAGCGTCTATTTCTCATCCTTTTATGCCTCCGTTTCAAACACATGTTCGGGTACATGAAATTTTGTCAGAGGGTAATATGGGACACATAACTGCAACTCTATCTGTTGACATTTCAGTTTACCCTGAAGTGGTTAGAATCTTTCAACTGGGGACACCTTTTCCTCGGCATGAGATTAAGTTCTTTTCGCCTCCTTTCATGAGATTTTTTCACCGAGTCTCTACCATTTGCCCATGATCACAATGGAGTTTTCATCTTATGACTCGTAACCTTCACTCGCATGGAGGCATGGGGCCATAGCCTTTTATGGGTTTTACTCTATTGTTTGGCTGAGTCTATGCTTACATGTCACATCAACGGTGAAACTCTGGTTTTATTCTTTGTTGATTGATTACCCGAGTCCAAAAATGGACTCCATCTAAACTTTTTATGCGTGAAATTCATGTAATAACTTTTGTACATTAGTGTGTTAATTCATTAGTGTATGTTTTTTTATTTTTTGGTGTGTTTGTTTGCTTTGCAAACATTTTTTTTCTTACCCTGTGTTCCACTCAGTTTGCAGATGTCATTAGGTCATTACATTGGTTTTGCTGATGGTGCTTGTCGTAGCAAACAAAACCTCTCTTCCGCAGCATGGGTACTTTATGACCCTAATGGCGAGCTGATTAAATTACAAGGTATCTGCCTTGGTCGAACAACCAATAATATCGTTGAGTATAGTGAAGTTATTGAACTCTTGTCATAAGTAGTTGCTCTAAGTATTAGGTATTTAGTTGTTAAGTTGGATTCGTAGCTCGTTGTGTGACAATTGAACAATCATTATTCAGTAAGAAATCCACAAATATTGCGTATGTATCTACATGTTAAATTGCTGGAAAGAAATTTTGATTACATTACATATCAACATATCCCACGTAATTTAAATACATTAACTGATGCATTAGAAAATTTTGTTCTTGATAGACATTTGCATCATTTGTAAAACTGAATCATGTTATGAACACATAAGTAGAAATAAAACATATGTATGTATATGTATATGTATATGTATTCCACTGCGTTGGCAAAGACATAGAGTTGGAGTCTCTGCGAGACTGCGTCGGCTGTTAGGTCGAGTGCTCAAAGCAGTCGCGTGCTACCATGAGCGCCATGCAATTTGATAGTTCTTCTAGTATTTTACACATTTTGTAGGCTTTGAAATCCAAGTGTCTCAGAACACTCTATTTTTTGACATTTTGATGTAAATACTCTGACAGACGCTATATATATGTGTGTGTGTGTATATATATATATACACACACACATATACAGATGTATACACACACACACACACACACACACACACACACATATATATATATCGCGTCTGTCGGAGTGTTTACATCAAAATGTCAAAAAATAGAGTGTTCTGAGACACTTGGCTTTCAAAGCCTACAAACTCTGTAAAACACTAGAAGAACTATCAAACTGCACGGTGCTCATGGTAGCGCGCGACTGCTCTAATCACTCGGCCTAACAGCCGACGCAATCTCGCAGAGACTCCAACCATATGTCTTTGCCAACACAGTGGAATATTGTCGATGGTGGCATAATTTGGAACCCCTCGGGTGATTGCCTCCAGATTGCACTCCATCTCGGCTAAGGGGTCAACCCCTTCCTCATAGTCAGCAGCCACTATCGGATGGGAAACTCGTTGTGCTATTGGCGACATGCCTAGTGGTCTCTCTGGTCTTGTTAGCTTTGCTATGCAGCGTTGACTTTCTAAGGTCAGAAAGAAGCATGGTCTGTTTGGTTGTGTCCAAAGGGGGATCACATTGGTCACTTTTCCCTTCCTCTTCCTCCACCCCGCTCACCTCTAAACCTTTCCCATTCCCTAAATAAACCTTCTAAAATCCGACAAAGTCCCTTTTGGCCCCAGCTCTAAGTGCAAAGCCAAACCAACCATAAAACCCGCCCCTTTGGTTTCTGCTGATGCGATATTGCGATGTGATCTGATTGCAATCACATATCGCTATATGTAAAGGCCCTATGCCTTGGCCTGCCCGATCTGCGATCTGTCGATGTGATTTGGGCCATTGATCTGCATGCACAATCGACGATCCTTGTTTAATTGCCGATTACCATTGCCATTGCCCCATGGTTTGTGTCGATTTGCCTTCGCCATTGTGACCCACTGATCCAATCATCGGTGTTCGCTGATCGGCGGTGTCCAGTACTGATTGCCATTTCTGCCGTCCATTTCCCCAATCCGACGGTTATCCTTCTCTCTCATCCCAACTGTCCGTGTACCCATGCATCCCACGTCATTGACCATTCTGTGACTCGAAGAAGGAGATGACTAGCTCTGCCAGGATTGGTTACAGTAATATCCCCAACAACCACATTAAACAGAAAGCATGGCTAAAAGGAGAAACGGACATAGCACGACTCTGAAACATAATTTATTAGTCATGAACTTCACTGCTTCGAGCATTCTAACCGCCTAAAGGACAGCGCAATAGTTGTACATATCAGATTTTCCCAGTGAACCAAGCAACCTCGTCCAAAGACTCCATCAGACAACTAAATGCAGTTGGTGGTCAATTATGACCCCTCCATACCTAAACGGCCAGGTGCCATTGTAATGTAAATTTATAAATACCCAAGAGAAAGATGTAATGAGGGTTGGCATTTGATGTAAGGTTCAACTTCTAGAGACTGTAGACATTTTGTCACTTGCAGCGTCTCATCTTCATTTTCAGCAAATACAAGCTTCTTTTGCTGTTAACTGCTCACTGCCCATTTTCCTCTGTTCTAAGCTTGTACCTGATATGTTGTGTTCTTGATCTCTTGATGTTTAGCACTAGATAACTGTCATCTTATCTTTGTGTTAGAATCTTGAATGCATCACTGAATAGGTTGCTCAGGTTTCTTTCTATCTAATGCAGGAGAGCTATCATCATGTCTTTGCATTAATAGATTAGATTTGCAAGTTTCTGTACTAGTTGCAGCTGACCATCACATGGTCTTGTGTATCTGCTGGTGTGGTTAGTATTCTCCATATTCACCTAATATCTAAAACTGTGAGCATTGGTGGTCTAAAGCCTTGTAGTCTGAGGGTGTTCATGCATGTCTGGAGTGAAACAAAGTAGAAGTGGTTATCTGGCTTGAACCAAACCATCATTCCTTCCATTAAACCTTGCAACAATAGTTGAATTTATATGTTACCAGGCATATCCGCGCTCCAACCTAGGAGAGTTTCTTGGAATCCTAACATAATTGGCGCTGTTGCCGGGGAGGGGAGATTGAAGCTCAGCTTCCCTGGGAGAACGACACAGATCCAGCTTTGATGATAGAAAAAGTCTAGACACATTTTTGGTTGTAATCATCTATTTGGCGACTCTACTGGAAGACTAACCTTTTGGCAACTCCACATCACAGTTATGGCTCAGTTTGTGAGGCATACTCGGAGAAATCCTCAGAAATCACCAGCTGACCCAGTGCCTGACCCTGAAAAGATTGTCAAGCAGAGAAAGACATCACAAAAAGGAGCATCAGGATTAGGTAAGCATAAACAATCTTATGTATCTCTGCAAGAAAGGCTTGTAATAGAGCATCTACATGTTGAAAATATAGCCTCTAGTGCTAGCAGTGAAGAAATATTTTCAAAGATTCATAAAGCTCCCTATTTAGTAAAGTCCCCTTTGGATCCCAGTCCAAAGGAAACCTTCCTTCCAGTACATCATTTTCCTTCAACCCTGTCATTTACTTCTCAGCTTTCTATCATCCAAACTGCCGTACCCTTCCATCCACCCCAGTCATGGTAGGTCCACAAGCACCCACGAAAATGGAAAGAATCATAGTTGCTAGGTATGGACCCCTGGTCCTGCCTATTCCTTTGAATGCCATGCCTGCAGGAGAATATCAGAAATACATGCCTAAGTTCACTGGGACAGAGGGAGTAACAGTTGAAGAACACCTTGAGTCTTTTTATAGCTATGCTGATAACCTAGATATCAGTGAAGATGATGTGTGGATGAGAGTATTTGTCCAAAGCCTTGATGGAGAGGCTAGAAAGTGGTTCAGAGAGCTGACCCCTAGGTCTATAACAGACATTGAAGCATTAGATGATGTGTTTTTAAAGCATTGGGGAGATAAGAAAGACCTGCTATACTACCATACTGAGTTTGGCAACCTGAAAAGGGAAAATGGGGAGTCATTGTCTAATTTTAATAAAAGATTCAATCGTATGTATAGCAAGATACCAGCTGAAGTGAAGCCTACCCCCACCTCTACTAAACTCACCTATGCCAATGCCTTTGATTCTGATTTCTGCCTGTTATTAAGAGAGAGAAGATGTGCCTCTCTAGCTGAAATGCAAGATGCAGCCTTGGAGGTGGAATCCAATATCATGGCTGCAAAGAAACTCAAAGGACATGCTGATAGAAGGAGGCAGAGAGGTGAGTCTTCCTCTTCTTCTTTGTCTTCAGAACCCAAAATAGACAAAATGACTAAAATGATAGAGTCATTGGCTGCTGAAATATCCAAACTGAAGGTTGAGCAGAGTTCTAGGAAAGCAAGGCTTCCTAATACATTTGCTCCTAGAAATCCAAATCCATTTAGAAGAGCAAATGAACAATTGCAGATCATTCAAAGGGGCAAAGAGGCCAGTGAAGAACAAAGGGTTAAGACTCCTTTTTAGAACGTAGTCATGGAGGAGGAGCAGTTTGATGAAGAGGATGAGATTCACTGCATGGAAGACAAGGGCAGTGCTGCCTTTTTGACATTAGCTGCCTATGAGGAGTCACTACTTAAGGACCAAACCAGTCAAGAGTGGGACATAGAAGCCATTCTGTAGACTGAAGACCAACAAAGATATACCTTGAGGTCAAGAACAAGTAATGTCAAAGAGAATCCTACTGAAAGAGCTGGTGTCCCCACAGAACAACAGATCAACAAGCAAAAGCGACCGACAGTTGATCCCATCATCCTCAAAACACCGGCTCAAGAGGTTAGAGGCCCTAACAAGTCCCCTTCCCCTTTCAGTTTTGAATCAGAAGTCTAGAAGTTAAAAATATATGTACCTCTGATAGAACTTGTAAAGAGTGAGGTCTTTAAGAAGCCCATCCTTGATGCCGTTGAGCTGAAAGCCACATAAACATCCAATAACTATGTGAATTTACAAGATGATAAACCTGCAGTTGTGCTCAGCCCAATGAATGAACCTGCTGATGACAATTCCCCATCATTTTATGTCTCCTTGACCATTCATGACAAAATCCTCCACAACTGTCTGCTGGAAATAGGTGCCAGCGATAATCTGATGCCCAAAGCTGTCATGGAAGAGTTAAGCCTTGATATTACCAGACCTTATCATGACTTGTTCTCCTTTGATTCAAGGAAGTTGAAATGTCTAGGGTTAATCAAAGACTTAGCTATCGCCCTAACTTAGCTATCCATGAAGAGCATGATGATGGATATTGTGGTAGCAGATGCCCCCCTAAGTTTGGTATGCTAATTTCCAGAGGGTGGATTAAGAGGTTGGGTGGGACATTGCAAAATGACTTGTCTTATGCCACTGTCTCAGTTTTTGGAGGAGAAAGTAGAAGACTATACAGGGAAGCCCAACAGGTTTATATCATCAGTGATGAGAAGAATCCCACTAATCATCCCATTTACGCTGTGGACACTGATTTTGGAGCATGTATTCTCCAAATTGAAGAATCCCATAGGGCCCCGGTGCAGCTCAAGAAACTAGTATGCCAGGCCATGGAAGAGGAAGGGACATAGGCTTGGGATATGTTCTTTGATGGAGCCTGTTCAAAGGAAACTGTAGGAGCAAGAGTGGTGCTGGTGTCTCCAAAACAAGAAAGCACACATCTGTCTTTCAAACTGACTTTTCAAGTCACCAACAATATAGCAGAGTATGAGGCTCTGATATTGGGCTTAAACGCTGCCAAAGACATGGGAATCAGAGACATAAAAGTGTTTGGAGATGCTGATCTCATCATTCAACAAGTGAACAAAACGTTCCAAGCAAGGCACCCAAGGCTGAAAGCGTACAGAGATGAGGTATGGAGACTCAAAGAATCTTTTGATAGCTTTTGTATCTCATATATTCCTAGAGTTAAAAATCAGCTTGCTAATTCCCTTGTTGTGTCTGCTAGCATGTTCATCCCTCCCATGCCCCCTAGATTGGCTTATGAAGTCCAGATAAAACATAGACCATCCTTGCCTGATAATGTCTAGCACTGGAAAGTCTTCGAGGATGATGATGAAGTAAAGAGGTTTCTGCAAGTCATTGACGAATTCTCTGAAATGCAAATTGATTAAGAGAATGAAACCTTGGAGGAATGTCCCCAACCCCAGCTAAGGAACAGAATTGGCCAAGATAGTATTGTTCAGTTGCTTAGAAATCATATACCTAAAGGGCTAGTGCCTCTAGAGAAGTTGTTTGACCATAACGATGTGCCTCATAAGATTGCCCAAAAAGAAAACCAATCTGCAGTCCATAGGCATAACATAGGGAGTCCAGATCATCCAAAGTATATAAATTTGTCCACCCAATTGTCTGCTGCCCAAAGTTCTGAGTACTGCACCTTGATGAAGCAATTTGCTGATGTCTTTGCCTGGGAATACAGTGACCTTAAAACTTATGACAAAAATATCATCCAACATAAGATCCCATTGGAGAAAGACACCATTCCTTTCAAACAGAAGCTGAGACCCATTAATCCTTTGCTCCTCCCTCTGATTGAAAAAGAAATCAAGAAGTTGTTGGCTACCAAAATCATAGTTCCTTTGAGGTATTCAAAGTGGGTAGCCAACTTGGTAGTGGTGAGGAAGAAAAGTGGAGAAATCAGGCTCTGTGTTGATTTCAGGAACCTGAACAAATGTTCTAGAAAGGACAACTATCCCTTGCCAAAGATGGAACATTTGCTATAGAAAGTCTCAGGAGCCAAAGTTATGTCTTTCCTAGATGGATTTTCAGGGTATAACCAAGTTGCTGTACATCCACATGACCAAGAAAAGACTGCTTTCACCACTCCTTGGGGCACTTTTATGTACTCTAAGATGCCCTTTAAGCTGATGAATGCTAGGGATACCTTTCAGAGAGCCATGGATATAGTGTTTGTAGGAGAGTTTCTTGGAATCTTAATATAATTGGCACTGTTGTCGAGGAGAAGGATAAGTTTGTCCTTGTCTACCTGGATGATATAACAGTGTACTCCAACAGCCATCAAGATCATTTGCAGCATTTGAAGAAAGTGTTTCTGAAGTGCAGAAGGTTTGGGATATCAGTGAATCCTAAGAAGACAAAATTTGCTTTAGAAGAGGGCAAGCTTCTAGGACACATTGTTTTTGCTGCAGGTGTCAAGATTGACCCAGAGAGAGTGAAAGCAATACAGACCTTGTTTACCCCAAGATCGAGAAAGGACATCCAATCCTTTCTGGGCAAAATAAATTTTGTAAGGAGGTTTATTCCTAATTTTACAGAATTGTTAAAACAAATCACCTCTATGCCGAAAAAGGGATCAGAGATCAAATGGACTGATGTAGCAAGAAGATCTTTTGAAGCCATCAAAAGAGCTATTATGGAAGCCCCCACTTTGATCAGCCCAGACTATAGCAAGGAGTTCCATATCTTCTCCTTTGCTTCCGGTGACACCCTTGCAGCAGTCTTATTGCAGAAAGATGATGGGGATTCAGAGCATCTAGTGGCATTTTTCAGTAAAATATTAAGGGATGCTAAACTAAGGTATGATATTATCGAAAAACAGGCTTATTCTCTTATCAAGTCTTTAAAAGCTTTCTGAATCTACATTCTGCACTCCAAGGTAATTGCATATGTGCCCTCTACTTCAGTAAAGGATGTCCTAACACGGCTATATGTTGATGGAAGAAGGGCTAAATGGATTGCAAAGCTTATTGAATTCAACATAGGATTGAAGCCCACTAAGCTTGTCAAGGGCCAGGGCCTTGCTCAGCTGATGGCCGAAGAAAATTGCAAAATGCTTGACATAAACTACATGAGCACAAATCTAGAGGATGGACAGACATAAAAGGCAACAGTAGGACAAGGACATGACCGGTTGTTGGTTGAAAATCTAGCTTCTTGTGAATGGTATTCTAGAATAGCTCAATTTTTGTTGAAGCTAGAAGTCCCTCTAGGTCTCAGTTCAAGCCAAGCTAGAACTATTAAGCTCAGAGCAACCAATTTTTGTATTCATGAAAACTTGCTTTATTGGAGGGATCCATCTGGAATCCTCTTAAGATGTTTGGACAAAGAAAAATCTATGGAGGTCATACATCAGTTTTTTTCCAACATTTGTGGAGGACATCACTATTGGAAAACCACAACCCACAAGATCCTCAGAGCTAGGTATCATTAGCCCACTCTGTTTTCTGATGTCTTTTCATTTGTAAGATCCTGTGATGAATGCCAGAGGTTTGAAGGAAAACAACAGTTGAAGTCCTTACCCTTGAAGCCAATACATGCCAGTGGCCCTTTCCAGCAGTGGGGCTTGGATTTCATAGGGGAAATTAATCCACATTCTAGTGGCCAGCATAGATGGATCTTAGAAGCCACTAACTACTTCACTAAATGGATTGAGGCCATCCCTACTAGGAAAGATGATCACCATGTTGTCATGAAGTTCTTGACAGAAAACATTTTCACCAAGTTTGGCTGTCCACACAAATTAGTTACAGACAATGCAGCGGCCTTCAGGGCAAAAGAGTTGGTGGACATGTGTGACTCAATGGGCATTAAGCTAGTGCATTCCACCTCATATTACCCTCAAGGTAATGGTCTAGTAGAATCATCCAATAAGAGCTTGATAAGGATAATCAAAAAGCTGCTGGAAGATAACAAAAGGAACTGGGATTCCAAACTGAAGTTTGCATTGTGGGTTGACAGGGTGACCACCAAGAAATTCACAGGGCATTCTCCGTTCAAGCTGTTATATGGCACTGAGGCTGTATTCCCAATCCAATTGACCCTCCCTATGGTCAAGTTCTTGCAGGAAGAGCAGAATGAGGAAAATGACATGGCAAAGAGGATTAGTGACTTGGCTAAAGTGCATCAAATCAGAGATCAATTGATTGAAAAATCTACAGCACATCAAAAGAGAATCAAGGAAGCCTTTGATAGAAAGGAAAAGATGGACAATTTTCAAATTGGAGACTTGGTTCTTAAGTGGGATGCACTGAAGGAAAAGAAAGGCAATCATGGGAAGTTCGATGCTTTGTGGACTGGACCTTTTGTCATTGCTCAGGTCCAAGGGAACAACACTTTCATGCTGCAAAGTATGGAAGGAGAAATAATTTTTGATGGCCCAGTCAATGGGCAGTTTTTGAAAGTTTATGTTAATTAAGGCCTTTAGGCCTCAGCATTGTAAATATGTTCTTTTACAAAGTGTAGTGTAGGCTTAATTAGACTCAATGCCCAATGGAACACTAGGAAATATTGCTGATCTTGTTTTTGTATGAAAGGCAGTGGTCTACGGTTCTTGAAACCTCACAGGGAGGCTTTCATCCCCAGAAGGAGCCAGTGTTAGGTCTGCTATGCAGCTGTGAATTTCTAAGGTCAGTGATCCGGATTTAAACAGGAACGCAACAAATTACAGAGATAACCATATACACAAAGATGCAGCGGAAATAATACTTCATTTCATTAATGGAAAATACTGAAATATGCTTACAAACAGAAATGGAAATAAACTAGCTAGGGCGATGGTAGCTTATCTCTGAGAAGAGATGTGATGGCTACATGCCTCTGAACTGTGTTACAATGAGGCTCGAAGGCCTATTTATTGTTGAGAAACAATGGAAAACCCTTAACATTCCAAAGCCTAACCCTAGGAGATGAAACGCCAAACTGTGGGCCCTGTTTGGGGGTAAATTGGTACATCAACTTCCCGGGGTCGTAACTTTGGCATATGATCTCCGTTTGACGCGTACAATAGCTCGTTAGAAAGATCTATCCGAGTACTACCACTTTGGGAGGCAACATGGGTCCTTGGACCCATGTTGCCCCAGATTCCCAAAAAAACGTCGTTTAGGGCCTCAAAATGGCTCCGGAAGTTCAGGACCCGAAAAACTGCTAAAAATAGTAAACTGTGCTACAATTAAGGAAACTGAAAATGCTGAGAAAGACAATGGTGGGGGTCCAGGTGGACTTGGCAGGTGGCCACCAATATCCACCTGGATGATTCCTCCCCCCTTAGGAAGCAATGGTCCCCATTGCGTTGAGCTCCTCCATGAGATGAGGAAACTTCTGCTGAACTTGTTCCCTGGTGAGCCACTTGCCCTGCTGAAGGAGTTGGCCTGCTTTGACAACTCGATACAGTTGGATATTCTGTTGGCGAGTGTTCTTGATCTGTGTGTCCATGATCCGATCAGTTGCAGCTTGTTCCATGCAATCTGGATTTAATTCTGTGGGTTTGAGCTGTTCTGCAATGTCGGATGTGTCTAACAATGGTGGAAAGTATGGCCGAAGGCGGTCCACATTGAACACTGGGTGCAGGCCAAGGAATGGGGGAATGCTGAGCTCAAATGCATTGTCTCCCATAGCCTTAGTAATGGTGTAAGGACCATATCGGAGTGGTCTCAATTTCCGATAGGCTCCAGTAAGGCGTTCCTTTTGCAAATGCAACCAGACTTTGTCGCCCACCTGAAACTTGTGTGGCACCCGATGTTGATCATGTCGCTGCTTGTACTTGGCATTTGATTTCTCAAGGATGTCATGGACCTGCTGGCGAATATGTTGGATGCGCTCAATGAAGCTGGTGGCCTTATCTGTTTCGGACTGGACATGAGCTGAATTCATGTGAGTAGCTGCAAGTGGCATGGCCACATCAATGGGGCATAATGGCTGGAATCCCAAACCCACCTGAAAAGGGCTATGGCCAGTGGAGCTGTGAAGAGCTCGGTTGTAGCTGTGCTGAACGTAGGGGAGGCTCTCGTCCCATGTGCGAGGATGCTTTGAGTTATACATGCGCAGAATGTGCACAATCATCCTATTGACAACCTCTGTCTGGCCATCAGTTTGAGGATGGAACGCTGTGGACTTCGTGAGTTTGGTGTCCAGCATTGACTAGAGACTGGACCAAAAGGTGCTGAGAAACCGACTGTCCCGATCTGAGATGATAGACTGTGGGATCCCAAAGTGCACCCACACTCGTTCAAAGAAGAGTTTAGCAGTGGCTTCTGCTGTGATATTCTTCTTGCAGGCCATCATAATGGCCATCTTTGAGAACCTGTCGACGACCACAAAAACACAGTCATTTCCATGCTTAGTGGAAGGAAGGCCTGACATGTAATCCATGGAGATGGATTCCCAAGGTCGACTAGGGGTAGGCAACGGGGTATAGAGGCCTTGCTTCTTAATGGTCGGTTTGGCAATGGCACAGGCAGTACATGATCGGATGTACTTCCCAACATCCTGTCGAAGATTCGGCCAATAGAAATAGTTTTGCAGTACTGCCACTGTTTTCTCGACCCCGAAATGCCCAGCAGCCCGACTGTAGTGTGCTTCCCAAATCATCTTGGCACGCTCGCTTGAAGGAACACAAAGGTGACCGAGGTGGCATAATAGGGCATCCTGGAGGTGAAAATCTGCAACCTGCCGACCCTCCAAGAGTGTCTGGTATGTGTGGCCGAATTCTGGGCCGCTTTTGTAGAGAAGTGGCCAATCAGAAGTCTCGTGCCCGCAAGAGTTGAGCACGGTGGTTAGCGCCATGATCGGTGGTCGACTGAGGCAATCTGCAGCATTATTGGTGCTGCCCTTTTTATACTTGATATTGAAGTGAAACTGTTGCAGGTATGTAGACCACTTCTGATGGCGATCATTCTGCAATTTCCCTTGGGTCTGTATGAACTGCAGAGGTCGGTGGTCTGTGTGGATGACCGTTTCCTTCCCCAAAATGTAATGCTTCCATTGTCGGCAGGCTTGTACAATGGAATACATCTCTTTATCATAAGTGGGGTACTTCCGGACTGTGTCTGAAAGTGTTTCACTGTGATATGCCACTGGATGTCCATGTTGAGTAAGGACTGCCCCAATAGCATAGTCAGAGGCATCTATCTCGACCTCAAATGGTTGTTGTAAATTTGGTAACGTGAGCACTCGTGCCGTGCAGAGGCGATCCTTCAACTCCCTGAATGCCTTCTGTTGAGATTCAGACCAAAAGAATTTTGCTTTCGCCCCGCCCTTGGTGACCTGACTCAAGGGCCAAGAAATATGAGAAAATCCCAACACAAACCTGCGGTAGAAGTTGGCAAGACCTAGAAAGCTGCGGAGCTCTGTTAGAGTGGTTGGAGAGGGCCAATCCCGAATGGCTTGGACCTTGGCTGGATCGACATGCACCCCCTGTTCATCAATGATGTATCCCAGATACTGAACCTCGGTCATGCCAAAAGTGCATTTCTCCAAATTGGCACATAGCTTGTGTTGCCGCAGTGTTTGGAGAACCTGTCGGATGTGGTGGAGGTGCTCTTCCCAACTCTGGCTGAAGATCAGAATGTCATCCAAGTATACTACTACAAAGGAGTTGGTGAATGGCCGCAAGATGTCATCCATTAGCCTCATAAAGGTTGCAGGAGCATTCGTCAATCCGAAAGGCATGACCAACCATTCGAAGAGGCCCTCCTTGGATTTGAAGGCAGTCTTCCACACATCTGAGGGTTCAATTGGTACCTGGTGATATCCTGACTTCAGATCGATCTTGCTGAAATATTTCGCCCCCTTTAGTTGGTCTAGGAGGTCATCAATCCGCGGGATCGGGTACCTATTACGGACAGTGATCTTGTTCAGCGCCCGATAGTCAATACAGAGTCTCCACGTCCCATCCTTCTTCTGTACCAATACTATCGGGCTCCCACAGGGCGAAGAACTCGGACGGATGTGACATTTCTGCAGGAGCTCCTGAATCTGCCTCTTGATTTCATTGTTCTCCAGAACAGAGCGCCGATAAATTGGTCCATTGGGTAGCGGTGCACCTGGGGTCAGATCGATGGAGTGCTTGACTTGACAGTGCAGAGGAACCCCTGCCAGGGAGGTGAAGATGTCTTCGTACTCCTCCACAATCTTATCCATCTGTAGCTGCCGTGCAGAGGGGCCCCGTTTGGAGGCCGCGACCACTATCTTTTTCTTCCCTTGAGGGCGTATCATCCGGAAAACAAATTTCCTGGTTTTGGAAATGATCTTACTGCATTGTTTTGCAGTAATCAAAGAGATGGCGGCAGGTGGTGCTACCTCTGGTATCCTGAACAACTTATTTCCCAATGTAATAATAATAGCACGGGGCCTTGATTCATACACAGCATGTCGCTTCCACAAGTATGGTTTGTTGAAAAGTGTGCAACAAGAAATGCTTGTTGAGATTGCAACAAGATGATGGAGCTTAGTGAAAAGAGTCGCCTTCACTAAGTGGGCCCGCAGGCTATTTTTGGCGCAAGTCTATTTTTAGACTATGTCTATTTTTAGACATATGGATCATGTCTATGGATGATTGATCAAGTTGGGAAAAATAGATGGACTTCTATTTTTGATGAAAGTGTGAGTGATCACAGTGTGAGTGATTACAGTGTGAGTGATCACAGTGTGAGTGATCAAAGTCAAAAATAGAAAAGTCAAATATTATTATCTCACAATAATATTTGGACTATAAACTTAATCTTATTCTCTTGGAGCACTTCAGTTTGAGCTACGGAAGTGGCACATGCAGCTGTCAGAAGGAAATTCGTTTTTCTTATGAGTCAGTTGAGTTGTTGCATGCATGACTTCAGTTAGAACTCAAGTGAGTTGAGTTTAGTGGACTGGAGGTACAGTTGATGGAGTTGTGTTCAGTTTAGCTTTGTTAAACTGGTTGTATTTAGTCTAACTGATCAATAGACTAAAGATGAGTTGGGTGAATTAGTTATTAATTAATTCACAAGTTATTAACTAATGCAACTATAGAATACATCAGTTAACTCAGTTGCATGTCAGTGCATGTTCAGTTCAGCAGGGACAGGTGTTAGAGGATCAGATTGCTATCAGTTGTGACTATAGCTGTGCATGATGATTTGCACAATCAAAGGATTGAGTATGCCAATGAGTTTGCTCACGTATCTTCATGATATTATAGCTGTTGCTCACGTCCAACATAGTATGGGTGACTATTTTGCAGTGTAAAATCGAGTTTGGGAAGCAATTCTCATCAGTTCTCGAGCAGGTTTGAGCAGTGGAGGCAGGCAAGCAGCGGGAGAGATTTGGAGATCAAATCTGAGCTGTATTGTGTGTAACAGGTGGAGATACTTGTGAGAAGTATTATGCTTTGTAATGTTACGTGATTCAATCAATATAATATACAGATAGTGTGGGGTTTTTAGCGAGATGCTTTCCCCGGGATACATACTGTGTTTATGAGTTTGATTGATGCTTCTATGTGTGCCTGTGAATGTTTCTGCTTCTGTAAATTGATGATCAACGTAGAGGAGATTATGTATTATACATGTTCCGCTTAAATTGTATGATCGGGATAATCTCTATTGAATATGTGTCATATTATTCAAAATTTCTACATGGTATCAGAGCTAGATAATTGTAGAAAAAGTTTCTACATGGTATCGGAGCTGCTTGATTTGTAGAAGAGATTTTTACAGGATATCAATCGAGGATTGATCATCAGATCTATTATTCAGGAAGTGTTTACATTTTATTTCTTTAGGCAGAGTCTGTAATCAGGCCAGGTAGCCTCTGGATTCATCCTTCTTTTGGAAGGTGAGATATCCGGTGAATGCCCATACAGTCTATCTCTGTACAAGAAATACTTTGTTCTCACGAATTCTAGATTGGAAGCAGTTGAGTTGGTTGCTGGTGGAATTCGAATTTAATTCCAAAGCAAGAGATAAAACTCAGAAACATTCAGTTCGAGAATGGAGATAGTATGCCCCAGTATCTCACGAGGTTCACTCAGTGTCGAGATGAGCTGGGAAGTGTGGGGGTTACTATTGATGATGAGGATGGTGAGTCTAGGACTCCTTGACCTTCCTAAGAGTTGGCATAGCTACCAGGACTCGGTGAATGGAAGGGAGAAACTGCCAAATTGGGAACGACCATGGTCGGATTTGATGCAGGAGGAGATTAGACGGAGCACCAGAGACGGTTCTTCATCCATGCAGGATGAGGAGAACTGTGCCTTAGCGAGTAAGGCGAAGAAGGGAAAGAAGAAGGTTTCTCTTTCTGAATCTAGTTCTTCCAATGATGGGAAGAAGGTTGACAAGGCGAAGGTGAGATGCTTTCGTTGTCATGAGTTGGGTCATTATGCTACTAATTGCCCAAAGAAGAAGTCCAAGAAGGGATCCGGGGAAGGATCTGAAGGTGAGGCAGCCTCACTTGCTTCACAGTTTGAGTTGGACTTCACACTCTTCGCATGCATGGTTTCATCCATGATGGGAAGTGGTTGGTTTCTTGACAGTGGAGCTTCTTTCCACATGACCGGTGACAAAAGTTTGTTCAGTACTTTGGAGGAGAAAGATCTCCAGATACTCATAGGGATGGGTAATGATGAGAAGTATAGTGTCTCAGGTGTAGGCACGGTTATTTTTCAGAGGGAGCATGGAGCTCGCCTTACCTTGACCGATGTCAAGTATGTACCAGGACTGAAGAGAAACTTGGTGTCGATCGCGATGCTGGAAGACAGAGGCTATGATGTAGTCTTCAGTAAGGGAAAGGTTTTCCTTAGACACATCATCACTAGACAGGTGAAGCAGATTGGTTCACGGGTCAAGAACCTGTATGCTCTTGAGGTTCAAGATGCATGAAAAGCCTTGAGCAGCAAGGCAACTGATGGAGACTTGGTGGTTGAGAGGGAGCGTATATTACCTCTCAACATGCAGAGCCAGAAGAAGTCTCAGACGATTGTGGAGGAGCCACGATTGGTGCAGCAGCTTCAGGAGGTTGTGGAGGAGCCACAACAGGGGAAGCTGAGAGGAGATCGAGTAGAGACATATACTCATCCAGAGACCTCCAGTAGGGGGAAACTTCAAGCCAGGTGGGCTGAGGGATCGCATGCAACCATACCTCCATTGATTGTCCCAAGGAGGAGGGGCAGGATCCTTGAGGTACCCAACCTCTTGGATGAGACCTTGCTACGGGAGCCCCAGATGTGTAGTAGCAGGAACTGACTGATTGGGTAGAGACAGATGCGGATGGAGCGGCAGAGAGAGCGACAGTGCAGGGAATCCCAGGACAGCGCATAGCTAGCAGGCTGTAGCAATGCGAGAGGCACAAGTGTTTTGCACAGTGTTAGGTGGCACAGAGAGGTGTGCAATGGTGCGAGATGCATGGAGATGTTGCAGTAGCGTAGATGTCAGAGAGGGAGCACTTGTCAGCAGCAGGTAGAGCTTCAGCATCAGAGGATGTTTCTATCCCAACAGGGAGGTCAGTTGGGAGGTGCAGTGCGGATGCAATGCTGGGAGATAGAACCAGCAACAGCACGGATGCAGTCAGAGATCAAAGTGACAGAGGCTAGAGCAGTCAGATACTGAAGAGCACAGAGATGCAGAGTTTCAGTTGACAGAGGCAATAGCAGTCAGAGACTTTGATGACAGAGCAAGTGGACCGGCCAAATGTGTTGCATGGAGAACATTCCAGAGTTACAGGATCGGGTTTGAGAGGAAGCCTTTCTTGTTGAGAGGGAGTGTTGAAAAGTGTGCAACAAGAAATGCTTGTTGAGATTGCAACAAGATGATGGAGCTTAGTGAAAAGAGTCGCCTTCACTAAGTGGGCCCGCAGGCTATTTTTGGCGCAAGTCTATTTTTAGACTATGTCTATTTTTAGACATATGGATCATGTCTATGGATGATTGATCAAGTTGGGAAAAATAGATGGACTTCTATTTTTGATGAAAGTGTGAGTGATCACAGTGTGAGTGATTACAGTGTGAGTGATCACAGTGTGAGTGATCAAAGTCAAAAATAGAAAAGTCAAATATTATTATCTCACAATAATATTTGGACTATAAACTTAATCTTATTCTCTTGGAGCACTTCAGTTTGAGCTACGGAAGTGGCACATGCAGCTGTCAGAAGGAAATTCGTTTTTCTTATGAGTCAGTTGAGTTGTTGCATGCATGACTTCAGTTAGAACTCAAGTGAGTTGAGTTTAGTGGACTGGAGGTACAGTTGATGGAGTTGTGTTCAGTTTAGCTTTGTTAAACTGGTTGTATTTAGTCTAACTGATCAATAGACTAAAGATGAGTTGGGTGAATTAGTTATTAATTAATTCACAAGTTATTAACTCATAATGCAACTATAGAATACATCAGTTAACTCAGTTGCATGTCAGTGCATGTTCAGTTCAGCAGGGACAGGTGTTAGAGGATCAAATTGCTATCAGTTGTGACTATAGCTGTGCATGATGATTTGCACAATCAAAGGATTGAGTATGCCAATGAGTTTGCTCACGTATCTTCATGATATTATAGCTGTTGCTCACGTCCAACATAGTATGGGTGACTATTTTGCAGTGTAAAATCGAGTTTGGGAAGCAATTCTCATCAGTTCTCGAGCAGGTTTGAGCAGTGGAGGCAGGCAAGCAGCGAGAGAGATTTGGAGATCAAATCTGAGCTGTATTGTGTGTAACAGGTGGAGATACTTGTGAGAAGTATTATGCTTTGTAATGTTACATGATTCAATCAATATAATATACAGATAGTGTGGGGTTTTTAGCGAGATGCTTTCCCCGGGATACATACTGTGTTTATGAGTTTGATTGATGCTTCTATGTGTGCCTGTGAATGTTTCTGCTTCTGTAAATTGATGATCAACGTAGAGGAGATTATGTATTATACATGTTCCGCTTAAATTGTATGATCGGGATAATCTCTATTGAATATGTGTCATATTATTCAAAATTTCTACATGGTTGTCCCAGTAATACATCACAAACTTCAAGGGGAGCAATGTCACACAATACCTCATCCGTGAAGGGCTTGATGTTGTATGGAAGGCGACACTGCTGGCTCACGTGAAGATCTCGCCCTTGGTGAAGCCACCCAATGGTGTATGGTTGTGGATGTGCTGTGGTCGGTAAGCCCAACCGCTTCACGACCTCTGCCGAAATGAGGTTCTTTTGACTCCCGCTATCAACAATGAACTGTATCGGGGAGCCCTTTACCCACATCTGGGAGTGGAAGAGACGCTCCTCCTCCTCTGGATCTTCGGGTTCATTTTTCTGGATCTTTGCGGTAGCAACAGTGGCGCTGGGATCCGCATCAATGATCTGCTTCCCTTTTTCATACCCCTTATCGGGTTCTGACTCAGAGTCGGAACATGCATCTGATTCTGAAACCTTTAGCTCAGCCACCAGTGACTACTTGGCCCGACACTCACTTGTGTTGTGAGTGGAGCTCTTATGGAACTCGCACCATTTTCCAGTGTCCTTTCTCGGCTTCGCGGCGTTGCTCTTTGCTTGTAGCTTTGACTGGTTGTCTTGGGCTGTCCCGCCTTGGCTTTGTCCTTTGTTCTGTGGTTTAGGGGCACCTTTCCCCTGCTTTGGATTCGCAGATCCAAAGTCTCGCTTCTTTTGTTTAAACTTCTGCTCGACCTTGACGGCATACCGGTATGCTGCGCCGAGCGAGGGGATGTTCAGGAACTGTATTTCTTCCTGGATGTACTTGTGCAGGCAGCCACGGTATTTGAGTATCAAATGTTGCTCCGAATCCTTGATACCCAACTTTGTGCGAAGGGTATGGAAAAGATTGGTGAACTCCGGCACATCTTGGTCCCTTCCCTGCCGCAGCGTGGTCCACTTTATGTATTCATCCTCATAGCTTCCGACAGGGTAGTACTGCTCCTTGATGGCATCCCGGAACGAATCCCAGGTGGGTGCGGCTGAAAATAGTGAGCCAGTACTTTCATCCTTCTGCTCGCAGTAGGTTTCCCACCAGTCCTTGACGTGGGGGGCTGCTTTGAGAAGAACAAAAACAATATTTTCCCGACTCGAAAATTCATGAACAGAAAAATAACCCTCTAGCAGATTTAACCATTTATCTACGGCATCGGCGTCTATCTGACCCTCGAATATGGAGATTTCAAAATTAACTTGTACCTTAAAGGGTGTGGCGTTTCCAGAGGAGCTGCTGGAAGCCGATGCGCCGCTTCTGGGTAGCCGCTGAAGGATCTGCGCAAAGCTGTCCATCATCGCGTTCCGTTGTCGCTCGAGCGCTTCTTCGAGCAAGATTTTGATGGGATCTCCTGCCCCCTCGTCTTTCTTCTCGTCCGCCATGGGAGGCCGTCGGGATTTGCGAGGCTGGTCTTGCAAAGGTTCAACCAGTTCAAGCCCTAACTCCTTATATCCCGACCTTGTTGGGGACATGCAAAGAAAAATAGAGAAAAAGCAGACTGCTCTGATACCACTGATCCGGATTTAAACAGGAACGCAACAAATTACAGAGATAACCATATACACAAAGATGCAGCGGAAATAATACTTCATTTCATTAATGGAAAATACTGAAATATGCTTACAAACAGAAATGGAAATAAACTAGCCAGTGCGATGGTAGCTTATCTCTGAGAAGAGATGTGATGGCTACATGCCTCTGAACTGTGTTACAATGAGGCTCGAAGGCCTATTTATTGTTGAGAAACAATGGAAAACCCTTAACATTCCAAAACCTAACCCTAGGAGATGAAACGCCAAACTGTGGGCCCCGTTTGGGGGTAAATTGGTACATCAACTTCCCGGGGTCGTAACTTTGGCATATGATCTCCGTTTGACGCGTACAATAGCTCGTTAGAAAGATCTATCCGAGTACTACCACTTTGGGAGGCAACATGGGTCCATGGACCCATGTTGCCCCAGATTCCCAAAAAAACGTCGTTTAGGGCCTCAAAACGGCTCCGGAAGTTCAGGACCCGAAAAACTGCTAAAAATAGTAAACTGTGCTACAATTAAGGAAACTGAAAATGCTGAGAAAGACAATGGTGGGGGTCCAGGTGGACTTGGCAGGTGGCCACCAATATCCACCTGGATCAGTCAGAAAAAAGCATGGTCTATTTGGTTGTGTCTAAAGGGGGCTCGCATTAGTCACTTTTCCCTTCCTCTTCCTCCACCTCGCTCACCTCTAAACCTTTCCCATTCCCTAAATAAACCTTCTAAAATCTAACAAAGTCCCTTTTGGCCCCAGCTCTAAGCGCAAAGCCAAACCAACCATAAAACCACGCCCCTTTGGTTTCCACCGATGCGATCTAATCGCAGTCGCATATCGCTATATGTAAAGGCCCTGCCCCTTGGTCTCCCCGATCTGTGATCCGCTGATGTGATTTGGGTTGTCGATTCATGTGCGCGATCGATGATCCTCGTTTAATCACCGATCACCATTGTTATCGCCCCATGGTTTGCACCGATTTTCCTTCACCATTGCGACCCACCAACCCGATCATCAATGATCGCTGATCGGCGGTGTCCAGTGCTGATTGCCATTTCCGTTGTCCATTTCCCCAATTCGACGGTCGTCCTTCTCTCTCATCCCAACTGTCCGTGTACCCATGCATCCCACATCCTTGACCATTCTGTCGCCTGAAGAAGGAGGTGACCAGATCTGTCAGGATCGGTTATAGTAATATCCTCAACAACCACATTAAACAGAAAGCATGGCCAAAAGGAGAAAGGGACATATCACGGCTCTGTAATAGAATTTATCGGTCATGGACTTCACTGCTTCAAGCATTCCAACAGCCTAAAGGACAACACAACAGTTGTACAGATCAGATTTGCCCAGTGAACCAAGCAACCTCGTCCAAAGACTCCATCAATCAACTAAATGCAGTTGGTGGTCAATTATGACCCCTCCATACCTAAATGGCCAGGTGCCATTGTAATGTAAATTTATAAATACCTAGGAGTAAGATGTAATAAGGGTTGGCATTTGATGTAAGGTTCAACTTCTGGAGACTGTAGACATTTTTTCACTTGCAGCGTCTCATCTTCATTTTCATCAAATACAAGCTTCTTTTGCTGTTAACTACTCACTGCCCATTTTCCTCTGTTCTAAGCTTGTACCTGATATGCTGTGTTCTTGATCTCTTGATGTTTAGCACTAGATAACTATCATCTTATCTCTGTGTTAGAATCTTGAATGCATCACTGAATAGGTTGCTCAGGTTTCTTTCTATCTAATGCAGGAGAGCTATCATCCTGTCTTTGCATTAATAGATTAGATTTGCAGGTTTCTGTACTAGTTGCAACTGGCCATCACATGGTCTTGTGTATCTGTTGGTGTGGTTAGTATTCTCCATATTCACCTAATATCTAAAACTATGAGCATTGGTGGTCTAAAGCCTTGTAGTCTGAGGGTGTTCATGCATGTCTGGAGTGAAACAAAGTAGAAGTGGTTATTTGGCTTGAACCAAACCATCATTCCTTCCATTAAACCTTGCAACAATAGTTGAATTTATATGTTACCAGGCATCTCCGAGCTACAACCTAGGAGAGTTTCTTGGAATCCTAACAGGTCCCACATCTGCAAATTTATCATAGGTTATGTCTTAGATTACATTCTCATAAAAATCATAAAAACTTGAAAAAAATTTGAAAAACAAGTTTTTACCTGCGTCGGTCCATTGTTTGCCTGGTGATAGAGGTAGATTTGGATCCCCTCTAAAATTTGTGCCGACATAAGCATAATAATCCACCATAAGTAATTGGCATTCAAGCCAAGCAAAGAACTGTGGTGGGTAGTGCATATGTTGGCCCGTGCCTCCTCGAGGCATGAGCTGGCTCCATCTCACAAGCCTCGGATCTCGGGGGGCAAGATGTGGTACTTCTGCCCATTGATACTAGAAGAGCGGTATTTTCTCAAGGAAGAAGGTCACTAGTATGGAACCAAACCCGAACTGCTTTAGGTGTCCGTGCTTACCCTTGGTCAGTTGGTGCTTCATGTTTGCCAAAAGACCTCCACACCAGTTGAAGATGGTGGGGGTCAAACAAGAAATAACATACTGAAACTGAGACTTGGAAGCCTCATGAAGAGCTTGCGTTCCAGATACACGTGCCATGGTGAACAATATTATTCTTAGAATGAGGTTATTCATGATTGTTGCAATCTTCACCTTACCTTCGTTGGTTATCTCGGCTCCAGGACAATATTTATGGACTAGACTCCTCGTACTCTCACCTCCTTGGCGAGATCCAAAGAGTTGAATGGCTTCTCCTCGATGGGATGATCCCATGATGAAATAGACATCCATTTCCTCCAGTTCCATTTCTTTCCCTTTGATGATGAATATCTCTCGATCTACATCCCAAACGTTGATCAGATAAGGTAGCAACTCCATCTGTGCCCTCAACCCTGTGGTCCAGAAGAATTTCAGGAGGCCACAATCCCTCAAAGCATTTATGTATGTTGGATCTTGATATGCTTCGTGATCCTCAATCTCATGGCCTCTTTCTTTCCACTCTAAGACCATATTTCTCCTCCAAACAACATTTAAACACTTTTTAATGCCTTTTCCATGGATAAAAATCAATAATTTTTGCTTTAAAATGAGTTTTTAATCTCAAAAAATCGCTCTTGGCGCCATCACGCATGTTTTTCAAAACAATGAGATGGCATCGCGTGAGCCTTTGGGCTCGAGTGTGACCATCGTGGGTCCGATGACCATACTCATGATGGTAGTCGGTGACCTAAATTTTAAAAATCCTCTTTTCTAGCTTAAAATTCACCGTTAAAATTGCATAAAAAGGTAATGAAATGCAAGAGCATGGATGAGGCTCTTACCTGTCGTAGACGGATCATGAAATGGTACCCCGGATCTCCTGCAGTAGCCACTGGAAAATCAAGGAAATTAGGGCACAAAAACACTTTCAGAGCTGAGTTTGGTAAAATGGTAAAAAATGAAATTACTTTGCCTATTTATAAGTTTTGAAAGTCATTTTGTCAAATATTTTTGTAATATTTTAATATTTTCTTGATATCAGTGATGGGTGCATTTCTTGTGCAATTACAGGTGCCTTCAATGTGAACAATGATCATTATTGACCGATTCTAGGAGTTTTATTTTATCTCTTTTTCGGATTCCTTAAATAAACGAAAAAGGAACCCCCCTGGAATCATCTTTCAGCTCTTTTCTAACTCTCGAAAATTGAAAAGATTGTCGAGTTCTTGTCGGTTCGAACTCGTTAAAGTAAATGAATCGACGTCACCTCAGTATATGTTTACCCCTTTTTCGAGCTGAGACTGATTATTTACAAAAAAGGTACAACTTGGTCGACATGGTCAAGATGTTCCCTCAAATATTGTTTTCTACCTTTTCGGGTTCGAGGGACAAATTATGAAAAGGGACATGATGGAGTTTTCTTTTTCATTTCTTTTTCAAACTCTCTAAACATGAAAAATATACCGAGTTATTCTTACGTCGGGCTCGTTAAAATTTTGCGACGTAAGGCTCGTCACCATGACGAGATCGAGCTTCTCCTTCCTAGGGCTCGTAAAACTTACTAGGATGGATACATTCGAATAATGGACTTACGTAACAAGCATATGTTATCCCCTTCAAGCTTGTGATAAAAATAATTGGGGTACTCGCTAGAAATAACGGGGGAAAATGAAGATGAGACATCCTTTGTATAAGCAGCATGTCGCTCTTGAACATGACACTCTTCTACTCTCGTGTCGGGTTTGGGATATCCTCAATTAGTCACTTGTCCTCCCAGGTTTGGGTGATACATCTTACCTCTCATTTGACTATTCCACACTGTCATCATGACCTTTAGTCCCATGTTGAGTCAGGTGCTGCCACACCGTTGCAAATATGTTCAAGAGAAGTCCAAACTACAATTGTTTACCTATACATTGTTTAAGTCATTTCTACAATCCTGAATATCATTCCACTTTATTCCTTGTTTCATGTCGATGATGGGGGATTCATCATTTCCCTCCTTTGACGGGTCACTTCCTATCGACTTAAGCTCACTATCCACGAAGATGACCTAGGAAATCCCTTTCAGTACCTTAGAGCTGGCATGCCTTAACGGCCAGTTCTCTGCATCCGATGATAGGTCTTCGTTATTGGCTTTCGATCAAGTGATTCCAAGAGTGTTCAACCTCAACTTCATTATCACATTCATAGATTGTACTATTGTACCTTGAGGTACATTTCCATTATTAATGGTTTCTCTCATACCTGTTAATGGTCCACATCATTGGTCGTTAATCAGGTGGTTTTATAGCATGTTCAACTTCAACACGTTTATTCGCATGCTGGGATTCATACGTTGATCGGGTCAGGATAGAGCGCAAGACCCTGAGTCTTTTCTGTTATGGTTCAAGCTACATGGAGTTTTATGTTATTAATGATTGTACACATGTTTCTGCTATATGGATGGTTGTGACCATACTGTGAGACTTAATATTTATACTGATCCTTGTTATTTGGATGGTTGCACCCATACCATGGATCTTTTTATATAGTCTTCATCATCCGGATGGCTGCGTCCATGCCGTGGATTCATGTCTTAATCTCAAATATGTATATGTATATGTGTCCTTGATTTGTAGGTCTCCTAACAGTGTGTGTCCTCGTCCTTGCCAAAAGCTCGTAAAGCATTTCAACCATCACTCCTCGTTTTGCCTTCATGCTTTAGGGGGCATTTGTTACACAATGTTTTGCCACGCCTCTTGTACTTCCCTGTGACATACCCTGAAGTGCCTGAAACATGATCATTATACAGTATACTCATCAATGTGTACAACTCAGATCCCTCCTTTAACTTTGCCTAGAAAATATTTGGAGCTTTCCCTAAAGAAATAGCTCATGAAACCCTAAAATGAGAATAATCTCTCTTATGAAGCTCAAAACGATGATGATCATCTATTGCACCTTGTTAAGCCAGTGATGGCATCACATGTTCTCTCTCATACCTGCGATGGTCTCAAAAAGTAAGTTTTCCCAAAGAGGATGAGAAGCTTTGTGATCTAGAAGCTTCCAGAGCGGCGAGCTGGAGGTGGTTTCGCATAGATGAGGTCGAATCCTCCTAATTTGACCTCTTGGTCTCATCCCTATGAGCTACCTCCTTAAGATGTGGGCCTAATCCTATCTTTGGAGGAGGTCTAACTCCCTCTCCCAGCCTATAAATTTCCCCTCTACCATTCCCAAATGGTTGATCTATGTCCATTTGCACCCCTATGCTGAGCTTGTGCTTAGAGGTTATTCATTAGACTTGGAGAAGGAGTGTTGGAGATTTTCTTGGCTTGGACTTGGATTACCACTCAAGGAGATCCTTTCAACATCAAGGCTATGGTTGTAAGCTTCCCCTTTATTCTTTAAATAATAATACAACTACTGGTTCATCTTCCCAATATATATGTTCATGTATGTATTTGTTTGGAATTCCTTGATCAACTAAATATATTATTATTGGATTCAATATTAGTCTTGGTATGATTTGTTGTTTGTTGGATACTTGTGCAGGTACATAAGCACTAAAAGAAGCAGGAACAATTTCGTGACACAAGCAATTCGAGGATCTCAACAAAGGAAATCAAATTAGCATCAGAGCAAGGTAGGTTATCTCTCTTGTTCTACTTTTTAGTTATAATCTAGGAAGATGTCTAGTTGATTGTCCTTTCAAGTTGCTAGACCCACTCATTGGGCTAGAGGGATCGTATTTGTCCATAAAGAGGATTAACCTTGTCAACACAAATGCACCAGTGTGTTTATGTAAACAAGACAGGTCAGTGCTGTGTTTTTAGGAGAAAGCACCATAACTGTAATTATTTTTTGCATGCCCCAGAGTCGTTCCTTCATCAAAGAATGACCAGGGCTTTTTAATATAAGCATTGGCGTGCTATACGTTTCAAGGTCTGATGCACTTTGAATTGAATGCACCGAGATTTTTTGTTGTTGTAAGCATTGGGGTGGTATACCTTTTAGGTTATGGTGCTCTTTCAATTAAACACTTCAGTGCTTTTAATTATGTATTAAGCATGGTGTGTTTCTATAAGTATCACATTGGGGCTTCTTGTTCCATAAAGCGCACCAAAACTGAAATAAAAAAAAATTCTTCGGTGGCCCAGATTTTTTCAGTTGTGATGAAGTTTCTTTATAAGCTCCACTAAAACATTCGTTCCCACAAATGGATGTTTTAGCAGATGTTTTTTTGACAATTTTTTCCAATTTTATAACACTAAAAGCCTCCATTATAACCTTCGCTAGAAATTTTTTCCTTGTAGTGTATGTTTTTCTTAGTCCTAGGTTTATTTTGAGTTCAAACTATATATTAGCTATCAAGTTAAAGCAAGTTCAATTTCCTATATGGAGGACCACTCAATTTTTTGTTTGTATTTCAACAACCCCTCTATGTCCTTAACACTTAGTGTGATCTGGTTCCCTGATGGGCAGGTTAACATGTTTTTTTAGTCTTTTTATGAACACTATGATCGAGGTATTTTGAGTGCATCTCTTAACATTCACAAGCTAGTTTGGCTGCCTATTAGAAAAATAGTCGTGTGACCTCTTATTATGAGCCACATAGCTTTAAAATATTAAGAATTTAATGAATACAATTCACTTCGATAGTGGAACCTCCCTTTGCAATTAATATAATACAAGACAATATATGATGATGCCAAGACTAAGTCTCCTTCGTGTCTATAGAGAGGGAGAGAGTACACTTATAATGAAAGGTTTTGGCCTACATAATAATATAACAATTGAAATGTAATAACTCAATATATAGGGATTAATAAGGGGTTTTAGGCTTAATTAGGGGCTTGTTCATAGCTTAGCACGCCCTTCCCCTTCAAACAAGTGTTGTCCTCAACACTTGAGTAACCATGTGTGTTTTTGTATGAATAATTGATCTTCCCATGTCACCCCTTCCACCAATAAATTCTTCCATTTGATGAGGTACTCAATAATTACTCAATTTCTGAACTACTTAATCCTTGTTTTAAGGACTCTTTCTAGTCCTACTATGATTCTTCTTTCTTCATTAATCTCTAGTAAAATAGTTTGGACTAGGATATTGTCATTAATTGCCTTATTTAAGCAAGAAACATGGAAGATTAAATACATGTGAAGATTGAGGCAAATCCAATTTGTAATCCATACTTCCAATCCCCTACAACACCTTATAGGAGCCATAATACATTAGTGCTAATTTATTGTCCTTCTTTTGTTGCTAAAGGGACATCTACTTATATGGTTGTAATCTAAAAATACAGAATCCCCCACTTCAAATCTCTTTCAATGTGATCTTGATATGTGTGTTGTTTCATCCATTTTGTGTTATGACCAAGTTGTCTTTCAATAGTTTGACAATCTCTTGTCGATGCCCTGTGTGGTCCTCCGTTGCTTGAAATTGTATCGTCCCTTTCAAGGGTGACATGATGGATGGAGGATGATATCCATAAAGTGCTATAATTGGGGACATTTTTTATGAAGTATGTAAGGATGTGTTTTACCACCATTTTTCCAAGGGAAACCACTTGACCCATTGTGTCTATTTATCAAATGTAAAACAACAAATATATTCGTCTAAACATGTATTCAATGTGCGCGCGCGCACACACACACACACATATATAATTGCTTTAAAAGGACAAGAAAGATAGCAAAAATGGACATACTTTGTCAATCAATCTACCACTACCATAATGCCACGATTTTCTTTAGATTTGGGTAAATCTATAATAAAATCCATTAATACTTCTTCCAAACATTGACATGGTATAACTAATGGTTGTAGGAGACCTAATGTCTTGATTGCATCTCCCTTATTTTGTTGGTAGACAACACATTTCACCCCAAACTTTTGAACATCAGTTTTAAGGCCTTCCTAGAAAAATTCCTTCTCGATCATGTGGTAACTTTTCAAGAACTCTAAATGTAGAAAATCTTGTGGATTCACAAGCTCATGCAATGTACTAAAGCACAGGACAAGAATCTACTTCTACTTTCAACCAACGAAATCCAATAGATCGATGAAAACAATATGAAAAAGAAGAAGATAAATCAATGGCTCATAACACAAGATGTATCTAGGGAAATCCACTACTCAAAACCCTGTTATCTGTATTGCATATATCAAAAATATGAGTGAAGATACAAAGCTTGTTCTCATTAGAAAAATTATGCACAAGTATGTTGAACTCTCTCAGCTCACGAGCTAACTCTTGGCCAACACTTAGCCAATTCTGCATCTCTCCAAGCTCCTAATCTCTTACGCAATTTCTAGGATGAATAGCCTGTATTTAAAGGGAATTCATGCTTCCAAAACTGCACAATCCAAACATAGGATCAATCTCTGATGCAGGCACGATATTTACACTCCAACAAATAATACCACTAATAGTACATTGTCCCTACACTCTATTCTCAACTGGGTCTTTCTTTGAACTAACATGCATGAGTTTCTCATGATGGATTCTTCAGTTAACTGGAGTAGCACTAGTGGATGCATTAGAGCACCAACTAACTGTTAGTCCTCTATTAGTTCCAAAAACAATTTAGAACTAATTTGACTGAACCTAACTCAGTAAACTGAGTGATCTAATTTCCAAGTTAATTTAAACTCATATTGGACCCCTAAAACTTAGGGAGAACATATACATGACTACAGAAAGACTTCCAACTCAAAATTCCTAAGCTAATTAAGTTAATTAAACTTAATTAACTATTTACAAGTTGCTATGAGAATAGAATTTGATTTTAATTCTCAGTTTAATTCAAGGACAAATTAAACTGGAATTTCTTGTTTCCATTTCTCAACACTCCCTCTCAACAAGAAAGGGATTATCAACTACCCCAATCCTGTCTCTATGAAACTCGAATTTACATCTTGACAATGCCTTTGTCAAAATGTCAGCATCTTTCTCCTCCATGGGAATGTACTCTAACAACATAATCTGCCTCAATACACAATCTCTGAGATGATGATATCGGATATCAATATGCTTGGACCGATCATGAAAAACTGGATTTTTAGAGAGTTTGATACAACTCTGATTATCGCAGTAAATCACAGTTGGATCCATCTGCTGACCAAACAAACCAACTAGGATCTTCCTCATCTAGATGGCCTCACATGTTGCTTGACTCACAACCATGTACTCTTCCTCTGTCGAACTGAGTGCAACTGATCTCTGTTTCCTGCTGTACCAAGGAACTGCCGCTAACTCAATATTGAAGATCCCTCCTGATGTGCTTTTCCTGTCGGATGGAATCTTTGCCCAATCTGCATTGGTGAAGCCTTGAAACTTCATTCCATTTGTCTATTTGTACCATAATCCATACTGAGAAGTGCCCCTGAGGTATCTCAACACATGCTTTGTCGCCTTCCAATACAACTTGGTAGGCCTAACCATCGCTTGACTAAGCTGGTTAACTGCATAACACATATCTGGTCGTGTGTTCACCAAGTACATGAGTGAACCCACAAGCTTCCTATAAATAGTAGCTTCCACTACTTCCCCTAAAGTAGCATCCTCCTTCCTCCAGTTACCTACTAGAGGAGTCTCCATGGGTTTGCTGCTCTCCATACAAAATCTCCTGAGTATCTCATTGGCATACTTGCCTTGAGACACAAACAACTCCCCATATCCCTGCCATACCTCCATGCCAAGAAAGTAATGCATGAGCCCCATGTGCTTCATCTCAAACTCTCTTGCAAGGTCCTCCTTGCAATATTTGATAAGATGATCATCACATGTCAATATGAGATCATCAACATAAAGTACAATGATCAACAACTTACCTTCCACCACTATGTGGTACAGGTTCACATTCGATTCACTCTTTGTGAAGCCCAAATCGGTGAAGTAGCTATCTATCATGGTGTACCAAGCACGGGGTGCTTGCTTCATCCCATATAACGCTCTCTTAATCCGACACACATGCGACTCACGGTCAAAGATCTCAAAACCTTCAGGCTGCTCTATGTACATCTCTTCCTCAATCATGCCATTAAGTAAGGTTTTCTTCACATCCATTTGATGTATCTTCCAACCCATCTATGCTGATAGTGCCAATATAGATATGATTGACAAGTACCTTGCAACAGGAGCAAAGGTCTCATCATAGTCAATCCCCTCTACCTGTGAAAAGCCATGGGCCACAAATCTAACCTTATGCTTCTTCACACTACCATTTGTAGCTTGCTTTACCTTGTAAATCCAACAGGAGCTCATCACTGACTTGTCCTCCGGTCTCGGGACCACATCCCAAACACTGCTATGAACTATGGAGTCATACTCCTCCACCATGGCATCAACCCAAACCGATTGCTGCACTGCTTCCTTAAAGGAAGATGGCTCTGTCACAACACATTTGCCCATAAGAGCCATGTATCCATTGTACCTCTCAGGTGACCTCGCTGAGAAGTGGGTGCTCCCACATTCTCCCATGCATCATCCAACAATCTGTTAGCCTCTTTGGTGTGCTTTCTTCCAACTTTAGAAGACTCTTCCTGAGTGGATGTCTCCACTCTCAGATCCTCTGCATATGGTTGCTCCACATCAATCTGAGGCTCCTCAACCTTAGGAGCTAAAATCTCCTCATCCGCATGTAGCTCAAGCTCTCTCTCTCAAGGGAAACTTGTATGGCCTTCTCCTCATCGAATTTGACATCCATGCGAACCATTATCATCCTGTTGGTCGGCAAGTGCACTCGATAGTTGTGAGGTTTATCATTGTACCCCACAAATATCCCCAAATTTTCTGTCGGGTCAAGCTTCTTCAGTGCATCTTTGGTCACATGGAAATATACCAATGACTCAAAAGTCTTGAACTGTAGTATCCCTTATCAGGGGTATCCCTCAAACACAAGCAAACTCCAACCAAAGATGCACTGGGAGGGCATTTACCAGATATGTCACTTCTGAAAAGAGGATGAGATCTGGAGCCTACCTGGCCCTTTCCAGACTCTGTCTAAGAGTATAGGAGAAAAACACACAAGTGGTATAGTAGCCGGAGAGCTCAAAGAGATAAAAAAAATAACAGTAGTGCAACATACAATAATGTATACATGGAATATAAGCAGATACTCGAGAAATGCAGAGAGAAATGCTAAGCCATTTTATTATACTGAGTAATGGAAAGAGTACAAGAGGTGATCAGAAAGATAGCACCTCAACTTGCACAAGGCAAGTGAAGAAATACACTTAGAATGGCAAGGAAATGGCCCCTCTCTGAACTGCGTCCAAGCTGCCGGAGAACTGCTGTGCTGTTGCTACTGCTGGAATCAAGTGAGGATTTGGGGTTGTTCCCCTCCTCAGAAAATTCTAAAACTCTGGAATCAACCTCTACTCAATAAACCCAAAAAAGCCCAGAAAGATTTTCTAAAATAGCTAACCCTCGAAAATCACCCCCTTGAGGATCTACGCTATCCCTCAAGGCTCTATGCTGCCCCTGAAGAGAACCCTCCAAAACTCTACTCGAGACTCTGCCAAAATCCTCCAATATGCAAGGGCTGATCCCTTACTCAATCTCCAAGCTCAAATCCTCCACATAAACCCAATCCGGAGCTCTTACCAAAAGAGACTGCGTCCTCCCCTCTCAAGATTGCGCAGTCATCTAAATGCTCAGTTCCTCCTCAGCTCCAGAGATCGCTCCTCCTACAAAATACTGATGAAACTACCTTGCCCGAGCAGGCACTCAAAGTCCCCCGGGGCTAAGGGTGAGATCTTTGAATGGAGACACTCGATGCACTAAACAGTGTTGCAGACAGGCTAAACAGTGTTGTAGACAGGCTAAACAGCCAGCGTGCTCTAAGTCGAAGTGACTAGCTCAAATGCAACATAATCCAATGCCCAAATGAGGAGGCTCCTCTCTCCTTTATAGAGTTGGCCTCTCTCAAAACCCTAAGGCCCACCTCCTCCAACGTAACCTCTCTCTTGTAAAGTGCTCCTTCTTCATCCGTGCAGTCCCTCCAAGTGTCTACGTAGGCCCCCTTCTCTACGTGGTCCTTTGGCACCCTTAGCTCCCCTTTTAAGTTACAACGTTGTGCTACTAGGGAGTGACTTTATTCAAAAGGTCATTTATGTCCCCCTTTCCTCACCTTTTTATTTATAAATAACTACAGAAGGCAAAATTGAGCAAAATCGAATATTCCAATTAGCCATGGCTAATTAGGAATATTACAGTCTCCCCCGGCAAAATGTTGCTTGTGCTCAAGCAACTGAAGTGATGGATGCTGCAAAATTTTCTCACTCTCCCAAGTGGCATCTTCATTCGGTAAATTCTTCCACCTCACCAAGAATTCCCGGACTGTCCTGCTCCGCAGCTGCCTCTCCTTGGTATCAATAATAGCCTCTGGCTGCAACACCAAATGCCCCTCATCATCCGTGGGTGGTAGCTCATCTGTCACTGTCACCTGCTGCCCCAATGCCTTCTTCAGGCAGGATACATGAAAAACATTATGAATCTTGCTGCCTTGGGGCAGCTCCAATTCATACGCAACCTATCCATTCCCGAGTATCACCCAGTATGGCGCATAAAAGTGGGGCTTGAGCTTCTCAGCTCCCTTCTGCTTCAGTGACGACCTTCGGTATGGCTGTAATCATAGGTAGACCAAGTCCCCTAGCTCAAATTGTCTCTCCACCCAACCCCTGTTAGCATACAACTTCTGCTGGTTCTGTGTTGTAGCCATATTATCCTTGAGAGTTCGGAGGATATCCTGACTCTCTTGGATCCAAATCTTGGCTCTCAGAGCCTTGCTAGCACCAAACATCAGGTCAATAAAAGATAAAGGATGATATCCATACAAAGAATAGAATGGTGACATACCAATGGACATGTGATGTGTAGTGTTGTAGGAGCACTCCCCCAGATGTAGCCACTTCAGCCATGCTCGCTGCTGCCCATTGACATAGTTACGCAAGTAGCCCTCTAGCCACTTGTTAACTATCTCTGTCTGCCCATCCGTCTGTGGGTGACAACTAGTACTCGGTGTCAACTCTGTCCCCACCAACCGGAAAAGCTCTTGCCAAAACCCGCCCATGAGACAGTTGTCCCTGTCACTGATGATGGTCTTAGGAAGACCATGTAGCCTGAAGACCTCTCTGAAGAACAGCTCGGCCACCTGCGCTGCTGTGTAGTGTGCATATATGGCAAAAAAGTGTGCGTACTTTGTCATTCGATCAACGATGACAAAGATACAATCCTTGCCCTGCACCATGGGCAACCCTGTGATGAAATCCATCGAAATACACTCCCATTTCCCCTCTGGAATGGGAAGAGGCTGTAATAATCTTGTAGGATGGCTCATCTCCCCCTTGTTCCTCTGGCAAATATCGCACTCCGGGATATGCTGGAGTACGTCCTCCTTGAGGCCCTTCTATGAGAACCTCTCTCTAATGGCCCTGTAGGTTTTGGTGAACCCCTGATGGCCGGCCAATGGTGAATCATGTGATGCCTAAAGTATCTTCTTCTTGAGCTGAGATCCCTTAGTCAAGAAGATCCAGTCCCTATAGTAGATGATCTTATCGACTACCCTGTACCTGTCATCCGCCACCTGCCCATCCAGAACCTCACATGCAAATCTGTCCTTGGAGTACTCTACTAAGAGTCGAGCCCATCAGTCTGTGTCCAAGCTCATAAGAGACAACGTGGTTGGTTTACGTGAAAGGGCATCTGCTACCACATTGTTCTTACCCTTGAAATACTCAATGTCAAAGTCATATTCTTGGATCTTTACTGATCCACTTCTGCTGCCTCTCCTGTAGCTGTTTTTGCTCCAAAAAGAACCTGAGGCTGTTGTGATCAGTCCTCACCCTGAACCTGTTACCCACTAAATATTGCCGGAATTTGGCTAATGCATGCATAATGGCCAGCATCTCCTTATCGTATATAGAATAAAACCTCTCATGTGGAAGGAGCTTTCGACTCACAAAGGCTATAGGGTGACCTCCCTGCATCAACACTACGCCGATCCCCTCTCCTGACGCATCACACTCCAAAACAAATGGCTGTGAAAAATCCGGCAATTCAAGCACTGGGCAACTGCTCATAACCTCCTTGAGCCTGTCAAAGGCTCGCTGCGCTGTATCCGACCAACTGAATGCCCCCTTCCTCGTCAGATCTATCAGGGGTGCAACACATTGTGAGAAACTCTTGACGAACTTCTGGTAGTAAGTACAAATGCTAATGAATCCCAAAGTCCTATCACATTCCTCGGCTCCTGCCAATCTCTGATGGCCCTGATCTTCTCCTTGTGGACTCTCACTTCGTCCACCCCTATGATGTGTCCCAAGTACAACATCTTCGTCAACCCAAAGTCACACTTTGAGAGCTTGGCATAGAACTGCTGTTCCTCCAATATGTGCAACACTATCGCAATGTGTTGGAGATGCTCCTCCCAAGTCCTGCTTTAAATGAGAATATCATCAAAGAACACCAACACAAACTTCCTTAAGTGATTGTGGAAGATGTGATTCATGCAGGACTGGAATGTAGCTGGGGCGTTGGTTAGCCCGAAGGGCATCACCAAAAACTTAAAGTGCCCATAGTGACACCTGAAGGCAGTCTTGGGAACATCCTACTCCCTCACGCGAATATGATGGTACCCAGATCTCAAATCAATCTTTGAGAAGAACCGTGCTCCTCTTAACTCATCCATCAACTCATCGATCCTAGGTATGGGGTACCTGTTCTTCAGGGTCTTCTTGTTCAGGGCCCTGTAGTCAATGCACATTCTCAATGTGTCGTCCTTCTTCTTCACCAACACCACGGAAGAAGAAAAAGTACTCGTGCTCGGCCGAATGTGCCAAAGAGCCAACAACTCCTGAATGGCCCGCTCAATCTCATGCTGATAGGCCTTGGGATGCCTATATGGGGTAGTAATCACTGCCTGTATGCCTTGCTCAAGCTTAATGGTGTGCTCAAACCCCTGGTCCAATGGCTGTCCCGACGAAATCTCCCCAAACACTGTGGCATACTGGTCAAGGATGGACTGTATCTCTGAGTTCACCGTCTGCCCTGTTTTCCCTGCCTCTGATGCACTCAACTCCATTTCCCACTCTACGTCTCCCTTCCGGAAGACTGCCTCCATCCGATGATCCAAAACAGTCTGAGGCGGATATGTGTGTTGTCCCCATATCTTCTCATGCCTCCTTGTCTTCTCATCATCCCACTCCATCTTTAGGGCCTTCCAATCTATCGTGACCTTCCTTAGAGTAATATGCCACTAAACACCCAGTATCATGTTGGTGTCCAGAATATTGACCACGAAAAAGTGGTCAGTCAATGTGTAGGTGCCCATCGTCACCGATAACTCTGGGACATAACGAGCACACACCATGGTCTGATCTCCGGGGACCAAAACTGAAAAGCCATCGAAGCTCTCTGTTTGTATACCTCTCCGCTCAACCATCTCTACATTGATGAAGTTGTGGGTTGCCCCATTGTCAACCAAAACTGATACTCACTGGCCACGTACTGTCCCCCGTATGTGCAACATCAAATACTTGGGAACTCCTCGCAATGCTGCAAGGGCCCCTCTGGTAGGTGCAAAAGCTGCACCACCTACTTCTAGTGGTGGAGGTGGCAAAGAATCCTGCGCGACATGACTATCTCCTGCCCCCACATCATCCTCCTCATCCTCTTCCCCGCTGCTCTCAGAGAAGGCCTCAATAAAATGTGCTTTGCCAGCAGCACATCTATGTCCTGGTGCCCATGGCTCCTGACAGGTAAAACACAACCGCTTCTTCTTCAGCTCCCTCCTGGCATCATCATCAATCTACGCTCGTCCTAGATTCCCCTTTGGGGGTGGAATCCTCACCTCCTTCCCCTTAGGCTGGAAAGCCTGTCTTCGGGGGTAAGGTGTTCGGGTCCTGGGTAAGGCATCCTGTAAGTCCCGGTTCTTGCTAATAGCATCTTGGAGTGTGGCTGGTCTAGTGGATCTGACTAGACCCTGAATTGGCTCTGCTAACCCCTCAAAAAACATGTAGATCCTTCATGCCGCGGATAGATCTGGCACCATCATTGAAACCCTCAAGAATTCTTTAATGTAGATCTCTGGGTCCCCAGTCTGTTTGAGCCTCGTCAGCTCAACAAAGTGTTGTTCCTTATCCCTCCAGTCAAACCTCTTTATCAGTCTCCTGGTGAACTCGGCATATGTCGTCACTGTGGAGTGTCTGAGTGTAACCATCCATGGAACCACCAGTCTTGGGCCTCACCATCCAAATGTAATATCGCCACCTTGATGGCCTCTGTCTCCGACATCTGGTTAAGTTGGAAATAGATGTCTAGCTTCTCCACCCAAGACTTTGTCGAACTATTTGATGAGCCATCAAACGTAGGCAAGTGGAATCTACTAGCTGTGCGATGGGTGTCTCCATCATGATAATGCTGGTATCCTCTGTGATGGTCCCGGGGTCTACTATCCCGCTAGAGCTGAACAAAGTCTCTGAATGAGAGAGCATCCTTGAACTCCTACCCATAGGCATGGTACTCTGCAAAATAATCGCCCATATGACCAGGCTCTGCCTCCTGCTGGGCTCTGGCCCCCATGTCTGCTCCTAGGAAAGTGGGCATGGTAGACTGCGTAGGGGCATGTGAGGACATCTGCTGAGTAGTATCACACTGAGTGGTACCCTACTCTAGCAAATGGTGGGATGTACCCGATCCCTCACCAACCTGGAAAACTTGTGGGTTCTCACGCTGTCTAGCCTCCACCACCGTGAATCTCTGCCCCATCACCTCGATCTGCCTCGACAAATACTGCACTGATTTTAGGAGCATGTTCACAGATCTCTTCTCGTCCTCATCTGCCATTGGATCCTCCTGCTCTGTGTCCACCACAGGCTCCTCCTGTTCTGTGTTCACCACAGGCTCCTCCTATTCTGTGTCCACCACCTGAACACAGTCTCCCTCTCCGTAGGTGTTCTCCAACCTACGCTCAATATCTCTATATTTCCTACCTCTGTAACAGATGTAGGGCTTCTCCCTCGGTGTCATAAACTTCTAGCTCCACAGGCTGAGCCAGATCTATGCTCTGATACCACTGTAGTATCCCTTATCAAGGGTATCCCTCAAACACAAGCAAACTCCAACCAGAGATGGATTGGGAGGGAATTTACCAGATATGTCGCCTCTGAAAAGAGGATGAGATCTGGAGCCTACCTGGCCCTTTCCAGACTCTGTCTAAGAGTATAGGAGAAAAACACACAAGTGGTATAGTAGCTGGAGAGCTCAAAGAGATAAAAAAAATAACAGTAGTGCAACATACAATAATGTATACATGGAATATAAGCAGATACTCAAGAAATGTAGAGAGAAATGCTAAGCCATTTTATTATACTAAGTAATGGAAAGAGTACAAGACGTGATCAGAAAGATAACACCTCAACTTGCACAAGGCAAGTGAAGAAATACACTCAGAATGGTAAGGAAATGGCCCCTCTCTGAACTACATCCACGCTGCCAGAGAACTACTGTTCTGCTGCTACTGCTGGAATCAAGTGAGGATTTGGGTTGTTCCCCTCCTAAGAAAATGCTGAAACTCTGGAATCAACCTCTGCTCAATAAACCCAGAAAAGCCTAGAAAGCTTTTCTAAAATAGCTGACCCCTGAAAATCACCCCCTTAAGGATCTACGCTATCCCTCAAGGCTCTGCGCTACCCCTGAAGAGAACCCTCCAAAACTCTACCCAAGACTCTACCAAAATCCTCCAATATGCAAGGGATGATCCCTTGCTCAATCTCCAAGCTCAAATCCTCCACATAAACCAAATCCGGAGTTCCTACCAAAAGAGACTGCATCCTCCCCTCTCAAGACTGTGCAGTCATCTAAATGCTCAGTTCCTCCTCAACTCTAGAGATCGCTCCTCCTACAAAATACTGATGAAACTACCTTGCCCGAGCAGGCACTCAAAGTCCCCCGGGGCTAAGGGTGAGATATCTAAATGGAGACACTCGATGCACTAAACAGTGCTGCCGATAGGCTAAACAGCCAGCATGCTCTAAGTCGAAGTGACTAGCTCAAATGCAACATAATCCAATGCCCAAATGAGGAGGCTCCTCTCTCCTTTATAGCGTTGGCCTCTCTCAAAACCCTAAGGCCCACCTCCTCGAACGTAGCCTCTCTCTTGCCACGTGCTCCTTCTCCATCTGCGCAGTCCCTCCAAGTGTCTACATGGGCCCCCTTCTCTACGTGGTCCTTTGGCCCCCTCAGCTCCCCTTTTAAGTTACAACGTTGTGCTACTAGGAAGTGACTTTATTCAAAATGTGAGTTATGTCCCCCTTTCCTCACCTTTTTATTTATAAACAACTATAGAAGGCAAAATTGAGAAAAATTGAATATTCCAATTAGCCATGGCTAATTAGGAATATTACACCAGTGTATCTCTCAGGTGACCTCCTCTGCCTGTGCTGAGAAGTGGGTGCTCCCACATTCTCCCATGCATCATCCAACAATCTATCAACCTCTTTGGTGCGCTTTCTTCCCACTCTGGAAGACTCTTCCTGAGTGGATGTCTCCACTCCCAGATCCTCTGCATATGGTTGCTCCACATCAATCTGAGGCTCCTCAACCTTAGGAGCTAAAATCTCCTCATCCGCATGTAGCTCAAGCTCTCTCTCTCAAGGGAAACTTGTATGGCCTTCTCCTCATCGAATTTGAAATCCATGTGAACCATCATCATCCTGTTGGTCGAGAAGTACACTCGATAATTGTGAGGTTTATCATTGTACCCCACAAAAATCCTCAACTTTTCTGTCAACTCAAGCTTCTTCAGTGCATCTTTGGTCACATGGAAATATACCAATGACTCAAAAATCTTGAAGTGACCAACATTTAGCCTCTTACCGGAATAAGCCTCCTTTGGTATCTTCATCTCAAGTATCCGATGTGAGCTATGGTTCTGAACATAAACCGCTGTGTTGCATGCGTCAACCCACAAGGGTAGTGGTAGACCCTGATCATACGACATGACCCTCACTACCCCTACTATGATTTTGTTCTTCCTCTTAGTCACCCCATTTTTCTGAGGGTTATGGGGTTCCGTCAACTCCCATTTAATCCCTTCCACTACAGAAAAGTTCTTAAACTCATTTGAGACATAGTCACCACTGTTATCACTCCATGGAGCTTTAACCTTCTTGCCCGACTCTTTCTCCACCAATGATTTAAACTCACAAAACTTTGTGAAATTTTGATCATTTTTCTACATGAAAAATATCCAGCATTTATGAGAATAATCATCAACAAATATAACATAATACCTGTGTTTGGTCATGGATGCTATCGAGAATGTTCCACACACATCTGAATGGACTTGCTCTAGAATAGCCTCTGCTCGACTATCTCTGTCGTGAAAGGAAGACTTGGTGTATTTTCGCAAAGTACACCTCTTACACGTAACAACTTGCTCAAGCGTACCTTTGGGAAGACCAGTAGAGATCTGCTGCAATATCTTCAAAGCCCCACAATGCAACTAGCCCAATCTCCTGTGCCACAACTCGTGAACATCTCAGCGCTGTACCCTTTCTGCTTTTGTGCTCAAAGCAGCACACTCCTCTACCTCCATCTTATAGAGATTCTTCACTCGAATCCCTATCTTCTTTACTTGACCCGTGGATATGTGTCGAAGGAACGCCTTTCCTTGCAAGAAGATCACATCATAGCCTCTATCACTACAACAAAACCCTATGATTAGCATCCCTTTTTGCTTCCTTTTTTGCGTCTAGAGCCCATTTTTGGTGCTATTTGTGTCCATTTATCAAATATGGTGCAAAACTTGATGAAAAGTTTGCACCGAGTTTTGCACCAAGTCTTACATCAAGTTTAGCACCAGGTATTTTAATAGGTTTTGCACCAGATTTTACACCAAGTTTTACGCCAAGTTTTATGCCAAGTTTTATGCCAAGTTTTGTGCCATCCTTTGCACCATTTTTTGCATCAAGTTTGGCACCTAATTTTGTTTCACCAACTTTTGCATCCTCTATTGCATCCACTTTTTGCGCCTACACTTGCATCAACTTTTGCATTATCTCTTGCATCCTCTTTTGCATCATTTTTTAAATCATTTTGTGCATCCATTTTTGCATATTTTTTGCATCCCCTTTGTGCCAAGTTTTGCATCAAGGTTTGTGTCTAGTTTTGCATCTACTTTTGTTGCATTGACTTTTACATCTTGTTTTTCATCCATACTTACATCCTCTTTTTCATCTACTATTGTGTCCACTATTGCATCCATTTTTCTTGTGCCATAATTTGCACCTAGTTTGACATCTCCCTTTGCACCCTTTTTTGTTTTTAAATTTGCATCCACGATTGCGTCCTCATATACATCTAGGTTTTCATCGACTTTGACATCTATTTTTGCATCCCTTTTTATATCCACTTTTGCGTCAATATTTTCATCGGGTTTTGTGTCTCATATTGCATCTACTTTTGCCTCGAATTTTGTTGCATCAAATTTTGCATCCTATTTTACATCCATTGTTGCACCCATGTTTATGCCCACTTTAACATCCATTTTTGCATCTTATTTTGCATCTTCATTTGCTTCTTTTTTTGCATCTATCATTACATCCACTTTTGTTGTGACACAAATTGTGGCATGTTTTTTACTTACTGTTGTACCCACGTTTTCTTCCAATTTTGCATCCATCTTCGCATCCTCTTTTGCATAAAATATTGCATCTATTCTTGCATCCACTTTTGTGTTGGCTTTTGCATCTCATTTTGTATCTTCTTTTGCATGTACTCCCATTGCATCCATATTTTGCATCCAATTTTGTTTCTCCTATTGCACTCGTGATTGCATCCACTTTTACATCCCTTATAGCATGCATCTTTTTTTATGTCTAATATTACATCCACTTTCTCATTGACTTTTGTTGAGCTATGATTTGTGCCATATCTTATTCCTATCATTGAAACCCACATTTTATTCCACTCTTTCATCCACATTTGCATCCTCTTTTGTGTCCAAGCTTGCATCAAATATTGTTTATGTTTTTGGCATCCCATTTTGAATCTACTTTTACATCCACTTTTGATTCGTCCAATTTTTCAACTAATTTTCTGTCCACTATTGCACCCATGTTTACATCCATTTTTGCATCCAAGTTTTCCTCCTTTTTGCTTTCAAGTTTGTGTCTTTTTTTTTTACATTCATTGTTGTATCCACATTTGTTTCACCACAATTCATTCTATGTTTTATGCCTACTATTGTTCCCATGTTTTCTTCCACTTTTTCATCCATGTTTGAATCCTATTTTGTGTTCAGGTTTGCATCAAATATTGCATCTACTTTTTCATCCACTTGTGTCAATTTTTCTATCTTTTTTTGCATCTACTTATGTTGTGTCCACTCTTCATCCAATTTTACGTCTATTTTTACCCCCATTTTTTTTGTTCACTTTTGCATCCCTTTTCCAACACACATCATATTTTTTGCATTGATGATATTTCTTATGACATTGAAAATTATGAACAACTGATGACAATGTCAATAATGATGATGACGATGATAATGAAGATGATGATGATGACATGAATTGCGATTGTTATGATAATTAAAATGATGATAAATATGATGGGGGTTACAATGACAATGATGATGACGATGCTAATGACCTTGGCCATTCTTCCCAATTTTTTAATGTTGTCATGGTCATAATCATAATAATTATCTTTGGTTACGTCTTCCAAGTCATCATCATCTGATCATCATTATCATTATTTTCATCTTGGTCATCATCAACAACAATAATGATGTGAATGATGATTATGAAGTTCATGATGAAGATGACAACAATTATGATAAAAATTATATTAGTTATGATGATGGGGATGATGAAAATTATAATGACGATGACAATGGTAGTGATGATGATGATCATTAATCATCTCTAAAAAATAAGGTTGTTATTTCTCTTGCATATATCATGTGTCCTAACCACCCTTTTCGAGCACTCGTAACATTTTTTGGGTTGATGATATTTCTTATGATACCTATAATTATGAGAAATTGACGACAATGTCCATAATGATGATGATGATGAAGACATGAATGGTGATTATGACGATAATGAAATGATGACAATAATGATGACAATGATGGTGATGATAATGAAAATATTGAAGATGATGACCCTCCCTCTAAACTAGGGAGGTACTCATAATGAGACAAAAAAGTACTCTCAAGTTGAAATATTCATATAAGAAGGGATCTGGATTGATAAGCATCAATGATGATTTACATCATCATAGCCAACATTGTCAAAATAGCAAGGCCTTGACTAACAATTTTATCTCTCCATCAGATCAGAGCACAATGTTGGGAGGCATAAATTTGGACACCACTGGTTCTTTAGGCACTTACCCCACTAGGATGTTCACCAGGTATGTCCTCACATGATCATTTCCTAATCCACTATCATAATATTTGACACCAGTAAATGTCAATCCTCATGACTATTCTTATCTTGGATTAATGTACTTGACTTATGGTGGTTAGTCCTATTCAAAGTACAAATTCTCAAAGAATATTGGTCCCATATGTTTATCCAATCCACCATTCTCCCTACTGGAGCCTTTACTAGGCTTACAGCTGTCAGTCCTAGCCATAGTACATGACACATGGATAATATGGTGTCTACCCTCACTCCCTCTCAACGAGAGAGGAGACATCCATAAGCATACGATTTTCTCAAGAATACCCATCATTTTCATAGAGAATAACATCATTAATTTGTTTTCATCGCATGATGCCTTTATGATTAAGCATTCATAGATTTGTGGAAAAATATTTCCCCTTTTGTCATTTGTGATGAAATAAAATAAAAAAGTGAAAGCCAAAATCATTAAAGATACACTATAATGATTTATCTAAGTCTAAACTCTAAGATTGAAGTGAAAATTCATGTAAATGTTATATCTATGAGTTGTGCCAAACTTATGAAAACCTTATTCCCTAAGTCCTATATATAAGAAAAAGAAAAAGAAAGAAAAATAAGGCCCATTAATGGTAACTCATGTATTCACTCCCTCTTTGGAAATTATATGAATATATACACTCCTAGCCACACTTGATCACATGTTTGTGATGGTTAAATCATGAAATCCTCTATCCCCTTGCATTTTCACTTCATCATTTAAGCACCTAATTGAGGATCTAGGGAATGTTTGTTGCTTAAGGGTTTAATGTCTACTCTTGGTTTACTTATGTCACACTACTGTCAATTTATGTGACGGAGTGAGTGGAGTTATTAGAACAATGTACTAAGTTAGTCACCACACACACATGTATTATATCTCATTGATCCACATGTGGGTTGGAGACTCATTTCTTGAAAACTTTAATGGAGACTACTTTATGGCTTTAACGGTATAGCTTACAAAATATCTTGTTAAACATTGTGATTCATCCTTTCTTTTCCTCGAGACACTTGATAATATTGAAGTCACTCCCAATAATCCATGGAGATGGGGAGTATAAATTACTTGTGGTAGAAATAGAATTGAGAAATATAGGTTTTCCATTTGCGATATTGGAGTCACAGACATTTGATACATGGTAGTAGTCCTCGATGTTAATTAACTAAAATTGCATTGTCATAATGCGAAAAGAGGTAAACATATTAGTAACCTTGATGTCCTAATCATTTCAAATAATAACCATTCCACCCACATATCTCTAAGCATCAATTAATACTACTTGGAAATTCCTCCCCCATTTGCTAATTATATGAGGTAGAACCTCACTTAATATTTTTGTTTCTTATGTCAACATTATCGATGGGTGCTTTGCGTACCATTTTTCTTTTAGAATTATTTTTTTTCCTTTACTATTGAGGCCCCTCATGTTCCATGAGACTATTTTCATCGAGAATTTACACAGAAAGGAAGTATAATGTGACTAAAAAAAACACATGTCTCAAGACTTAAGTGTTTGGACAATTCCACTTCATGACTCCTATATTTCCTTTCGCTGGGACCAAATGGTGAACATGATGGCATTAAGGGAAATTGAACAATGAAAATCTAAAAAAGAGGTGACTTTTGACTTACTAAAAAAAAATATCCATAACAATTTCATCAATCAATGAATCATTAAAAAAAATATCCAAAACAATCATCAAGCAATGAATCATTGCATTATAAAATACAATCTATAAACCTTTTGGGAACGTTTTGCTAAACAATGCTCAAAAACCAATATATTTAATATTAACATTTAACAATAATATGGACAATAACACATTTTGATAAATTAAATAACACATTATCAAACATTTGGTAATATTAATAAAAATATTAATAATTCTAATATTAATACTTATACATAGTGATTTATATAAATTGTTTATAAACAATTTAACATTATTTTTGTTTATTAATATGAATAGGTGCTTTCTATATTTTTAATTGTTACTACTAATAATAATAATATAAAACCCTAATATACAATTTTATATTAAATTTTATTCATAGTGAACAATTTATATATTCACAATTTAACATTTATATTATTCATTAATATGAATAGGTGTTTATTAAGAATCCTTCATATTATTTATATATATATATATTATCAGATATAACCGTTATTATTAAATATTACAAATCTATCCCCTCTCCCTCCCATAGTCGAACATAGTCGTTTTCTTCTAGCTGTTAGGTTGACCTGTCTTCCTATTTAACCCTCTTCCTGGATCTGTTTCTTCATTGTGTCCTGAAGATGAACCACACTTGCTAGTTCGAAATGAGTCGACCCAAATCTTCAATGTGATTTCTTCCGAAAAATTTCTTTATATATTATCAAGCCTAAAAAATGTCACTAACAAAAAACTATAAAGCATGCAACTAATGAAAGTGACCACTCAAGGCCACCATAAGACAATTAATCTATTAAGACCAAGATTAATGGGGACAAAGATCTACAAAGGGCAAAGGCAAACCTATTTTAACTTTATTGTTTTATTAGGTTCAAGATGAACATTTCAAGATATAATGAAGAACATAATTAGTTTTATTGCATTAAGAAAACCCAAGCACATTCTATAACTTAGCAAGGAAGAGATGTATAATACCCATCTCAGTGACACAACACATCACATTAAGTTAATTTTTTATATATAATTTAAACTCCTATCATAAAATAAAAAATTGAGCATGAATGTAATGTCTAAAATCCATTTTTATAAATATATATATATATATATATATATATTTTTTTTTTTTTATCGTTAAAAACTAAGCTACTTCTATTATTTACAGTATCAGCAAAAAACAGTTACAATCAGGATAACAAGTCGTCAGGGTGGCACTCTGGAAGGATGGTAATCTTCATCTAGACTGAGAGCCCACGCAGGGGTGACACCATTGAGACCAGTAACTGAAAACCCACGCAGGGGCGACACCATTAAAACCATTCACCCAGACATGGGCTCTGTGACTGAAACTGGAAGCCCACGCAGGGGCTGTAGAGCGTTGAAGACCAGAAAAACAAAATTAACTAACCCACGCAGGGGCATGAGAGTAAGAAATTTTCCAGCAAAATCCCTCGCAGGGGCATGGTTTTGCACAAAACAACATAATTGTGAGGCCAAACATAAACATTCACGGCATACATTGTGTATTTGCGAAAAGAGAGACAGTCTACAAAGAAAACCTGAACATTGACTGAGGGCAGGGGCCTGGTTGAGCCGGCAATTATTCGTCCGAGTCCTCCGGATAAATCCAGTATTCGCCTTCTGGGGGAGGTCCCCAGTCATACTTAGCCTTGCCTGAAGCGGGCGCTGGTTGAGATGAAGGTGGAGCGGCCCCTGGCTCAGGTTGTGCTTCTGCCTTTTGCTCAGCTGCTCTGGAGCTTTCAGCAATGTGAATTTGGGTGCTGGGTTGCTCCGCAATCTCTTCTTTCGCTTCCTCCAGGAATAGGACTGAGACGTGAGCTTGAATGTTGGAATTGCCTTGGGCACCGCTGAAGGAGAACACCGCTGAACCAAATGCGGGTAGCGGAGCAGCATTTGAATCCGGCGTCCTGGCATCCATGTATTGCTGCGACTGGATGGGATTCGCTTCAGCCACCCGGTGGCACAGACAGCGGCAGCAGCTTGAAGATGGATTAGCAGCCGGGGGGCGTGAGGATCCGCCTCGTCCCGTGCCTCGACGGCTAATGAGCCTTTGTCTCGGCGGCAGGGCTTCCTGTGATGCTCGCTCTCCACCTTCAGATGCCAGAGAGAATTCACGCTTTTGCGCCCTGAAACCGGAGGTCCAGAAGCCCAAATCCCCAATTCGAACCTTGTTCGATGCAAAACATTCCAAATGCCTGCCATTCTTAAACTGTGCTGGCTTGCCTCGAAACCGGAAAGCCATAACTCCTCTCTGCGATGGTTAATGGCGCCTGACCTCGGCAATGAATTGCCGTCCTTTCCCTCCTTAGCTCTCACGCTTGCCATCCAGGGCGGCGGAGGGTAGTTAAAGTCTGGATTAAACATGAGGCTGCTCATGCGGTGCAGGTGGAGCGCCGTCCTTGTGCTGCGTGGCACCCGCATCCGGGTTATATATATATAATTTTTCTTATTGAAAAAAATACCAAAAACTAAATATTTTTTTTTTAGAAAATAAAAAAATACAAAAACTAATTATATATTAAAAAAAAACTAAACATAAGCAAACTAGAATTTGAATTTGACACTCTTGTTCACTTTTGGAAACTCATATGGTGGAATCTGATCTCTTTATCCTCATATTTAGCTTTTTCCTAAAAAATAAAAGCATACAAAAGTGGGAAAGAGCCATAAAGCATGGGGAAGCTTTTTCCTAAGCACAAAAGCATCTAAAAAGTGGAAAAGGCCATTTTTATATGAGGAAACATTATTCACCCAAAAGATTTTGCCTAAATTGAACTAATGAGGAATTTGGGAAATCTTCATAGCCTTCACTTTCCTATATATTGGAGGTTTGGCCATTGAGAAAATGATGAGAGTTCTTGTATTGTCACGCTGCTGAAATCTATCTTGAGAGGGAGAGTTTTGGAGCTAGGAGTAGGGGGAGGTGCTGCTGCAACTACATCTGATTGTTGTAACTTTCCTCCAACTCCTTTATTAATATAGATCAATTTTTCCTCCTTCCATATGTTTCTATTCATTCTTTACTTATTCTATTTAACTAATGAATGTATGGGATTTTGGTTTATATTTATTTATTCAATAATATTTATATGTTTATGATAGTTTCAATTATCAAGATATTATGCTGTGAAGGTTGATTTATTCTCTCTCTTATGTGTAGGACCAAGCTTTGGAGATAGCTAGGAGCGCTTCTTAGCTATAATAAAAACTCCAAGAAGACCTGCATGCCAAGACTCACAAGAATTCCTTCTCTTTTTCTTAATCTATACTCTACATCTTGATCTACTCAGAATCCCGAGCCTTAGAACAACCTTTCTCTTAATTGGTTTGTCCTAGGTTTCACTTAGAGGGTTTTATGTTCTTCTAACCATGCATTAAATCATACAGCAAAATGAGATTTAGAAACTTTAATATATTTCACTATGTAAATGAAATTAGTAAAATGAACCCATAGAGGGGGTCATAAATGGAAATAAAAGTAAAACTCTAAATAAGAATCCAAAAGTGGATGTAACCATGGATGCAAAATTGGGAGTAGAATTGGACGTCAAACTAGTCGTTAAACTAGCCATCAAAACAAGATGCAAGCAATGACACAAAAAGGGTTTGAAAGTAAAATTAAAAAAGGGTGCAACACTAGAGACAAAGAAGGGAACAAAATAGGGAATATGAAAGGATACCAAATTGGGTGAAAACAAAGATGCAAAAATGGACACCAAAATGAGGATGCAAAGAATGGTGTAAAATTAGGATGCAAAATTGGTTGCAAAAAGGATGTAAGAAAAGACACAAAACGATGCAAAATGGGATTAAAAAGGGTGAAACCAAGGATGTCAAAAATTATGCATAACTAGATGAAAATTCAAACTAAAATCTAGGTGCAAAATGAGATGCAAATGTGGACACAGAATGCGGCAGAAGAAAAGGATGCAAATTTGGATACCAAAAAGGATGCAAAATTAAATACCAAAAATGATGCAAATTTGGACATAAAAAACGATGCAAAATTGGACACAAAAGAAGAAAAAATGGTGCAACGATGGGCATAAAAATGGCTCAAATTTAGATGCAAATTGAGATGCAACATTGGATGTAAAATGGGGTACAACAAATCATTCAAAACTTGGTGCAAAAACAAATGCAAAAGTAGACGAAAAAAATGGCTCAAAATTGAATGTAACAATAGACACAAAATGGGATGCAAAGGTGGATGCAACACATGGTTCAACATAGGATGCAAATTTAGATGCTCAAAAGGATGCAAAATTGGATGCAAGAAATGGTGTTAAAAATGATGTTAAATTGGATGCAACAAATGATGCGAAATTAGCTGCAAAAAATGGTGCTAAATACGATGTAAAAAAGGGAGATAAATAAAATGCAAAAGCAGATGCAAAAAATGGTGCAAAAATGCATACAAAATTTGGCGCTAAATCAGATTCAACATATGGTGCAAAATTGGATGGAAAAAATGGTGTAAAAAAAGGTAGAAAAACGGGTGCAAAAATAGATGTAAAAATAAGTACAAAATTAGAAGCCAAAAATGGCATAAGACCAGATGCAAATATTGGCACAAACTAGATATAAAAACAAGCACTAAATCAGATGCCAAAGATGATGTAAAACTCGATGCAAATTACGACACAAAACTAGAAGCAAAGAATGCCACAAAAGAGGAATCAAAAAATGATGCAAAAATAGATGCAAAAAATGGCACAAAACTAGAAGCAAAACCTGTTGTAAAACCAAATGAAAATCTTGGTGAAAAATATGATGCAAAAAATGATGGAAAATTTGGCGTAAAAAAAATGCAAAATTTGGTGCAAAAAATGACGCTTTAAAAATTGTACAATAGAGCCAGATTTAGCACCAGGCTACTCATCCCAATTGAGAAAAAATGCACTAAAATCGGGTGCTAAATCTGGCGCAAATTGCCTGTTTTGTTGTAGTGTATCCTCAAGCATGGAAACGGATACCAAGTTCTTCTTCAGCCCGGGCACATACATAACATTCTTCAAAGTGAGTGAAGCTCCATGCTCCCTCTGAAAAGTAATTGTTCCCAATCTAGTATAGTAAAAAACTATACTTCCCGTCGTCACCCATCTCAATATGCATCTGGAGATATTTCTCCCCTCCAGGTCACTGAATAACAGTTTGTCTCTAGTCATGTGGAATGAAGCTCCAATGTCTAAGTACCATACAATTCCCATCATTGATGACACCATGCATGCAATGATAGAAAATTCCAATTTGAATTGAGAGGCCAAATCCTCACCCGCCTCTCCTCCTAAGGACCTCTTCTTGGACTTGTTGAGTGGACAATTTGTAGCAAAATGGCCTAGCTCATGGCAATGAAAGCACTTAAATTTCGTCATGTCTTTCTTATTACCTCCATGATAAGAATTCGATTTGGAATGGGAATATTTCCCTTCCCCTTATTCACCTTAAACGTTAAGGCACAATTCTCTTCATCACCAGTCTTTGATGAAGATCCATCCCTTGTGTTCCTCTTGAACTCCTCCTGCATCAAATCCGACCACAGTTGTTCCCAATCTGCTAACTTCTCCCGACCATTGACAGAGTCCTGGCAACTATGCCTACTCTTTGGGAGTCCTAGAAGAGAAAGACTCACCATATCATCCTCAACAACCGTGATTCCAACACTTCCAAGTTCATCATGACATTGAGTGAACTTGGTCAAGTATTTTGGAATAGTCTCGCCTTTCTCCATTTTGATTTTTCAAAGTTTGTCCTTCAGTGCCAATTTCCTTTGGTCACTGATGTTCTGATACAAGTTTGTCAATGTTTTCCACATATCATACAGAGTTTCCTTTCCATGGATACTCGAGACAATGTGGTCTCAAACTCCCTCAAGGATTATCTGCCTCGCCTTCATCACACACTTCTTCCATTCGACCAAATTTTGTGCATCTGATGCTGCTAGCTTAGGAATTTATTGATCAACGAATTCCTTCAAGCCATTATCCTCTAGCACAACATCCATTCCGTCCCTCTAGGCTATAAAATTTGAGCTGCCTTCCAAGACATACTCAAGCTGCAAACCATAGAACGTGATCTGCCAATCTTGAAGTATGTATTGCAAATTCTAATTTCACCTGTAACCCAAAACTCAAAACTTCAAAATCTCCTCTAGTATATTGAATTCAAATCCAATATCATGTAGAAAATCTTGTAGATTCACAAGCTCATGCAATGTACTAAAGCATAAGACAAGAATCTACTTCTACTTTTAACCAGCGGAAGCCAATAGATCGATGAAAACAATATGAACACGAAGAAGATAAATCAATGGCACATAACACACGATGTATCTGGGGAAAGAAACTGCTCAAAACCCCACTATCTATATTGCATATATCAGAAATATGAGTGAAGATACAAAGCTTGTTCTCACTTGAACAATTCCGTACAGATATGCTCAACTCTCTCATCTCACAAGCTAGCTCTTGGCCAACACTTCGCTAATTATGCAACTCTCCAAGCTCCTAATATCTTTTGTAATTCCTAGGATGAGGTTGTAGCGGCTACAACCACCCTCTAAAATTTTGGCTCGCATGCAAATTTCAGAGCCTACCTTTGATCCTGTGATTGATCATCCTTGGTCACTTATTGGTAAGTTAATGATTTAAAGCTCCCCTCCTTGATCCTAAGAGTTGTCTGCGTTCTCATCTTTATGCAACATGTTTCATTTTCGGGCATAGGGCTTGTTGTTTTTCATGCAAAGGGAATGTCTTTTTGCCTCAATGGAATTATGTGCGTATGAGTGGTTGTCATCACATAAACATGTTTCACTCTCACTTCACGCACTCTTGTCACGAAGGTTGTTGCATCAAGCAAAGTATGTCTTATGCATTCTGGATGGTCTACGTTGTGTCACTAGGTGTCCATTTGTGACCACAATCAAGTCCTATCAATGTTTACATATGTTTCATTGATATCACACTTAGCCATTTTCCTAAGCAACCTAGCCTCATCTAGCTTCTCAGAACTACGTGCTTTGCTTATGCAACCATCAAGATTCCTCCTTTGCTTGTTGAAATCCTACAGTGCGTAGAGACACCAACCTCCCTTGCCTATTGAAACTCTGTAGCCTGCAAAGACACCAACTTCCCTTGCTTGCTAAAACCCTACAGTGCGCAGAGACACCAACCTCCCTTGCCTGCTGAAACCCCGCAGCCCATAGAGACCCCAACCAACACTGCTCTCCAAAAATGCGCAGAGAAGTCAGGCAGCCAACACTGCTCTCCAGAAATGCACAGAGTAGTCTAGCTGCACTGCACTTAGAAATTGTGTAGAGGTGTACTCCTAGGACTCTTGTGCAGCAGCAATGCCCCGAGCCTGGAAATTGCACAGTTTTTTCCAAGTTGTCTTGTCGGTCTTGCATGCATAAACTATGCAGATGAGCCTCCCAGGGCCTCATTCAGACAAAAGTCACTGTTTGCTGAAATTGCACAGATCTACCTCTCAGTGACTACAGGAAAAGGTGACATGCTGAAATTTCTTCCAAGGAGTTGAGGGGAAGGACCAAGGAACCAAGTAATGGAAAAGATCAAGACCGCATGCAAACTCCGTCGTATGCATGATCATCTTGACGGTAAGTATGGTAAGTAAATAACACCTTTCAAAGTACAACTCTTAGTTGAGTTTGTAGGACTGCTTGTCATTGTCATATCATCCCGTCCTCAGTAACATGCATGTGCGCAAACACGAAAAGTGATTTTATGTGTTTCTTCTACATGTCTTGCTTCCTTTTCACTTGTTTGACCAAATGTTGTCTTCGGCATGTTGATTGCTATGTCATGCTTGCGACCTTGTTTTGGTGATGGTGAAGGTTGTGTTTGAGTTGTGATCACTATGTAAGCATCTGTCACACTCACACATAAAGTCGTATGCAATATCATGCAAGTCTCTCTGCAGTCGTTCAACAATCTATTTGTTGAAATATGGCAACAAGAATATTCCAATTTAATTTTTCCTTGAATTAAATTGTGAATTAAAATTGAATTTAGTCTTAACAACTACTTGAAAATAATTAATTAATTAATTTTAAATTAATTAGTTGGAGAAATTCAAGTTAGAAGTCGTTCTGAAGTCATGCAAGAGTTATCCATTAAATTAAGGAGATAAGATTGATTTATATTTGAGTTGTAATTAGTTAACTCAATTTACTGAGTTAAATCTAGTTAAATTAGTTCCAAACTGTTTGAGGAACTAATAGTGAGTTAACAGTCAGTAGATGCATTAATGCACTCAACTGGTGCTATAACTGAAGATTCCCTCATCAGAAACTCATGCATGTCTATTCTGAGAAAGATCTAGTTGAGATTAATGTTCAAGGATAGTCTACTATCAGTTGCATGTGTTTTCTCATGGAAAAATCTCATGCATGCAGTCAAGGATTCATACTTGAGGATTATGCAGTTTTGAAGGGTTGTTTTTCCACTTGTTAATAGGCTAATCATCCACAAGGAACAACGCAAGGAAATAGGAGCTTGGAGGGTAGAGAGGAAGGCTGGAGAGAAGCCAAGATTGCCTGTGAGCATCTGTGAGGATTGTACTGAGAGATGGCTAGCTGTGAGAGCTAAGGCTTTGTATAATTCCTATGTATTTCCACCATGTATGATAATACAATAGTGTGGAGTTTTATCCGAGGCTTTCCCCAAAGTATTTTCATGTGTATTGTGACATTGATTCTTCTTCTTCTGGTTATATTGTTCAGCTTGATCTTTAAGCTTCTGCAAATTGATAGTAGATGTAGGTTATAGTATTCTGCTTTGATTTATATTGCATTATCGGGTTAACCTATCATATATTTTCTACACTATCACAAGTGTCACGCTTTTTGGTCGCACTCGTCGGTTAGTCACATTGAGCACATGTTGTCTTGATGGTTTGAGGTGTCTTGTCATCGAGTCATGTTGAGTGTGTGCTCACAAGGTCATGTATGCACAAATTCACTCGCTCACACATTTAATCATTTTGCTGACATTCTGACGATCATACCTCTCTCCAACAGTTAGACCTTCACTGAGCTACATCACACAGTCTTAGCCCTCAGTGAACATGTATTGCTACTTAGAATTGCGCAGAGCTTGAGGTTGCCTCCTAGCCATTGTGCATTGTGCAATCTTGGAGTCGACCAGACTAACTATCACCCAGAATAGTGCAAAATTTTCTCAGCAAGCCATCCCAATATGCGTTGTCTGCAAGCAGAGCCATCAAGCCTCCAGCTGGTCAACCAGAGAGTTTGACCGGGCAGTGGCCACGGGCCCCACTCCTCCAAAAATTTGTGCAGAAGCTGCTAAGCATGCTTGCTTCCAATAACTGATGAAACTATGTAGACATGCTGGATAGATACCCACTGCCTGTCGCTGCATTGCTCTAAAAAATTGCATAAATTTCTCAACCAGTCACTTTGTCAGCTGACCTACTGCTCTTCCTGAAAATTGCGTAGTTTTCATGGGCAATCTCCTAACTGCCTGGCATCCCACTCAACCCAGAAACTATGTAGGGATATCTTGCAGGCCAACCTCCTAGCTCTGCACAGTTTTAGCTAGCAGCCTCTTGCAGCCAGCTGCCAGCCTCCCCAGAGAATCTATGCAGTTTTAACTATGAGTCTCCCCTTGTTGCCTGCACTATCTCTCTGGAAACATTATGCAGATCTATCCTCTAGCCAAGCCAGATCCCACAGACAGTCACTATTGATCTGGATTTCTCATCTCGGTCTCCCAGTGACATCTACGTAATTTTCATTGACAGTGCATGGAGCCCGCATCCCAGCTCGAAATGTGCTCTGTGTAGTTTGAGAGCCTTGTCCTCTCCCCAGTCACCTACATCCAAAAGCAAAAGGTAATGCATCATGGCAGACTAGGATACTTCTGGATTTGATGTTGTCTCGTCATGAGTGATTACAGATACAGATACATGGATGAGACATGGTGCGATGACGAACGGGATGAACAACGAGTGCATGCAAGGATACTTGTTCGCGGATGGGACAAACAAGGAGTGTATGCAAGGAGATTTGTTCACGAATGAACGAACACATGGAGCATGCTAAGTACAAGCAAAGGAGAGACATGCACATGCAAACATCAAGCGAACACCAATACCATCGAAGACTTCGTACACCTTGCCCTGCAGAGGTGAAGCTATGATACACCAAGAGAACATTCATCACTCAACAACACTGCAACTCGACATGAACACCACCAACAACATGAACATACCAGCACTGTCATGTTGAGTCATGTCATGAGTCATCTCGGCCACATCACTACTATGGGACATATTGTTGTAATCAATGTAATGTAACATGGAAGTCCAAGAGACCCACATGTAAAGTTGAAGAGTCATGTAAATCAAACAGTCACGAGGGAAGTCAAACAGTTACAAGGGTCAATTTCACCCTTGGCTATATATACCCCTCATTTGTACATGCAAAAGACTTTTCACCTTGGCTCCTCCCACATGGCCTTGAGAGTCTATAATATTTTCTTTGAGGAGCGAGCAGTGGTTCCATCGCCCTCATTATCGGGGTTAGTGATGTAATGGTGTACGGATGTGTCTTGGAATTTTCACTTAATTCAGAAGCTTGTTAACGGGTCAACACATTTTGACACATGTATTGTATTCGTTTGTAAGACTATTCTTTGGATGCTTGTAATGCATGTTTCTTTAACCTGTATTAAGACAATTGAACTATTTCAAGTGTTTTAGTACATATGCTATTGGAAATGTGTTGTATCAGTTGTTAACGTTGTTTTGCCCATGTGGGCTATCCTGCCGGACACTTGACAGGTTCATTCTTGTAAACTTGTTATAATGCCCGTCGCACTTGTGTGGACTATTCCGCTGGTTGTTGTACGTGTTATATGTTCACCTTGTGTTTGTGGCTCCCGCATCTGTGTGGAATACTCCGCCTAAAGCTGCACATGTCTTGTTGTGTTGTGTGTCTCTAGCAGAGTTGGGACTATTCCCTTTCAACCTGAGACTCACTTCCACCCTCTCCCTTTACAATGAAAGAACTTTGACACAAGCGACACTAAGCACTCACTAGCCACGTGAACCTCGTTGTTCGAAAACAAAGAAAACCACTCTTAGGTGCTAACAAGCAAGAGCTAAGGAATATCTTTAAGATAATGGCAACCGGGCCATCATACTAGATGGAACTCCTACACCAAACGGTGTGAGGTCTAGTTGGGACTTCATACCGGCGAGATCCCCTGAATGTTGGCGGGTCCAACACCATCAACAGATGAATAACCCATATTTAAAGGGAATTCATGCTGCCAAAACTACGTAATCCAAACATAGGATCAATCTATGATGCATGCATGATATTTAAACTCCAATAAATAATACAACTGATAGTACACTGTCCCTGCACTTTAGTCTCAATTGGGTCTTTCTCTAAACTGACGTGCATGAGTTTCTCATGAGGGAATCTCTAGTTAACTGGTGTAGCACTAGTGGATGCATTAGTACACCAACTCACTGTTAGTCCTCTATTAGTTCCAAAAACAATTTAGAACTAATTTAACTAAACTTAACTCAGTAAACTGAGTGATCTAATTTCCAAGTCAATTTAAACTCATACTGGACCCCTAAAACTTAGGGAGAACATATACATGACTACAGAAAGACTTCCAACTCGAAATTCCTAAGCTAATTAAGTTAATTAAACTTAATTAACTATTTACAAGTTGCTATGAGAATATAATTCAATTTTAATTCTCAATTTAATTCAAGGACAAATTAAACTGGAATTTCTTGTTGCCATTTCTCAACACTAAATGTCCTTCTATAGGAGAAGTGCGCAATTCCAAAAAATACCTTTTGTTTGACTTGGGGATTCTTCTATAAATATAGGCAATATTGATACCAGAATAGATAATTTTCCTAGACAAATTTATCTAATGCACGTGGGTCCTATTGTGGTTGTTAAATGATATTGCATACATATCCTTGCTTCTTCCACCCAATCAAATTTCTGAATAGAAACAACACATAGTCAACCCTATGTTCCTTCTTCTTTCCTTCAGAGTAAATCTATGTCCATATTATGTTTTCCCTTTCTATAGATAATTTTAACATCATAACCTAGCATCTTTGTAACCCGTTTTTGTTATTCTTCTAAAGATAGCCATTGCTCTAAGAAGTACTTCATGGTATCATGATTTGTTTTTTCTTTGAAGTGTCTTCCTATCAGCTAAGGGCACCATTTTTTAACCACATGTGGTATGCTCAACATTTATTTCTCATAGATGGGTTTAAGAAAATTCTTTCCTTTAAGTTGGTTACTTTCAAAGGAAAGTTCCTTTCTTGCAATAAGATTGTAGCAATGTGATGACCCAGGGCATCACACTCCACAACAAAGTATTTTGTGAATTCAAGTGTGGCCAAGACAGGAGTTGTAGACATAGTCTCCTTAATTTTTTCAAAGGTTTTGATTGCTTGTTGATTCCATAAAAATGTTTCCTTCTTTAATGATGCTATTAAAGGTGTTATTATATGACCATAATTCTTGACAAACTTGAGGTAATAACATGTTAAGTCTAAGATTCTTCAAGGTTATAGGGATTTTCCATTCCATCGTAGCTTTGATTTTGATAGGGTCTACTTTGATACCATCATGAGATACAATATGACCCAAGTATTCCACTTCTTAAACCCCAAAGGAACATTTGAAAGGCTTTGCATATAGTTGTTTCTCTTCCAATATTTAAGACCATGCCAAAATGTTGTACATACTCTTCCAAGGTTTGTTATAGATTAGTATGTTATCAAAAAATACTAACACTAATTTTCTAAGGAAGGGTTTGAAAATATAATTCATTAAGATTTGAAATTGTGAAGGTGCATTAGTAAGTCCAAAAGGCATGATCAAAACTCACAATGACCTTCACGTGTTATAAAGGCTATTTGGGGAATGTCATTTTAACTCACAAATGGAGATCCAACTTAGTAAAGAAAATGGCTCCATGTAATTCATCTAATAATTCATCAATGATAAGAACATGAAATTTATCTTAGCTGATCATGTTGTTGAGTTGTCTATAATCTAGACACATATGCCATAAACCATCACCACTACTGAAGAGAAAGCATTTTGGCTAGGTTAAATGATGTTTGCCTCTAACATTTCCTGAAAAAAACACTTAATATCACTCTTTTATGCATATGTATACATGTAGGGCATAATTTTATGTGGTATGCTTCCAAGAATAACATGGTTATGATCTCAAGCAAGTGGAAGACCCTTATGTATCTCTCCAAATACCTTGGAATGATTATTGATAACATTTTGGAGCTCCACTTGAGTAGAGGATATAGATGTTTGAACATCTAACAAGCAAAATTGTGCAATTACACCATGGTAGCCTTTTTAAAGTAATTTTTTTTCATGCTATGAGTTTATCACTTTAGAAGGTTTCCCTTGGATACTAAACTCAATTTCCCTACCTTATGAGGAAAATCTCTTGAAAAGATCTTGAAAATTAAGGGTCACTATTCTCGATGGTTATAATGTTGGATCCCTAATACAACAACAACACCCATTTGGATTACATTTGTGGGCTCCCAATAAATACTCCCCCCATATTCAACTTAATACTATGGAACTTCACAGAATAATTTATGGTACCTCCATCTATAATCATTACTTGAAATCTTGGCGCTAGAAATATAAAGTGATTGAGAAGTCTTGCCAATTTTTAATGGATGGCGTTATGGGTATCTCTTCTATCTTTAAATCTTGTGATAATTTCAATTCTTGATCTTCTTTCTCTTTACATTCTACGTATGATAATTTATTCTCAACGTATTTACACCCCTTACTATATGTGCTGTCATAATTGAAACATATTCACTTCGCTCTTATTTCATCCATTTGCAGAGGTGGCAACCTTGATGATTGAGTGAATTTAGGAGGAGCATGATGTTCTCTACAATTGTTAGTGACCACTCTTCTAATAGTCATATTTTTACATTCAAATTTCCTTGCTAGACTGTAAGCATTCTCTAAGGATCTAGGTTCAAATAAATGCACCTCATGTTGGATGTTTTCTTTTCAAGTTTCCATAAAGAGGTCTAACAAATTATCCTCTAAAATGTTTTTTTTATCCTAAGACTCAACTTTTGGAATTCATGAATGTGCTCTATAATTTGACTTGTTTTTTTAGAGATTTATCAAATGATTAAAGAATGTAATGCTCTTAATATCCCCATAATGTCTCGTCAATTCCTCTATAAAATGGACATGAAAATAATAGAATCATTTTTCCTTTCACAAACCCATTAATACCATAATAATTTATATTGTTCTAAATACATGGACACAATATTTACCTTTTGTAAGGTTGTCACTTGGTGTAGATTGAGTTATTGATCCTTTTGGAATAATCCATGTTATAAGATCGTTACCATAAATTCCTCATATGGATCTTCCCAATGAAGTAGTTCATTGGTGCCATATTGAATCCTTGATAACATGGATCTTGAGGTGATGAAAAATCATGATTTTGGGACTCAATTTTTTTAAATAGAAACAGTTGAATTTTATTTATAAGAAGAGGTTGGGCATGCCAAACAACCTCGATTATAGTCAATTGAGAGAATTCTGGTTCTATAGAGTCCTCATATTCTAGCTTTTGTATCAGAGATTAGGTGCTACTTTTACACATTTAGCATCGCTGAGAGATCCTTGCTATGCTTTTGGCGTCTTATAGTCCTGTCTTACATTTCCTCTTTTTTTGTTGCTTTGGTACTTTCCTGGGTTAAGATAATTCCCAAATAAACTTTAATCCATGGTCCAAATTATACAAAACCTGCATATATTAAATTGTATTAATATATAACCTGTCCCCACCTCCGATATACCAAAGCTCTCATCCGTACCTAACCCCACTTCAAGGTTAAAACCCAACCGTGTTCAACTCGCGGTTATTGTCAGATCTTCCTTCATCCAGATCCGACGATTATCGCGTCCCTCTCTGACCGACCCTTAACACCTGAGGAGTGCGCGATATGGGCGGTTTTGTCCTGCCACACGTCAGCCACTAAGTGGCATCGCATCCATTTCATACAAAACTGCCCAACAGAGAGTGGTGCGATGAAAACCGCTTACCACTCCCAGTGTAGTTAACACCCCTCCTTTTGCAATGCGCGATGACCGTCAGATCAACCCCGCCTAGATCTGATGCTTGTCGCGTCCCATGCTGTCCGATCCTTAGCCTGATCCCACCTGCATACCTAACCCCACAACAAGGATAATACCCCGCCATGTACAACGTGAGATAACCATCAAATCTTCCCTCGCCCAGATTCGATGCTTATCGCGTCCCTCGCTGTCCCACCCTTAACACCATAGGAGCGCGCGATATGGTCGGTTTTTACTAGCCACGCGTTGGGCCCTAACGTACATTGCGTCTGATTCATGAAATACTGCCTAACAACCAAAAGCGGTGTGATGTAAACCGCTTACCACTCCCTGCAACTTTAACGCCCCACCTTTTCTAGCGCGCGATGACTGTCGGATCACCCCTGTTGTTGGGAAAAGTATCCAATACGGAATGACCCTATCCCACTCTAAGGGTGATAGTACCTCAGCAACAATCAAAGCAAAGCTATTCAAGATTACTTCTTTATGAGATGTAAGAGAGGGGAGAAAGAGATCCACTAACCATTGTCTTCCGCTAATGATTGATCCAATCTTCTCTCTTTGCTGCTTGCTCCTAGCTCCTTGCTCTTTTACTGGCCCAACTACACCAAGATCCTGCAAAATGGCAAGAGAGGGAAACTACAAGAAGCATACATTCATAATTGATTCAAGGATTAGAATAAATCGAATATACAAGTATCAATACGCCATTGAGACACATGCATATAGAAGAACCTCAAATGCTTTATTAATGGAAGAAGTAAAGTTCAGGAAGTGATACAACCATAAAAGGCCCAATCTAGCATCACCTCCCAGCAGAAAGAAATATCCTCTTCACCTCCTTCAAGCAAATCACCCAATAGTTCTATACTCAAACCAACAGCACTTCCTTACATTCACAAGATTCCAGCCCCCTTAGACCTCATGAGAGAGCTCTATATATAGGAGTTTTGGAGAAAGGATGAGTCAGCTTGAGGCTGGCATGAAGCTGACTATTGTCCTCTCCCACTTCAGTTATTCTTCAGTTCTTGAGTCCACTTGGAGGTTCTTGCTTCCACTTGGAGATCTAGACCCTCTTACTCATCACAAGGCGAATTCCCTGATCCAAGTGCCATTTTGGAAGCTTCCTGGGCATTGACACCTTGAGGAATGACTGTGCCACTTGGCCAAACTCGCCCAGCGCAGGTAGCCTTCTTTGCAGTTGACATTCAGCACAGGTACACAGTGGAGCAGTTGACATTCAGCGCAGATGCTCAGTGGAGCAGTTGACATGATCCAGAATTAGCTTGTTTTTGAGTGTTTTCAGGTGGAGAACTGATATTTAGTGCCGTGGTTTGCTGACCTTGTTCCTCTAGGGGTAGGAACAACATGTTTAGGGACTTTGGATCCCTTAGATTATTGACATTTCATGCTTCATGCTGTAAGGCACAAAAATGTCTATAACAGTTGCCCCCTAAAGTATGAGGTCGTTTATCGGGTGAAATGCTTTATCAGGAGGATCCGAAGTTCATTCAATCGCTGAGAGGTGACCTGTAATAAAATACAATACAATACATTATTTTTCATTCTGCTTTCATGATCTAGCTGAGGCGGGCATTCCCATGCTCAGCTTTATAAATTCATTTTGGTACATATAACAGACGATCGTCTGATGATAGACTGATAATTCTCTGCTGAAATTATCATCCTTTGAGTAGGATGATCATCTGCTGTAATGATGTACATATCAAATGTCTTTATTTTTCCTGAATATATATCGCAGCCCGGATGGATGAAACTAGATCCGGGGTCTTCAAACTCGTTCGATCTTCACTCTAAGTACAAGTCGATCCATGTGAGAATTGCGCTGAAGTCGAACATGGAAAGACATCGCTTGATTACCGGTCAATAATGTAAACTGTTAACAAGCGCGAGAGGAATCACCGATAATGATAATGACCCTCAAGGTACTGCAGTACAATTCACGTGGTGTGAATAAAGGACTTGGCGTCGAACACCACGCAAAATCTTCTGGTCGAAGGTCATTGATGTATACCTGTCGCCGGAAGTGAGAAACTTGCCATTGAGGCATGCAAGCTTCAAAGTACTGAGGGGGTGTTCCTAGATCAACTTCTTGGATAATGAGATGAAGTCGACAAGAAGAGATCCGTCAAAGGAGGGCCTTAATGAATCCCACATCAGTGACACGGAACGGAGCTAATGATTTTAGTGGGGGTGAAAACAATCTGTGAAATATGATTCAGGGTGGCGATCATGGATGGATGAAGGATAATGTATGGCAGTGGATGGGACACGGTTGACTCTTTCTGAACAACATCTCTTGAACATATAACGACACTGATGCGATGGATCGGTAGCATTACCCCAAATGTGGATGGTTTGGCGAAGACCATGGTGATGAGACCGGTGAATGAAACAACCCAACCCGATGTGATACAGAGGAAAAGTGTCATGTTCAAGAGCGACTTGCTACCATTAAAGCTTTGAGGTTCTCCCAATTTTTCCCCACTCATTTCTGACCAGTACCTCTTTATTTTTGTCAAGCTTGAGGAGGATAACATATGCTTGTTCTATAACATGCCCTTCGGGCAAGCCCATCGCTATGTTTTAACGAGCCTAGCGATAGGGAAACTCGTTCTCGTCTAAAGACAAGTTTGTCGCTATTTAATCATTTTAACGAGTCTAACGACAAGGAAAACTCGGTCCTTTTCATTTTTAGAGAGTCTGAAAAGGTATAGAAAGTTAACTCCAAAATTCCTTTTTCGTCATCTAATCCCTTAAGTCCGAAAAAGTATAAAACAATACAGAAGGGATGAGTTTTCGATAACTTTAACGAGCCGAATAAAACAAGCGCTCGACCTTTTTGTGTAATAATCCCTCAGGTCCAAAAAGATTAAAATCTACGGGAGGGATAGCTCTTCCGGTCCTTTTAACGAGCTGGAAGGCCAAAACTCGGCAAACTTTTCATATTTTACGAGTCAGATGAAAAGAGCTCAAAGAAGACTCGTCTTTTGAGGAACGAGTGATAAACGGGGATAGTAACAGATTCCAGGTACAGGTTGGAATTTTCCAATCACGGCAGTGTCACAAGGATGGCTAGGTGAAATCACTCTTCGCAGCTGTTCCTCAAAATGGGTAAACAATCATATGGAGGTGAACGATCGGCCAAATGGAATGGAGGTGGCAGGTGCAAACATGACCAAGGCTTTTTATGGCTAATAAATTTACGATCAAAATGGTTATTTACTGGGGTATGTTCATTTTTTAATGAGCTTGACTGCTCAACCTTATGTTTATTTTTTAACGAGCATGAACTATGTACTAAAACTGCTCGGATCTCACTTTTCTATTTTTTAACGAGCATAAATTCCGCGGTAAAACTGCTCGATATCCCAGTCATAAGATAAGAAATGTCTCCTGCAAGATTCCATTTTTTATAGAGCTCGCACCTCACATAAGCTATGCTCCCTCTCCTCCTTTCTTTATGCAAGTTCGGAAACGGCTAATCCCAAAAACAGATAAATAACCGCTCTTAGCTTGCACTCCAAAAGGTTTGCATGCCCCCAGGTATAAAATACAATTTCAAGGCTGCCCCTACTTATCCGATAAAACATTTGTTTTAAAGGGTGAGGCTTGCCTCTTTCTGGTTACCCAAGGATTGTTTCGTTAACACCATCAAACTAAAACATTTCCTCGGCACTGTCTACCGAAGTAGACAATGGTGAATGACCTTTGTCAAACAAGTAACCTTAACAAAGGAATCCTGTTCTAGAACAACCCCTCTTCCTTCCATGGACGGGGTACGGACTAGTCATATTCTTTCGCGGAAATTCTACCTTATACCCAAGGTTTCCTCTGCCCAAAGCAGACCAGGATGCATGCCCCCTGGGTTCCAGTCCCATCTTTCCGAATCACTCGCACTCATCGGGAAGGAGGACTGGGGGTGGAGACATTTCTTGGGTGAATAGACCATTCAGGGTTGGTATTTGACTATTTGCGATGCGTGATCCCGGAAATGAAAGTTGGTCTACGAGCTTGACCATTCTTCCTTCGTGTGGAAAACACATTACTCTAAAGAGTGAGGAGACTATAGCTCCCATGCAATATATATAGTCTCGTCCAAGGAGTAGGTTATAATCCAAGGGTCCTTGAACGACCATCACGTTCATTTGAACGGTCTTCCCTTTCAATGTAACAGGCACATTGGGGAGGATCCCTAATGGTCGACTGGTTCCTTTATCAAAACCTGAGAGATTTCTTATCTCAGGTAAAAGCGCCGGGGAACCCAGTGCTTTCCAAGCAATAGAGGAAAGGATACTCACAGATGCCCCTTCATCAATGATAGTGCCGACCATTACCATTCTATAAATTTGGACTATGATTCTGAATGGTATACTGGCTGGCAACCGGGGTCTGCCTAGTTGGTTCCAATCAAAGGACACAACCAGGTTGCTTGGTGGTGGGACCGAATACACGGCCGGATATGACCCTGACGATGTTCCTTCCTGCGATAAAGGAATGGGCGCATTGCCCTGATGCTCATCAGAGTCGGTGTTGATGAAAATAATCTGGATGGTGTCATCCTTATTCATTTCAGCGAGGGTGTCATTTGAAGATGAATCTTCATTGACGGTGTCATTTGAAGATGAAACCTCTGAAGGCGGAACCGGGTCAACTGCCGTTTCGACCTTTGGACTTTCATCCGGTCTGGATTCAGTAGGTTCATTTCCAATGACTGACACTTCAGCTGACCACTTGAGCGGGCCAGCCGTATTTTCAACCAACGAAGGACTTGGCACAAGTTTTTCGTATCCAGGAGGAAGTCTTAACGGTGAAATCGGTCGATCTTCCAAAACTCTCTTGGCTTCGTCTAAGAAGGGACAACGGTGGATGGCGTGATCGCCTTCACACAGTCTGCAGGGGAATCTTGCTCCCCCTCTTTGTCTTGAACCTTCACTTTCGCTGGTTGACGGTAAGCATTCAACATGGCTATCAGAGGTTGATGCTCCCGAATTGTGCAAACGAGGGGACCAGTCCCTTAGTATCCGGGGAATACAGGGACAATCTCTATGGAAGTGGTCTCCTCTACATATGACACATGGCGATTTAGGCCCGGTTTGTGCTGTGTGTGGATTTTTGTTAGATGTCTTTTGCTTGCCCCCAGTCGCCTTAGGCTCCTTCTTCTTCTTCTCTTTCTTCTTCTTCTCCTTCTTCTCCATGGGAGCTTGGCTTTTGCCGGCTCTACCTTGCGAAGATGAAGGATTGGAGGAAGATTTATAGGAAGTAGAAGGCTGGTGGGTAGCTCTAGACTGATCTAACTATTGACTCGACTGTTCAGGAACCATGGTGTTCTGAACTACATTGGTTGAGAATAGCCAAATTGGCAGGCCAATTGTCAGTCCTGGAAGCGACAATGTGGCCATGTGGGGCGCACCAACTTCTCCCCAAGAGGAGAAAGGACTAGGACTTCCATCATGTGGAATTCCTTGGTTGGGGCGTTCCATGTTCTCAACCTAAAGATCAACGCAGGAATAGGAGGTGATTATGTTCCGTTTAAAATAAATTTTATAACGACGCTTTAGACACAACTTGCTTTTTCACTTTTTAAGAGTCAAGAAAAAGCTAAAGATGACTCTAGTCTCCTCACAAAAAGATAGAAAAGAGAGATCCACGCCTTAGAATTCAGCCTCTTCGAGGGGGCAACCTCCTTTACATTACATAAATGAACAATTCTTGGATGATACAAATGAAAATACCTCCTTTCTATATATAGGAGTCTAACTGGTCCCAATACAATCAAAGCCTACATAACAATAATATTGTAGGGCACAACAGTAACAATAGTGGGCTTCTATGTGGCACAATAGTAACAATATGGGCACTACATGGGTATATCAATATAATAAGTGGGTTGTACTAATAACAATAAGGGGTTACACTAGTAGTATAGGGGCCTAACATGCCCCTCTCCTTCAAAAAGCGTTGTCCTCAACGCTTGAGTAGTTCTTGATGCTTCTGTATAAAATTCTTGTCCTCCCATGTGGAATATTCAGCAGGTAAGTTCTTCCACTTGATGAGATACTCTGAAACTGATCGATTTCGTAGCTGTCGGGTTCTTGTTTCTGTGACTGCTCCAGGTTCCAATATGATTTTTCCTTCCTCTTCAATTTCTGGCAATATTGCTTGAATCGGGATCTTTTGCAACTTTTGAATAAGTGGCCATACTTCTTCATCCTTCTTCCATTCATCCCTTGCTTCATTTATCCAATCTGGTTGGATAATATAAATAGCACAAAACAATGCTTCCACATCCTTATCCTTGAAGAGTCTTCCCATTCGGTAAGGTCGCCATTTTTTTAGTGCAGGTAGTATTGCCAACATTTCCTTCTCATAAGTAGCTTGCTTGAGATGTAGGACTAAAGATACACAATCACCTACATCAAAACATTTTTCACTACGATGTTGATCTACCTGTTGTTTCATTTGATTTTGCACCAAAGTGGCATTATCCTTTAAAAGTTCGAGAACTCGCTGTTGATGCTCGATGTGATCTTTCTTTGCTTGAACCTTTTTCTTCTTGATATGTCCTTCTATCTTTTGAGGAGTGGTAATTTCTTCCAGTCCTTTACAAGATATGGTCGGATTTATTTCTTGATGCTCGATGTGATCTTTCACTTCTTGAACATTTTTCTTCTTTATATGTCCTTCTATCTTGATAGTTTGAGGAGTGGTAATTTCGAACAATGAATTACAAGATATGGTTGGATTCATTTCTTCTTTCTCGATGTGATCTTTCACTTCTTGCACCTTTTTCTTCTTGATATGTCCTTCTACCTTGAGAGTTTGAGGAGTGGTAATTCTTGCCAATGTTTTACAAGATATGGTCTTATTCATTTCTTCTTTCTCTGGGGTGGGGTCCTGGCTTATATCTTCTTCTTTTGTTGTTTCTTGATCCTTTTCTTCCTCCTCTTCATATTCTATGTAAAATAATTTCTTCTCAGCACACTTATGACCTTTAGTGCATTTGCTATCACAATTGTAACAAAGCCCTTTTTCTCTTTTTTCTTCCAATTGTTGTGGTGTAACCCTTGTAGGTTGTGGAAGGCTAGGAGAAACAACACTTCCATCTTTATAGTTGTGAGGGGTACACTTCCTGGTTTCCATAATTTTGCTTTCCACTATGTCACAAAGCCCTTTTACTCTTTCCAAATGTTGTGGTGTTGCTCTAAAGAAGGTGTTGCTCTTTGTATCCTCATAATGTGCTATCATTTCCTCCGTGAAAATTGACCACGTAACAAGTTTTTTACGAGAACAAAGCCCTTTGTACCATAAAAATTGATTTGGTTCTAAATATGAAGATGCAATACATGCCTTTTGTAACAGTTGTACACCATGTATATCAAAATATTGCTCCATCTGAAGTATCCAATTTACCGGATCCTTGCCATCAAACTTCCTCATCTTGCTTTTTCTTGATTTTAGGAGCTCGAACTTGAAACGACTGTAACTCTGTGCTTTTGGATCTTTAAGTTCTGAAATTGTGAACTATAGTAGCCCTCTGTGTCCTCTTTCCAATTCCACAAGTCTGACCCAAATTGGATTCTCCAAGAAAGAGTTATGCACAATCTCCCGCAGTGACCTGATTATAGACTAGTTCAGTAGAGCGAACTTGTACGGCGTGCCACGAGTCACTGTTTCAACCTTTGGATCTGAAAAACACCCACACGAAACTATAGTCTGTCCTCTTTCTGTACTTTTTTACGAAACTTCAATCTGATCCCCAGAGCGAAAGTTATGACGATTTTCCCCAGGTCACTTGTTTTGAATGTAATTCAGGAGTCTGCAAAAAGACCAACTTCCTCAGATCATATCTCCGCAAATATCGCGCGAGAAGTTCTGAAATTCGGACCCAAGATTCAACGCGATTTCTTCTCAAATGGGTTTTTTTTGCGACTTCTGAAACGTCACAGAAAAAAAGTTATAGCGAAAATTCCATGATGACCTGTTTGGAGCAGCGAAACCCTAGAATCCAAAGTTCTGATACCAAATGTTATGAAACCAGCTCACAAAAAGATAGAAAAGAGAGATCCACGCCTTAGAATTCAGCCTCTTCGAAGGGGCAACCTCCTTTACATTACATAAATGAACAATTCTTGGATGATACAAATGAAAATACCTCCTTTCTATATATAGGAGTCTAACTGGTCCCAATACAATCAAAGCCTACATAACAATAATATTGTAGGGCACAACAGTAACAATAGTGGGCTTCTATGTGGCACAATAGTAACAATATGGGCACTACATGGGTATATCAATATAATAAGTGGGTTGTACTAATAACAATAAGGGGTTACACTAGTAGTATAGGGGCCTAACATTTTCGTATCCAGGAGGAAGTCTTAATGGTGAAACCGGTCGATCTTCCAAAACTCTCTTGGCTTCATCTAAGAAGGGACAACGGTGGATGGCGTGATCGCCTTCACACAGTCTGCAGGGGAATCTTGCTCCCCCTCTTTGTCTTGAACCTTCACTTTCGCTGGTTGACGGTAAGCATTCAACATGGCTATCAGAGGTTGATGCTCCCGAATTGTGCAAACGAGGGGACCAGTCCCTTAGTATCCGGGGAATACAGGGACAATCTCTATGGAAGTGGTCTCCTCTACATATGACACATGGCGATTTAGGCCCGGTCTGTGCTGTGTGTGGATTTTTGTTAGATGTCTTTTGCTTGCCCCCAGTCGCCTTAGGCTCCTTCTTCTTCTTCTCTTTCTTCTTCTTCTCCTTCTTCTCCATGGGAGCTTGGCTTTTGCCGGCTCTACCTTGCGAAGATGAAGGATTGGAGGAAGAGTTATAGGAAGTAGAAGGCTGGTGGGTAGCTCTAGACTGATCTAACTGTTGACTCGACTGTTCAGGAACCATGGTGTTCTGAACTACATTGGTTGAGAATAGCCAAATTGGCAGGCCAATTGTCAGTCCTGGAAGCGACAATGTGGCCATGTGGGGCGCACCAACTTCTCCCCAAGAGGAGAAAGGACTAGGACTTCCATCATGTGGAATTCCTTGGTTGGGGCGTTCCATGTTCTCAACCTAAAGATCAACGCAGGAATAGGAGGTGATTATGTTCCGTTTAAAATAAATTTTATAACGACGCTTTAGACACAACTTGCTTTTTCACTTTTTAAGAGTCGAGAAAAAGCTAAAGATGACTCTAGTCTCCTTCGATGTTTTAATGAGCCCGAAGTGACAAATGCTCGGATGGACTTTTTCAGTTATAGAGTTTGAAAAAGGCCAAAAGAAACTGCTCTAGAGATCTAGGCAGAGGGTGTGCCAAACCTTTCGCAAAACCACAAAATACGTTTTACGGTACGAGTGGTCGATCTTCGTGAATGCTGTGTTCACTGCATTGCGATCAGTAGGGCGGCCGACACGGTTTCCTATGGATAAAGGCTTTATTCCTATAGGGGTCTCCCAATATATACGCGACGGTACGTGGGAGCACAAGTCCGTATTGATACTTATCGCTTCACCGTGGAGGAATCACCCAACCACTCAACGCTAAGATATCACGTTTAACGACGCCGGAACACGTCTCTAGCTTAGACCTCTATGTGTTTGCGTTATGTTTCAATGCATTGTTATGTAAATTCAATTTATTTTAAGGTTGATCTTGTTTAGCAGTTTGCCTTTATGGATCACCACGAGATGTATGATAACACTCCTAAATGCAGTCTAAGATGATAAGCAAGCTTTTCAATCTTTCAACTTTGAAAATCTTAACTACTGAGGGAAAAGAAAGACATCATCTTTTCACACAGATCATAGAGCACACACTAATGCACTTTTTCCTAAAATCAACATGCAAGCTGTCAAAATGCAAATGCACAATGCAGGTATTTCTTTTCTCTTTCTTAATGTTGGTGCAATACAAAAAGAAAGCTGTTGTATAGCTTTGAATTCAATTTCAAGTGAAAGCAAACAAGCTTGTCCAAAATCAAAAGACACCTTAAGATTTACTTGTTTCGACACTAGAAATATATAAATTCAAACCATATGACGAAAGCAAAAGCTCAATCAACTATGAACAGCAAATAAACTAACTCTTAAGATCAAAACGACACTTATCACAGGTCTAGATCTAAGAGGCCACAGCAAGACTAGTTCACTTTCGTTATGGGAAACTACAAATGATATAAGAAATACACAAAGAACAAATACAGTTTCTTTATACAACCGAGGCGGAATAGTGGCAAGGAAAGTTGGTTTCAGATAGGTACATTGACTGGTAACAGGCTGCAAAAACAAGGGTGAAAACAGGGCAATAAACAGGAGGGAACCCCAGTAGCACTAGGAAAAACTGGTTTAGTGCAGGTAGTACACTGGCAGTTTGACCTTCAGCGCAGGTAGCCCCTTCGGGAACTGCGCTGAAATGCAGACTGCCTTCACAGTGCCTGCACTGAAGAGACAAACTTGCGTTTTTCTCAGTTTCCGGGTCACAGATTGCTCAAAAATTCACATTTTTTGGCCAAATCAGAAGCTATCAGTCAAGTACACACTAAGGGATGAAAAGGAGGATGAAAAGCTATCACTAAGAGCTGTTCAGAGTCCTTGTGGATCAGCTCTTCAAATCATAAACATGCCCAGTAACTGAGCTAGAGTAGCTGCCCTCTACTTTGCATTTGAAAGATCCAAATGCAGTTCGATTCGGTACTCCCTGTGTTTATGAAATGAATAGCAAAAACACAAACAACCAACAAGATACGATCCCCAGTGGAGTCGCCAATTTGTTGTTGGGAAAAGTATCCAATACGGAATGACCCTATCCCACTCTAAGGGTGATAGTACCTCAGCAACAATCAAAGCAAAGCTATTCGAGATTACTTCTTTATGAGATGTAAGAGAGGGGAGAAAGAGATCCACTAACCGTTGTCTTCCGCTAATGATTGATCCAATCTTCTCTCTTTGCTGCTTGCTCCCAGCTCCTTGCTCTTTTACTGGCCCAGCTACACCAAGATCCTGCAAAATGGCAAGAGAGGGAAACTACAAGAAGCATACATTCATAATTGATTCAAGGATTAGAATAAATCGAATATACAAGTATCAATACGCCATTGAGACACATGCATATAGAAGAACCTCAAATGCTTTATTAATGGAAGAAGTAAAGTTCAGGAAGTGATACAACCATAAAAGGCCCAATCCAGCATCACCTCCCAGTAGAAAGAAATCTCCTCTTCACCTCCTTCAAGCAAATCACCCAATAGTTCTATACTCAAACCAACATCACTTCCTTACATTCACAAGATTCCAGCCCCCTTAGACCTCATGAGAGAGCTCTATATATAGGAGTTTTGGAGAAAGGATGAGTCAGCTTGAGGCTGGCATGAAGCTGACTAGTGTCCTCTCCCACTTCAGTTATTCTTCAGTTCTTGAGTCCACTTGGAGGTTCTTGCTTCCACTTGGAGATCTAGACCCTCTTACTCATCACAAGGCGAATTCCCTGATCCAAGTGCCATTTTGGAAGCTTCCTGGGCATTGACACCTTGAGGAATGACTGTGCCACTTGGCCAAACTCGCCCAGCGCAGGTAGCCTTCTTTGCAGTTGACATTCAGCGCAGGTACACAGTGGAGCAGTTGACATTCAGCGCAGATGCTCAGTGGAGCAGTTGACATGATCCAGAATTAGCTTGTTTTTGAGTGTTTTCAGGTGGAGAACTGATATTTAGTGCTATGGTTTGCTGACCTTGTTCCTCTAGGGGTAGGAACAACATGTTTAGGGACTTTGGATCCCTTAGATTATTGACATTTCATGCTTCATGCTGTAAGGCACAAAAATGTCTATAACAACCCCCCACCCAGATCCTCTGATTGAATGCAATTCTGCCTCCTGTTAAGACACCCAAAAACTGTTGGCCCATGTGAAAACCTATAGCCTGTCGAAGAGTGGCTCACTCTTTCTCGACAGTGAAAGACTATCTGTGCTAGCCTTCGTTTTGCAGAATTCTGTCCTTGATCATCTCTCCTTGTCTGTTAAGGAATTGGGTGCCTTTCAGGTTCTTCATCATTCTTTACCAGCATAGGTTGAGCTAGAAGACATCCTTTGTTAGTCATTATATCAACTTCCTTGTTCAGAGCTCGCAGGACATGGTAGAATGAGCAGGATGTGAAGTTTTGAGCCATCTTTGTTATTCTTTCAAGGGCCTTGTTTAGAGCAGAGCTATTAATTTGGTCGCCCGTGTTAAGGATTTTAATCAGGATTTCAGAATCCTCGAAGATTTGAAGGTTTTCCCTCTGTTCCTCTGAGCCAGCTGACACGCTTTGAGCAGTCCGAGGATCTCGGCCTGGTTGTTGGTGCTCTGACCTAGGCCCCAACTGAAGTTGTATTTTTTTTGTCCATCTGTGGAGTAAATTGTTCCTCCTGCCCCTGATATCCCCGGGTTTCCTTTGGAGGCTCCGTCGAAGAAAACCATGACTTTGCCCTGATTTTTCCACCATTTTTTAAATTCCGCCTCAGAGATCCGGAGACGCCACTCTGGGTTATGTCTAGACAAGAAGGTATTCTTCTTGATGCTGGCCCGTCTCAGGGATTCACCTAGCCAGCTGAGCTCTTCAGGGAGAAGGGAGTTGTCTGGCTTATGAGGTCTATTTTCAAAAGTTTCCAGCAGCAAAGCTTTGGCCTTGGCAGCCACTGTGTTGGTGGATTGAAGTCTGTTGTTGAAGATGGCTTCATTCCTAGCCAACTAGATTCCCCAACAGATATATTTTGGTATTGCATTCTAGATTTTAGTCCATGTTGAGTTGTTATTCAAAGAGTGAGGATAGCGTTCTTTCCAAGTTGCGAAAAGACTAACAACTGAAGACTGCTGAGGGATTTGGGTGTTGAGCCCCATAATTTCTTGCAACCAGATCTCTTGAGAAAAGGGGTAGTCTATGAATAGGTGATCGATAGTTTCCTTATCCTTGCAGTAGAGAGGGCATCTGTGTGGACCCATGATTCCTCTTTTCTCTAAGTTGTCTCCAGTGAGGGTCCTTCTGTGCATGAGAATCTTGCAGAAGAAGTTGATTTTTTGGAGACAAAGTGGGTCCCAAACATGCTGCCAAAGCTTTGTAGTATGGATCTGATGTTTTTGTTCTTGTAGGGCTGCAAAACCTAACCGAGCTTAGTAAGCTCCAGAATTCCCCCAGCCCCACTTGTCCCTTGAATGGGGGTGCACATGAGCTAGACCAATGAGTTTAGCTAATAATTGATGGAGTTGAGGGAGCATCCAATTAGGGGGGGATGGAGGTCCTAGTTACTCCAGTTCCCTGCTGAATCCCATGTGCATATGTCAGCACGTTTGTGGATGCCTTTTTGGATGAGCCAATTATGCAAATCTACTATTTTCGGACCAAGATTTAGGGGATGGAGTCCCATGATCTTGTCATCCCACTGTCTAATTCTTTTCCCATTTCCTGGAATTCTGTAGAGTTGTTCTTTGAAGAATTTCCAGCCTTGGCTACACAACTTCCACAGCGTGGTTCCTTTGTGGGAAGCTCCTTCTTCCATATTCTTTATTGAGAGTCTGTGTAGATATTTTTTAATTTGAACTTGATTTATAGGATTTCTTTGGTTTGAGAAGATTTTCCAGAGGATCTTCCCTTGCATCACTAGATTGGCCAACACAGGATCTCTTCCCTGAAGTCCACCTTCAGATATTGGCCTTTTCACTATGTCCCAGCTTACTATATGGATTTTTTTTTGGTTCCCCTTTCCTCCTTGCCATAGAAAATTTCGAATCAACTTTGCTAACTGTTCGATGATCATTTTTTGAGGCAAAAGGAAGGAAGCTTGGTAGATAGGAAGGGATGAGAGAAATGACTTGACCAGAGTGAGCTTCCCGGCTGAGGTAAGCCATTGTCTACCCCAAGCAGTCATTTTAGCCTTAATTTTGCTGATAATTTCCATCCAATGAGGGGCCTTAGTGGAACCCAAGGTTAAAGGTAGGCTAATATATTTGAATTTTTCCCAAGAGGCATATCCGGTGAAGCCTAGGGCTTGGGCAATACTGAGTATAGGTTGCTGGTCTACTGACCAGCCGTACACTGCACTTTTTCTCTTATTGACCATAGCTCCGGAGACTCTGCAGAAGCTTTGGATTACTCCATTAAAGGCTCTTTCTATTTTAATGGAGGCTCCTCCCATAAGGATAGAGTCATCAGTGAACAAGGCATGATTGATTGGGTTTGTTCCGGGTATCACCCTAATGCCAGGAAGAGTCCCGTTGAGCTTCTCATCTATGAGATTTTGGCTTAGAGAGTCTGCCATCAAAATATACAGGAAGGGGGACAGAGGGCAGCCTTGCCTAATTCCCCTTGAAGCTTTGAAGTAGTTTGTCGGCCTACCATTTACTAGAGGGGCTATCCAAGGTTCTCCAATGCATGCTTTAATCATTTTTACAAATTCAGAGCTGAAACCAAATGCAGAAAGAACTTGGAGGAGGAATGAGTGTCTTACTCTATCGAAGGCATTCACCATGTCCAGTTTGATGAGCATACCTTGCTCTTTGCGTTGATGGCTGGAATGGATGATTTCCTGCACCAGTATCACATTGTCTAGGATATGCTTACCTTTGACAAACCCTCCTTGATTGGGAGAGATGAGTTTGTCCAACAGAGGCTTTATTCTATTAGCAAGTAACTTGGTGAGTATTTTGTAGGACGCATTGCAAAGCGAGATTGGTTTGAATCTGTCGAATGCCTTTGGGTTGGATTCTTTGGGAATTAGGCCTAGGAAGGTGGAGTTTGTGCTTCCTCCCACTTTGGATTTTCATAGGAATCCTTTGATCATTCGGTACAAATCAACCTTGATGATGTCCCAGCAGAGTCTATAGAAGTGTATTGAGAATCCATCAGGTCCTGGGGCCTTGTTTGGTTCCATCTTCCATATGACATTACTAATTTATTCTTTAGCGAATGGCTTTAGGAGAGTTGCATTGTCCCCCTCGTTAACCATCCTTGGAACGTGCTTGAGGAAGTCGTGAGCTTCCTCATCATCCTCCGCCCCTTCTTCTTTGAACAACTGCTTAAAATGAGAGGTTGTTGCCTTTTTTATCAGAGTTGTGCCTTTAAGAACAGTCCCTTCTGACGAGGTGATCTCAACAATGTGGTTTTTGGAGAGGCGGGTTCAAATTTTCTCGTGGAAGAAGGATGTATTTTTGTCTCCAGACGCAATCCAGAGATTGCATGACTTGAGCCTCAAATATTCTTCCTCTTCTCTAAATGAATGGAGGGTGTTGAATTGGTGTTCTTGCTCACTATGAATTTCTGCTTTGGTTATGTCTTGAGTCTCTAGGCCTATTTGGAGATCCAATAACTACTTTGTGCTCTGTTTTCGTAGGGTAGTGGGAGAGACTATGGGATTTTTTATCCATTGCTTCAGGGTTGTTTTGGTGGCTTTTATATTTTGCTCCCAAACAAAGCTAGGTGATCTAAGAACATGGATGGACCATGCCTTATTCACTGTATCCAAAAACCCTTCCCTGTTTTCCCATAGAGGACAGAACCGAAAGGGGATTGGTCCTGTTATCTCAAAATCAGGCCCTGGAAGGCTGCAGACCAGGAAGACTTCAAGTAACTATTTCAAACCAACTTTTGGCTGAGGCTTAGCCTCCTCAACCTGAGAGGGCTCTCTCAAAGGTTAATGATTTTGATAAAGATTAGATGGCTAACTCTATGAAACAAGTATGAAAAATATGAATGGTGGAAACACATTAAACAAAACTATCCATTGGGCTTATGGTAATGGAGTCAACAACACCTCAATATAACAATGAACTCAACCTTACATGGAAGTCAGGGCATTCAGCGTTTAAATATTCAGAACATAAACTCATATGGGACACACAGTTTATGCATGTATACAGGAAGTCAGAGCACATTCAGTGAATTCTGAGTGATTATACATCCATACCACTGTAAGAATTAAGAAACAAGGACAACATCACATATTCTGAACATGAAAAACCCTTCATGAATCCTGAGAAGCAAAGTCAAGCATCTATTATTGAAAATGAGTCATACATATGCCAAATACAAGCTTTTCCATAAAGATTTCCCTTTGAAAATATTTCCCTTTGTCTCTCAAAATTGGCCCATCGAATGATAATATGTAGCTACAGCAGTTTCGTAGCGCGCTACGAAACTGCTGTGCATGAGGCATCACCTACAGCAGTTTCGTAGCGCGCTACGAAACTGCTGTGTGATTTCAAAAACACAGCTTACATGCCAAATTTGACTGTCTTGAGCTTTTTTATCTTGAAATGTCCTTCTCATCTGCCTTGAAACTTGCTTACCTTGCTTGAGCCTTCAAAGAACCTTTATGTATGCTGACCCTGAGTTTTCCAAGTGCTTCTTATGCATGAAAGGAGCATGACAATAACCAAGACCAAATCTTTCATACCTTACCCTTTTCCTTTGAGATTTGTTTAGTGATAACAGTGGCTCCACTTGGGATAGTGTGCTCCTGTAGCACACTAAGAACTCGCAGGTCCAATGCTTTATCCTTTTATGACAAACTAAAATTTGCTTGACAAGTGTTCCCTTTAAGCTTCTTGGGCCTTCACCTCGGGCTTAAGCTTGATGACCACTGTAGGAGAAAGAAATCTATATTTACTGAAAAAAATGCTCAGTCAACCTTGAGCTTATTTGCATTTTCCTACCTACCTACCCTATCAGCTGCAAGGTCCACTTGTCGCTCAAGCACATGATATTTCCAATAAAGCCAATCAATTGTCTTCTCTGATATTGGAGGCTCTTGACTGCATTCAACCTCAAAATAACCATGGTAGTGAGATGACCAAATCAACCCATAATATACTTGATCTTCATAATGCAAATGAAAATGAAAGACCAGAGTGCAAAGCTTGTCCATATATTCACTTATAGGGTCAAAGAATACATAGTTATGTTGATGATCATCATAACATTCTACATCTTTAGACAACTGATTCTCAACCACACAAGATTCTTTCGATATGCTATCGAACTGCTTTTCTAAATGCTGCCTACAAACAATGTAATTTTCCTCTTTCTTATGATCATTTATTGCTGTAAGCTGCTGAGAAGTTTGACATAAAAAACCAACCTTTTCCTCTGCCTGAGGGTCGTAAAAGCTATCTTCCGGTATTTCTTCTTGCTGTTTGTAATCATTTTTATCTTCATTATGATTCGAAGACTGAGAATACTGCTGCATCTCTTCATTCATATCAAAGGATGAAACATGGTTTTCATAAGTAAATCCCTGCTGCTCTTCATGCTGCGTTTCATGAGATGTGATACTTTCTTCTTGGTGTTGAAATGCATTGTTATGAAGAGCCTCTAAAATTTCTTCATCCATAAATTCATCATCATCATAACAATCCTCCAAATACTGAATAAGACTTAAAGAATGTCTACAACAATCTTTGAGCAACAATAAGGAAGGATAACATTCTTTATACATCTCATAGAATTCATCATGAAAACTAGCAAGCGAATATATTGAACCATTTTCCAAATTTTCATACCAAGACCATGCTTTTCCTTCTAAAGTGGTCATAAACATCTTCATGAGACAATATTCAGGGAAATGAACCTTATGACTGCGTACATGCATATGAAACCTAACCAAATGAAGAGCAACATCATCTTTCTTTTCATCTTTGAATATTGGAAGATCCTCTAACCAATCAACCTTTGGCATAGGATTTGGAAAACCAGGGATATGAGACCGATTCATAGGAGCATACCTGGCATTCATTCTTGCAGTGGAACTCATCTTGAAACTTCATCAAGCTACTGATCTTCTAGCAGTGGAGTCACCTTCCAATTTCTTATTCGATGTGTGGAGTCGCCAAGGTAGTTTTGCAGCCTCAAATAGATGTCTGAGCTCCTGCTACCTTCAGAAGTTCAACCATTGATTTCGGGAATGAGTAATCTTCAGACTCCCGGCAGACGCACCAAAATGTTATCTCAAAATCAGGCCCTGGAAGGCTGCAGACCAGGAAGACTTCAAGTAACTATTTCAAACCAACTTTTGGCTGAGGCTTAGCCTCCTCAACCTGAGAGGGCTCTCTCAAAGGTTAATGATTTTGATAAAGATTAGATGGCTAACTCTATGAAACAAGTATGAAAAATATGAATGGTGGAAACACATTAAACAAAACTATCCATTGGGCTTATGGTAATGGAGTCAACAACACCTCAATATAACAATGAACTCAACCTTACATGGAAGTCAGGGCATTCAACGTTTAAATATTCATAACATAAACTCATATGGGACACACAGTTTATGCATGTATACAGGAAGTCAGAGCACATTCAGTGAATTCTGAGTGATTATACATCCATACCACTGTAAGAATTAAGAAACAAGGACAACATCACATATTCTGAACATGAAAAACCCTTCATGAATCCTGAGAAGCAAAGTCAAGCATCTATTATTGAAAATGAGTCATACATATGCCAAATACAAGCTTTTCCATAAAGATTTCCCTTTGAAAATATTTCCCTTTGTCTCTCAAAATTGGCCCATCGAATGATAATATGTAGCTACAGCAGTTTCGTAGCGCGCTACGAAACTGCTGTGCATGAGGCATCACCTACAGCAGTTTCGTAGCGCGCTACGAAACTGCTGTGTGATTTCAAAAACACAGCTTACATGCCAAATTTGACTGTCTTGAGCTTTTTTATCTTGAAATGTCCTTCTCATCTGCCTTGAAACTTGCTTACCTTGCTTGAGCCTTCAAAGAAACTTTATGTATGCTGACCCTGAGTTTGCCAAGTGCTTCTTATGCATGAAAGGAGCATGACAATAACCAAGACCAAATCTTTCATACCTTACCCTTTTCCTTTGAGATTTGTTTAGTGATAACAGTGGCTCCACTTGGGATAGTGTGCTCTTGTAGCACACTAAGAACTCGCAGGTCCAGTGCTTTATCCTTTTATGACAAACTAAAATTTGCTTGACAAGTGTTCCCTTTAAGCTTCTTGGGCCTTCACCTCGGGCTTAAGCTTGATGACCACTGTAGGAGAAAGAAATCTATATTTACTGAAAAAAATGCTCAGTCAACCTTGAGCTTATTTGCATTTTCCTACCTACCTACCCTATCAGCTGCAAGCTCCACTTGTAGCTCAAGCAACATGATATTTCCAATAAAGCCAATCAATTGTCTTCTCTGATATTGGAGGCTCTTGACTGCATTCAACCTCAAAATAACCATGGTAGTGAGATGACCAAATCAACCCATAATATACTTGATCTTCATAATGCAAATGAAAATGAAAGACCGGAGTGCAAAGCTTGTCCATATATTCACTTATAGGGTCAAAGAATACATAGTTATGTTGATGATCATCATAACATTCTACATCTTTAGACAACTGATTCTCAACCACACAAGATTCTTTCGATATGCTATCGAACTGCTTTTCTAAATGCTGCCTACAAACAATGTAATTTTCCTCTTTCTTATGATCATTTATTGCTGTAAGCTGCTGAGAAGTTTGACATAAAAAACCAACCTTTTCCTCTGCCTGAGGGTCGTAAAAGCTATCTTCTGGTATTTCTTCTTGCTGTTTGTAATCATTTTTATCTTCATTATGATTCGAAGACTGAGAATACTGCTGCATCTCTTCATTCATATCAAAGGATGAAACATGGTTTTCATAAGTAAATCCCTGCTGCTCTTCATGCTGCGTTTCATGAGATGTGATACTTTCTTCTTGGTGTTGAAATGCATTGTTATGAAGAGCCTCTAAAATTTCTTCATCCATAAATTCATCATCATCATAACAATCCTCCAAATACTGAATAAGACTTAAAGAATGTCTACAACAATCTTTGAGCAACAATAAGGAAGGATAACATTCTTTATACATCTCATAGAATTCATCATGAAAACTAGCAAGCGAATATATTGAACCATTTTCCAAATTTTCATACCAAGACCATGCTTTTCCTTCTAAAGTGGTCATAAACATCTTCATGAGACAATATTCAGGGAAATGAACCTTATGACTGCGTACATGCATATGAAACCTAACCAAATGAAGAGCAGCATCATCTTTCTTTTCATCTTTGAATATTGGAAGATCCTCTAACCAATCAACCTTTGGCATAGGATTTGGAAAACCAGGGATATGAGACTGATTCATAGGAGCATACCTGGCATTCATTCTTGCAGTGGAACTCATCTTGAAACTTCATCAAGCTACTGATCTTCTAGCAGTGGAGTCACCTTCCAATTTCTTATTCGATGTGTGGAGTCGCCAAGGTAGTTTTGCAGCCTCAAATAGAAGTCTGAGCTCCTGCTACCTTCAGAAGTTCAACCATTGATTTCGGGAATGAGTAATCTTCAAACTCCCGGCAGACGCACCAAAATGTTATCTCAAAATCAGGCCCTGGAAGGCTGCAGACCAGGAAGACTTCAAGTAACTATTTCAAACCAACTTTTGGCTGAGGCTTAGCCTCCTCAACCTGAGAGGGCTCTCTCAAAGGTTAATGATTTTGATAAAGATTAGATGGCTAACTCTATGAAACAAGTATGAAAAATATGAATGGTGGAAACACATTAAACAAAACTATCCATTGCGCTTATGGAGTCAACAACACCTCAATATAACAATGAACTCAACCTTACATGGAAGTCAGGGCATTCAACGTTTAAATATTCAGAACATAAACTCATATGGGACACACAGTTTATGCATGTATACAGGAAGTCAGAGCACATTCAGTGAATTCTGAGTGATTATACATCCATACCACAGTAAGAATTAAGAAACAAGGACAACATCACATATTCTGAACATGAAAAACCCTTCATGAATCTTGAGAAGCAAAGTCAAGCATCTATTATTGAAAATGAGTCATACATATGCCAAATACAAGCTTTTCCATAAAGATTTCCCTTTGAAAATATTTCCCTTTGTCTCTCAAAATTGGCCCATCGAATGATAATATGTAGCTACAGCAGTTTCGTAGCACGCTACGAAACTGCTGTGCATGAGGCATCACCTACAGCAGTTTCGTAGCGCGCTACGAAACTGCTGTGTGATTTCAAAAACACAGCTTACATGCCAAATTTGACTGTCTTGAGCTTTTTTATCTTGAAATGTCCTTCTCATCTGCCTTGAAACTTGCTTACCTTGCTTGAGCCTTCAAAGAACCTTTATGTATGCTGACCCTGAGTTTTCCAAGTGCTTCTTATGCATGAAAGGAGCATGACAATAACCAAGACCAAATCTTTCTTACCTTACCCTTTTCCTTTGAGATTTGTTTAGTGATAACAGGTCCTAGTTTTTTTTCTTCTTCCAGCGGAAGGAGGATGGGTTTTATGGTCTAAGTTCCACTTTGGTAGAATTTTTGTGGAGATGATCATCTTCTTGGAGAAGAAGGAACTTTGAAGCATGAATCCATCCAACCTGGCTGAGATATGCTCCTCCCATATTCTGTTATTAGTCCATGTGTATAGTCCTTTTTTTGGCTTGAAATCCATTAAATCCCATTGTTGAATTAGGTTTTCCACTAAGGGAAGGAAGTGATCCCTGCTGCTGGTTCCTCCTCTTTTTTCCTTTGGGTCTAGGATTAGATTGAAGTCTTCGACAATAATTATATTATTGAGGGAGTATGCTTCCAAAAAATCAGTCAGAGTTTGCCAACATTGTTCCTTTTCTGCATAGAGGACAGGTACATAGAGATTAAAGAGTGAAATGTTTATCTTACTTGATAGGTGTCGGAGTTCGGTGTAAATCCAGTGCTGCGTCTGAAAGGAGCTCTCAAGTAGGAATTTGTCAGACTCCCATAGAGTGGCTAACCTGCCGCATGTACCTCTAGCACTTATCGCTTTTCCAGCTTTTGTTTTCCATTTTTCTTTGCTGAGTTCCAGAAGGGCTTCGCCTTCTATTTTAGTCTCTTGGAGTATGAGGATCTCGGGAAGTTCTGATTTTAATAGGCTCTTGACTGCTTTAGCTTTTGATGGGTTCCCCAGTCCTGTGCAATTCCAAGATACTAGTCGCATTATTTACTGGTAGTTGTTGGGGTAGCACCTCCCTTGGGAGGCTTGGTTCTAGTATTTCTGCCGATAGACATCTCTATAGTGGCCTGACTGCCTTGCATTTTTTGTCTCTTTGCTTCTTCTTATCTAGCTTCTCTGTGTGATTTCCTCCCCACTCTTTTCAAGGGCCTCTCAGATGTTTCATCTTCCGAGGATCCCAATATCTTATGGGTCTTCTTTCTTATCATATCTTCATAGGTTGGGGAGCTAGAGGCACCTTTTGGGGATGCGATTTGGATTGATTCCTCTTGCCTTTTGTTTTCTTCCTTGTTATTTGCCTGTTGTTCATCGTTTTTATCTGCTGGGTCCTGGAGTTTTTCTGGTGTGCTGAGTATATCAAAGGAGTTTGTTGGTATGTCTACTATTGGAGGGAGTAAGATTCCTTTTACTTGGGTTTCAGGAGGAGCAACCCTCCCAGTGGATATGACTTTCCCTTTATTCCTGTTGCTCTGCTTATTTGGCCCTGATTTCTGAACCTGAGTCCATTGATCTCCTTTCTCCTTCTCAGCTCCATCCTCTGATTTCTTTTTGCAATGCTTGGAAAAATGCCCATAGCCATGGTAGTGCCGACATTTAAATGGGAGTTGCTAGTAGTATAGGACTTGTATGTGTGTCTAGTCAGCCACCGTGAGTTTAATGGCTTGAGGGAGACCTTCCTCCAGGTCTACACACATATTCTTGCACATGAGTATTGGTCTCTTCTTTCTGCTCAGTTGATGTATTTGCCTAGCTTGTTGCCTATGGTTTCTAAGGATTTAGGGTTCTAACAGTGCAGAGGTAGGTTGGGCAATCGCACCCAGATTGGAATGTCCAAGGGCACATCTTGAGTCAGGTCGAATTTTGGACTCCATTGGTTCAGATAGAGACCCTGAGGTCCCATGAAATATGGGTTGTTTCTGAATATGAGGTTCCTGTCTTGTACTGCTTCAAATACAAAACAAAGAAGCCTTTGCCGACGAAATGGCTTTTTATTCCTTCTTTGACCAGTGAATGCCAATTCCTTTACACCCAAGCTTCTACTGCTTTAGGTGAGGGCCATAAGCCTGTGAACTAGCCAATAAGCCCTCGTTCTGCTAGGTTTAATGCCGCTTTGCAGGGTTCTTCAGTCGGTAGAGAAACTGTGGGGATGGATTCCATTTTTTTTACAAACTTCTGCTGGTTTTCGGTTGCTAGCCGTTTATTGCATGCTGCAACCAGATTTTGGAATGCAGCTAGCTCAGGTGGCAAGGGAGTTTCCTTTTCGCGACCCCCTCTTGGGGCCATGACTCTGGAGCTTCACGCAGACTTGTGGATGGCTGTGTCTCTTTACGCGCTCCCCGGGCTTCCTCCTACCTACCTTGGAGGGTGCACCAGGCTCTTGCTATTTGGTTCCTCTCGTGCAAGCTGCTCCAGGCTCCCATTCGCTTGTCCTAAAAACTGAAACCTATGTTGACAAGATTTTGACTACATTTGGAACTCAATTTTAATTCCCCCACATTTTCAATATTTCCTTATGTTTTGATATCTCCTCTAGGAATTTTATCCTCTAAGGCATGTAAGGGGAGGGTGGACACAAAGTTTTTCAAATAATCCATATTCTTTCCATCTTATCCGTTTGGTTTTCCAATTTCTTTACCTATTCAATATATTGATTTTTTTTTTCTCTTTCTTCTTAAGTCATAGTAGTCTCTCTAGGGGTTTAGTTAGTGAAGTATATTTTGAAGCACCTTTAGGAGCCATGCAAGAAAATAATAATACATCTCTTCTTCCTCTTTAACACAATTTTCAAAATACCAAAAGTAGATATTCCAATCAAAAGTTAGGAAAATTGTAAGTTACACATCTTTTAAAACCCTAATTTGTAGGCTATTTGGATGGCTAACATTTGTGCTAATATATCTCTAGAGTTTGAACCCTTCTAAGTAAAAAATCTTGGCCTATAGTACTTTGACATGCCTTATTTTAATTATACAACTTTGATCGAAACTTGATGTGCCAAGTAAAAGTTATGGTAACTTTCCCAAAAATTGTTGATTTTTGGCCGGGCCTTCCCAAGAGAGAACTTGTACAACATGCCACGTATCTGATTTTTCAAATATGGTTATGGAATTATACCTAAGGTACTTCACTATGTCTCCTCATAACACTAATTTTTTTTTATAATCTAAAATTTCTCTAAGAAAAATTCATAGCGAGCTTATCAAGGTGACACATTTAAAAGATGATTTTAGGACTAGTAAAAAACTTTAACTTCCACAAGGTATATGTCCAAAATTATAGAGAACCAAAGTCTGAAAAATTGACCACCTATATTCTGATATCTCTCCTTTATGGACTCAAAATTTGTGTTTTGAATCCTCCCAAAAAAGAGTTATAGCAAAAACTCCAAGATAACTCATTTGAAATTGATTTTAGGACCAATCATGAGCCCTAACTTCCATGAGGTATATCTATGAAAGTATAACATACTAGAATCTAAAATTTTGACCACTTGTACTTCGATATTGTTGAGTCTCCCAAATTTCATCCACTTTCACCTTCATTTCCATCATTTTACCCTCATTCCGTAATTCCGTAACTACATAACCCTACATTTAGTAACCATTTTCATAATCATATGGGTTTATTATTATTATTTTCCAAGTCATTGATTTTAAGTATTATAAGTGAATTTGTGATTAAATATTAGGAAATTAACATGTTTTCATATATATATATATATATATATAAGTTTTATGAGTTTTGTGATATTGTAGGCCTACTTGGAGATTCTAGAAGGGTCCTACTTGGCCATCCAACCACAAATTCGAATTTCAAATTCCAAGTCATGAGGATTTGTGGAATAATTGTAGAAGACGTGGATCATTAACTATGCACATCCAAAGGAGAAGAATCATTGATGAGAGGATTTGTATCTTACATTTTTAGGAGATTGGTTGTAACCAAAAGAGATAAATGTGGATTTAGGGAGAGATCTAAGGATCTATATTTATTGTATAGTTATCCTTAATTTTTGTATAAATAAGAGTGCACCCTTCATACAAAGGGTTGTTAAATGGTTAGATGCAAGTTAAAGGTTGAGAGTGTTAGTGTTAATTGCTAGTTGGAGGTTCCAAGTTCCATCCATGTGGTTTGAAAAGTAAGGAGAGAGAATTGTTGTAATATTTTGTAACCACAAGAGATAAATGTGGATTTAGGGAGAGATCTAACGATCTATATTTATTGTATAGCTATCCTTAATTTTTGTATAATTAAGAGTGCACCCTTCATACAAAGGGTTGTTAAATGGTTAGATGCAAGTTAAAGGTTGAGAGTGTTAGTGTTAGTTGCTAGTTGGAGGTTCCAAGTTCCATCCATGTGGTTTTTAAAGTGAGGAGAGAGAATTGCTGTAATATTTTGTAACCACAAGAGATAAATGTGGATTTAGGGAGAGATCTAAGGATGTATATGGTTGTAACCACAAGAGATAAATGTGGATTTAGGGAGAGATCTAAGGATCTATATTTATTGTATAGTTATCCTTAATTTTTGTATAAATAAGAGTGCACCTTTCATACAAAGGGTTGTTAAATGGTTAGATGCAAGTTAAAGGTTGAGAGTGTTAGTGTTAGTTGCTAGTTGGAGGTTCCAAGTTCCATCCATGTGGTTTGTAAAGTGAGGAGAGAGAATTGTTGTAATATTTTGTAACTCATTTTATGAAATACATACTGCCACATTGATCTCCAAGACATGATAGTTTGTTTGGTGTGCTTGCTGAGGAACGGAGGGCCCCCATCAACCACAATTTGCACATGTTTGTACATATTGGTAACATAGTTTAGTTTTGCTATTTCATTTCTTTTCATGCAAGTGTGCTTTTACTTTTAGCAAGTGTGATTTCATTTTATCAGGTGTGATTTACTTTCCAGCGAGTTTGATTTCAATTATGCAAGTGTGGTGTGAATTTAATTTATATAAGTGTGAGTGTGATTTCAATTCAGCAAGAGTGATTTCAATTATGTAAGTGTGGTGTGACTTAATTTATGAAAGTTTGGTGTGAATTCATTTATGCAAGTGTGATTTTCTTTTTCAAGCAAGTGTGATTTCAATTCTGCGAGTGTGATTTCAATTTCTTTATGTTTGGTTTGATTTGGATTAGATTGATTTAATTAACTTTGTAGTTAGTCTTAATTGCATTAGATTAATATATTTGGATAAATAACGACCTAGACATATAGTACATGTATACCTCGTTAGTTATACGAACCCTAGGTTGACAATTAATGACAGGGATTTAACTCATAATTAAATCACCCAAAATTTTGGTGTCATTATTGAAGAGGTATACACAGGTGTTTATTTTGAAGTCTAGACAACTCATTATAGTTGCATTCATTTTTAGATTCATGGTTAAAAGCATATTAAAATCATTTTGCATTTTAGATTTTAATAAAATTTCAAAACTTTGTACTAATCTGTGTGCACGACAGGAAGTATTAACCAGTTGGAGTAATTCACAGACAATTAAGAAGTTTGAAGAATTTCCTTCCAATAACTCTCTCGAATCCTAGCAACAACTGGGATATTTGCGTCTCAGGAAGAGTATATTTTAACTGCATTAAAAAATGCATATGTCTCTCCACCTCCACAAGAAGATCTTCAAGTCTCTTTTGATTCCTCTTGTCAATTTATTGAAGAGACTGAAGAATCATGCAATACTGTTGATGGGGACAAACTACTAGAATATACGGAATGCATAATAAAGGAGAATATTCAAAGTGATTTAAACTAATAAAGGAATCAAGAATGTCATGGCCTTATTGAAAGATGGTTCCAATCAAGGATCAAATCACCTTATTTCTTAATTGCATTATCAAAACAATTGGTTTTTCATGCTTTGATGTGTTTTAATGCATATGTTTCAGAACTAAGCATGAATATGTTTTTACTTCTATTACACACATGGTTACACTGGAAAAATGCATACACTTGACACAATTTTTATATTTCCAGTAGAGTAGAGTAGGATAAAATCAATGAATAAAACCGAGTTTGGTAATGTGTTTTTTTTTTAAGTTTTTAAGTTAGATTTCATTTTATTTGCAATTTTGTTTTTGGTGGTGTAGTAAGAGCCACCCATCTCACTAATCAATTGTAGGAAGATGTAGAAAGAGAAGGAATATTTGAGAAGAAGGAGAATAAATAAGAGTTTTGAGAGCCACAATTTGAATTTAGAGACCAAATCATTTTGTTTTGTCTTTTAATTTCACATTCTAAATGAATAAAGAGCTTCAATATTGCTGAGTATGCTCTCTTCTTGCGCTCTCTGCGACCTGGAAGATCAGAAAAGACAATTGAACAAAGTTAGTTTTAAAATTTTGCAATAAAAATTGGATAAGAAATCTAAATTCATAATTAAAAGTATAATTATAGGCTTTTAGAAATCTGAAATAGAAAAACTAATGCCTCCAATGGATCCAACATTGTCGAAAACCCCTGTTTGGACTCTTTTTGCACCTCATTTGGCCAAAAATTGAGAAAGATATCACTATTTTAAGTTATTCTATTGTTAATAAGCCTACAATTCGACCCAAACCCGACTAGTGTGCCTAGAAAACGAGAACAATGTGAGAATATGGCCTTCTCGATCGATGGTCAAAATTGTAGGATAGTTAAAGTTAGCCCCTAGGTCCAAAAATCTTGGTCACGTGGCACCATGCGACCACATTGGGTGTCGAAAATCAGGAGCTAATCCCCATTCCTTCACTGGCACCTCTAACTTAAGCGCTGGTCATATCGAGGTATACATGAGACCATGGGCCAGGCTAAGGCCTAGCCCTTGGCCCTCGCCCGTGGTCCTATGGTGTTGGAGGTCCAGGGGCTAGGGTTTAGCCCTAGTCCCTTTCCTAAATAACGTACTCATAAAACTTAAATACAAAAATTGGGACTTTAATTAACAAAGAATGAGATCAGTGGATTGGTAAAATTGCTTTGTTGATTGTTAGGAGGTCGTAGTTTCAAGTCATGTGGAGGTTGTTCATCCTCATAAAATTTTAGTCTGTCATGAGGATGCCACATGATAACACATGGCAACCAATGGTTGGTCCACGTGGCACTTCCTCGTTGGTCCACCACAACAACCAATAAACCAATAAATGATGCCACATGACAACCAACGGTTGGTCCACGTGGCACTTCCTTGTTGGCCCACCACAAAAACCAATAAAAAAATTAACACGTGTCAACCAATCAACTTGTGACAAGTGTCAATCACTCATTTGCCAATTAATGACCAATTAAACAATGCCAAGTATCATCACCCAATCAACGTACGGACTGCTGATTGGGCATTCCTGCAACTCAAAATTTCATTTTTTTATTTGTTTCACAAAACGATTAGAACACGATTTTGGGAGCATCTGAAGTCGGATTGAGTGAAACAAATTGTGTTGGATTAAGGGCGACGGGATCTACGCTTTGGCGCTGGTTTCAAGCTAATCCAAGAATTTTTAATTTTGAGCATTTTCTTGATCCACGAGATCATGGACAAGGGTGGAGCGCTAGAGAAAAAGGACAAACATAGTTACGGAATTAGACTTTCATAAAAACCTATAAATACTAAAAACTCAACTGTGATAATTAACAAACCACCATCTGAGTCTAAATGCAAGTCGTAAAAGTTACAAGGCAATGCAACGATCCATATTTTTGGTAGCTACAGAATCGACACATTCAGTAGCTTATGCAAATTTGGTTTATGGTCCATTGGTGAAGCATTAAGTGTGTGGAGAAGAGGTCTCAAGCTCAAAATTGGTTAGAAACACAATGAAGAAGTCATCAACAAAACAATAACAGGTGATCCATGGTACTGATAAGGTAAAAGTGCATTTAGTTTTTCGTTCTTGAATTTGTTTTATTAGTATTATTTTTGAGTTTTTTTTGTGTATATATCAGATGAAGAGAGACTAATCATCTCTCTCTCAATAATCTTACATTTTATTACAGAAAAATTGCTAAGTTTTTGTAGGTTCTAGGACGATGAAGGAAGATGAAACTATATGCATGAGTACTTAAAGACTAAGTTTCTTTCAGAAGAGAATAATCATTCAATGTAAAATCAAATCCACTACACCATTGCTACTAAACACATACCATTTTTAATATTTCTACACATTTTAAGCCTGCAATCGATCCATAACTGTCCATCTTCCTCTACCAAAAACTCATTTCCCTTTGCAATCTTCATATTTCCTTGCCTCATTTTCACTCACCCTTAACCCATAAATAAATTCATTCAACTCCCTTACAAATCTGAGTCACCCCATTTTTGCTTTTCCTTTTGATCAAATAAACCTTGCTTCAATGCAAATTTTCCATCTATAGTCCTTCAAATTATTATTCATACTCGTGTTAGATGGTGGAGGATTCATTAAGGCCTCCCTTCTAACAAGTTGTGAACCATCGACTCCGACACACCATCTGGGATCAAAACAAGAGATCTTTCAAGTACCTTGAGGCTTGCATGCCTTAATGACAAGCTCTGTTGCCAATAAATAGTGGGAATACATCAATGTCCCCTGTTTGTTGGATCTTCTAGGTGACTCGACTACGACACATATATTTGTACCTAATAAGATGTACTTAGGCATCTTGACTCTCATTGACATCAATGGTGAGTAGTCTTGTGTTGGTTAATGGAATTCATTAATGGCCAGTAATCCAACAATTTCTTTTCTATGTTCGATGTCGACACATCTATTCACATAGATAATAATTATGCCACCGAGTGGGAACGAATGAAGACTACATGATTTCAACAATTTGCAGCAGGAACCAATTCAACAACCATAGAAATAAAGATTCCACTCTCATCGTCAATTCATAAAACCAAGAGAAAGAAGAAGCAAGATCAGATTATTTTACTTCATATTCCATGATCCAACAACAACAACCACACTCTTCGATATACATAGCTTGTCCACTTTTTAGGTAGGTGAAGGTATGTAATTTTCTAATTTTTAATCATGTAATTCCTTAAATGCTAAAATTGTGATTTTGGAAAATCCCTCACCACATTCATATTCCCTTTTTGGTTTGAAAGAAAACTGAAAACACCTTAAGTTGGGGGGAAGGTATATTCATATTTCATGCCACATGTCACATTTCATTTCATCCTAACCAACATATCTTTCCCAATCCACTATTACTGCATTTTTATTCAAAAAATTTATATGTTTTGCAATGATCAATTGATGATCACATTAAATGGTTGACATCCACTATGGGAACTTAAAAAGGATTTCTCAATGTTTTTAAGTATTTTTATGCAACAGATTGAAGGTGAGGGAGGATGGAGCGGACGCGCAACATTAGAACCTTGATTGAGAAAGGTTAGGGTTTGCACTTATCACACTGATGTAGACACCCTAGCTACCCATCGCCCTTTGCATCATCAGTATCACCATTACGGTCGATAGACAGACCTCTCCCCTTGCGTTGTCACTTGGATTCCCTACCCATCTCTTGATGTCGCTGCTTTTGTCTATAGTATGTCGGAAATGGATGTGGACATGGTCAACTACTCAGAGGATCCCAACCCCAATGAATCCATCTGGACGAGCCTTAATTCTGCATCGGAGATGATGGTTAATGGACCTTTGGGCACGAAACATTCGTTACTGCAGGGTTTGTCTTATAGTCATTTTGACCCGGGTCCTTCCACTCACTCCATTCCATTTACCGACCTCTCCATTGGGTCGTCAGGTCTCGATTTCCCTCCCCTCTCACCGGCTACCCTTCATTATCTTGTTTCCTGCATCCCACCATCCCCTACATTTGACTTTGTGTCATTGGAATCCCCCCATCCAACTCCCTCCTCTGTAAACCCTTATGCGGTTGGACATGCCTCTACATTTCCCTCCCTTCTGCACTCAGCTAATCTTCCACACCCACCCCATTCCTTGGCTATACCCAGACTCTCTACCTCTCCGTCTAGGTGTTTTGACATCCCCATTGTAAACCCTCTTTCCGACACCCATCTACCTCAATGGCACACACCGAGAACTCAGGATCCTCTTCAGGAACACCCTACTACTTCGTGAACAGGCAAAGAAAAGAAACAGAAGTGCCTTAAAGCCTCCCATAAGAAACTGCAACTATATTTCGGTGTTGGAGTGCATATGGGGGAGGTGGTGGATACCGCCAATAAGGTATTGGTAGGAAGGGTTCGAGGGCGTGCCTACTCTGCTGCTAGATTACACCTATGGGTTATGGAAATTTGGGGGCACATCCTCATGGAACTCCCGATTGTTACTACTTTGGCTCGAGTTTGGTTTGCTCTAAGTTTTATAAGGGAGGATCAAACCACATGAGTCCTGTCGTGCTATTGGAATATCAAGATGGGCCCTGTTCTGCTCAAGCACTGGAGCCCTTTGTTCGACCCTGAGCTTGAACAAATCGGTGCAGGTCTGATATGGGTCAGGCTACCGGGCCTCCCCCTTCATTTTTGGTTTGAGGATGTTTTTATGCGAACTGGGAATGCGCTTGGTGCCTTTCTTGATTTTGACAAGTCTTATGAATCATCCAGCAATAAATCCGTGGCGCGAATTTTGGTATATTTGTACATCAGAGAGGGACTGGAGGAACATATTACTCTGCACTGGCGAAGATTCACCCGCATCCAGCTCCTGGACTATGAAGGAGTGCCTTTCCGATGCCGGAGGTGTCACAAGGTGGGTCACCTTTACAAAGAATTCCGTCTGGTAAATCCTGTTGTTTCCCCTCCAAAGATTCGGCTGCAGTGGCTCCGAGTGCGCCATCATCTGTTGATGAACCATCTTCTCGATCTTTGGGACCGAGTCGCACAGCTTGCGGTGGTGCACAGATCCCGACTTCGACTTCTCCCAAGCCTCCCTCTCCACCTATGACAAGATCTCGGGCTACTGCCGCGGCTGCTCATTCATTAGGTACTTCTTTACCTCTTTACTTTGCATCTTTAATTATTTCTTCTATTTCTTCTTTGCACCATCATGTTGCATTTGCATCCATCCCTGGCATTTCATCATCCCCTCTATCTTGTCCACTGGACCTGCACTCTCCAACTATATCTACCACTCCACCCTCCATTCCTAAACTGGATACCAATCCCTCCCTAGATATTTCTACCTCCTCTGGTCATTCCCACTCATACAACCTCCGTTCTAGGGTTTCTCATCCTCCCGAACATTCTGGGATTGGGTTGATTTCCCCTCCTAAATCTACCAAGTCCTCTAGAGGTAGACACTCAAATATCTCCAAGGCTATCATTCAGGTTGGGGTGGATGTGGCATTGGGCAGGCAATCCACACTCGACAGGGTTCTTAGAGCATTGAACACCCTCACCTGGTTACTATCATGAAATGGCTATCTTTCAATTGTAGGGGTATGGCGAACCATACTAAAAAAATATGCCCTTAGAAGATTATTGGATTATGGGTCCATTGACATCATTTATCTACAAGAAACCCTCGGCAATGCTAACCAGATCATCCCTATACTACAAGCTCTGAATTCGGGCTAGACTTTCCATGCACATGATGCCATTGGAAGATCTGGAGGCATTGCATTATGCATCAATCTGTGTACTATTAATATTATCACTACTTTGGGTGGAGCTAGGTTTATCAGAATGGACATCTATTCCTCTGAATTAAGGATGGAGATCATAATCATAAATATATACGCTCCCTGTCTCAACCGAGCTGACTTCTGGACTCATTTGCTCAATCTATCCCTTGTCAACTCAGACAACCTCATTCTAGGAGGGGATTTGAATTTCTCAATTGGTTATGGGGAATCCTAAGGTTGTAATGCCCAGATAGATCCACTTTCGGATTCTATGTCCCATCTCATGGAGAAACACCAACTGATTGATATACCCATGAACAAGGTTTAGCCAGCTTGGCACAATAGAAGAATCGGATATGCTGCCTTAGCTAAGCGATTAGATCAATTTCTCATCAAGGAACAATTTATTCGGGCTCTGTCAAATTATCTTCAGTGGGTGGAATCTCTGACCATTTTCCTATCTACCTTGAATTGTCTAGGCCCTTTCCAAAGCCAAGGGCTCATTTTAAATTCAACTCTACTTGGTTGATGAACCCTAAATACACCAGATTGGTCACATATTACTGGCAAGCACATCCACCATCTCGAGGGAGATCTATATCTAAAGGATTTTGTCAAAATCTACTTGAAATCAAGAGCCTCTCAATTAAATGGGCCAAGGAAAAAAGAGATCTGGATGAACAAGCCCTCAGGACCACAAAAGACAAGTTGGCCGATCTTCTGGATGAGCAAGGTAAAGGAGTCATATCGGATGATAAAAAATCTCATCTCACTGACCTAAAGACACCAAGGTCCAATATTCTTAAAGACCGTGAGGAAACTTGGCGACTTAGGAGTCGAGCTATATGGTTAAAGGTCAGAGATGACAATACCAATTTTTTTCATAATTTTGCTAAGGGGAGAAGGGCCAGCAACACTATTTGGAAAATGCCCACTGAAGATGGTCAATTTGCCTCCTCCTTTCACCAGCTGGCCCATCTCGACAATTCTCACTTCCAACAATTGTTCAAGCCCCCCCCCCTTGGTGCAACCATAGCTGAAATAGTTCAGATAGCTGGGCTATTCCCTCATTATGTTGACCAAGAAGACTCTGATGACCTTATCAAACCTGTTACCATGGGTGAACTGGAGAGCACAATTAAATGGTTCAAAAAAGATAAGAGCCCTGGCCCGGATGGGTGGACAATTGAATTCTATATTGCTTTCTTTGATACCATTGGATAGGATCTTCTCAATGTTGTGGAGGAATGTAGACTTACTGGTCATATGTATGAGGCTATCAACTCCACTTTTATAGCTCTTATTCCCAAAGTCGACTCTCCCAGTTCATTTAATGATTTTTGGCCCATCTCCCTCTATAAATGCCTCTACAAAATCATTGCCAAGATTATTGCCAATCGCCTTAAGCCCATCCTATCAAACCATATCCTGCTTGAGAAATTTTCTTTCCTGCACAATCGACAAATCCATGAAGCTGTAGGCACTACTCAAGAGGCCCTCCATTCCATCAAGATGAAGAAGCTCAAAGGTGCCATCCTCAAAATTGACCTATCCAAGGCCTTTGATCAGGTCAGCTGGCTATACATTAGAATGCTTCTTACTCATTTGGGCTTTCCCTTATCCTTCATCACCTGGATCATGAGATGTATCACAACAACTTCATTCAGTGTTCTCATTAATGGCTCTGCTTCCTATTTCTTTCATGCAGAGCGTGGGCTTAGGCAAGGCTGTCCATTATCCCCTCTCCTTTTTCTCCTAGTTATGGAAGGACTCAACAGACTTATTCATCAGGCCAAAAGGGAGGGGAGTATACTTGGTCTGAAGATCACTGAACATTGTACTATCACCCACCTTCTATTTGTGGATGATGTGCTAATTTTTTTGAATGGTAGTATTCGAGACTCATCTGTTTTCCATGATATTATGATGCTTTTTTTAGCTGCTACAGGTATGGAATCTAATAGGATGAAATCCACAATCACCTTCTCAGCCTGCTCTCCACAGGAAATGTAGATAGCCTCATAAAAATTTCCTTTTCAAAGATTACAATTGGAGGCAGGCCTTAAATATCTTGGCTTCCGGATAAAACCTCATGGTTACAAAATAATGGATTGGACATGGCTGGTGGCCAAGGTCAAAAAGGGACTTCTCAACTGGAACCATAGGTTTCTATCAAGAGCAGGGCGACTTGTTCTCATCAAATCAGTTTTGGAGGCTATGCCAGTGTATTGGATGTCATTATCTTGGATTAGAAAACGTATCCTTTGTCGGATACAAAAATTATGCTACAGATTCCTTTGGAACGGACACAAGGAAGGGAGACCCTTTGCTTGGGTGGGATGGGCCCAAATTGCACTACCAAAAAAGTGGGGTGGATGGGGATTAAAATACCTACCATCATTTTCTCATGCTCTAGGTGCTAATATGGGTTGACTAATCCTTACATCTCATTGTTTATGGATAGAGGTGGTGCATTACAAATATATTTGGCCCTTACAGATCATGGATTGGATTCGACCACAAACTTGGCACAAATTGGGTATTTCTTCAATATGGTGAGTTGTCCGACATGATCTACCCACCATTAGGAATGGTCTTGTCTGGCGCATCAGAGATGGTCAAGCAGTGCGGATCAACATAGACCCATGGACAGGCTGTGGTAATATGCACCGGCTCCCACCTGACCTCATACAATTCCTCAAGCACAATGACATACACAGGCTCGCAACCATAGTTGATATGGAGAATACTACCATATTCACTCAAGCATGGAAATCGACAGGGTTGTTAGGCATCCCTGAACAATGGCACCAATCATGGGCTGATTACATAAATGTTTTGATAGAATCACATGTGTGCATCAAGGAGGGTACTTATGAACTCATCTGGGCACATGCTGGTCATGGAAAATATACTCCCAAAGAAGGATATCCCATCATCCATGCCTCACACATTCCACATGTGCTCATTGATTGGTGGCGGTTTATATGGAGGCTCAAAGCCCCTCCTCACACTAGGCTACTAATGTGGAACATATTAAAGAACAAAACGCCCACTGGGAGCAACCTGAAGCATATGTCTTTTCACGACCCTTCTTGGTGCATTTTTTAGAAATTTTGAATAATTTAACACATATTCAATGGAGATTATCCTGATCATGTACTATTGCGGAATACATACACAATACATAAGCTCCTCTACGTTGATCATCAATATAGCAACATCAATAACAATAAAACATCAAGAGCATTCACACATTAACACAATATGTAACCTAGGGAAAGCATCTCGCTAAAAACCCCACACTATCTGTATATTAATGATTGAGACCATGTAACATTACAAAGTACAATGCTTATCACAAGCAATCCAGTACCAGCTCCACCTGTTACACACAATACAGCTAAGATCTGATCTCCAAATCTATTCCACTGCTTGCCTGCTTCCACTGCTCAATACCTGCTCAAGAATGAATGAGAATGGTCTACCAAACTCGTATTTCACCTCCAAAGAATCACTCACAATGTGTAAGATGTGAGCAGAAGCTAAAAACTGGGAAAATACATGAGAAATCTCATTGGCATACTCAATCCCTTGATTGTGCAAGATCTGATGCACAACTATAGTCACAACTGATAGCAATCTGATTCTCTAACACCTGTCCCTGCTGAACTGAACATGCACTGACATGAAACTGAGTTAACTGATGTATTCTATAGTTTTATTATGAGTTAATAATTAGTTTAACAACTCATCATTAGTCTATTTGCAGTTAGACTAACTACAACTAGTTTAACCAAGTCAAACTGAACACAACTCCATCAACTCCACAATCAACTCCACCAAACTCAACTGATTGAGTTCTAACTGAAGTCATGCATGCAACAACTCAACTGACTCATAAGAAAAGCGTACTTCCTTCTGACAGCTGCATGGGCCACATCTGTAGCTCAAACTAAAGTGCTCCAAGAGAATAAGATCAAGTTTATAGTCCAAATATTATTATGAGACAATAATATTTGACTTTTCTATTTTTGACAGCCAGTCTAAAAATAGACTTTGATCACCCACACTGTGGTCACCCACACTTTGGTCACCCACATTGTGATCACTCACACTGTGGTCACCCACACTGTGATCATCCACATTGTGATAAAAAATAGAACTTGCGCCATAATTTGCCTGCGGGCCCACTTAGTGAAGGCAACTCTTTTCACTAAGCTCCATCATCTTGTTGCAATCTCAACACTCCCTCTCGACAAGATATGGATTATCAACAACCCCTATCCTGCCTCGGTGGTACTTGAATTTGCTCCTGGTGAGAGCCTTCGTCAGAATATCAGCATCCTGATCCTCCGTTGGAATGTATGAAAGCAACATGATCCTCCGCTGCACACAATCTCTGATATGATGGTACCTGATGCTTAGATCTATCATGAAATACATGATTAGCCGAGAGTTTAATGTAACTCTCGTTATCACAGTAAATCACAGTAGGATCCAAATGAGAACCGAACAAACCAACCAGGATCTTCCTCATTCATATAGCCTCGCATGCAGCCAAACTTGCTGCCATATACTCGGCCTCCGCTGAACTGAGTGCCACAGATCTCTGCTTCCTGCTGTACCAAGAAACTGCTGTCGATCCAATACTGAAGACCCCTCTTGATGTGCTCTTTCTTTCCATTGGGCTCCCTGCCCAATCTGCATCCGTGAAGCCACATAGCTTCACCTCATCCTCCTGTCTGTACCACAAACCATATCCCGATGTGCCTCTCAAGTAGCGCAATACATGCTTGCCCACCTTCCAGAAGAGCTTGGTAGGCTTAACCATAGCTAGTGAAAGATGGTTAACTGCATAGCATATATCAGGTCGTGTATTGACCAAATACATCAGTGACCCCACCAACTGTCGATAAACAGTGGCATCCACTTCTTCTCCCGAAGTGGCATCCTCCTTCCTCCAACCTCTAGGAAGAGGAGTATCAACAGGCTTGCAGCCATGCATGTTGAACTTCTCCAGTATCTCCCAAGCATACTTTCCCTAAGAAACAAACAGTCCACCACCGCGTTGCCATATTTCCAATCCTAGGAAATAGTGAAGGAGGCCCAAGTCCTTCATCTCAAACTCTGTAGCAAGATCCTTCTTGCGTGACAATATCAACAACTCATCACCCGTTAGAATCAAATCATCAACATACAGTACAATGATAAGCAACTTACCCTCCACCACAATCTGGTATAGGTTAGGATCCGCCTCGCTCTTAGAGAATCCAAGTCCTGTGAAATAGTTGTCTATCCGTGTGTATCAAGCACGTGGTGCTTGCTTCAACCCATACAGCGCTCTCTTGAGCCTGCACACATGCGACTTGCTGCTGAAGACCTCAAAGCCTTCGGGCTGCTCAATGTACACCTCCTCCTCAATGACTCCATTGAGGAACGCAGTCTTCACATCCATCTGATGAATGTGCCACCCATCTGCGCTGAGAGAGCAAGAATCGTCCGTATGGAAGAATACCTTGCGAGAGGTGCAAAGGTCTCCTCATAATCGATCCCCTCTATCTGTGAAAAGCCTCGGGTAACAAATCTTGCCTTGTACTTCTCCACACTCCCGTCAGCTGCCTGCTTGACCTTGTAGATCCATCTCGAACCCACCACTGATTTCCATTTCGGTCTAGGAACAATCTCCCATGCACTGTTTCTGACAATAGAATCATACTCTTCCACCATGGTGTCTACCCATGCCGGATCCTCCACAACTTCCTCGAAAGAGGATGGCTCAGTCACAACACATTTGCTCATCAGAGCCATGTATCCAGTGTACCGATCAGGTGACTGTCTTTGCCTGCGTTGGGCTGTAGGTGGTCCTACAACTTTCTCTGCATCTTGAGCCAGTCGCTCAGCTTCTATCAAGCGCTTTTGCCCTCTGATGGTTGGCGCTGCATGAGTGGTCTCTTCCACTCCATGAACCTCGTCCTGTGGCTGATCCACGTCCTGAAGCTCATACTTAGGAACTAATAGCTCCTCATATGCATGCAAGTGTAGCTCCCTCTCAAGCGAACACTTCATGGCTTTCTCCTCCTGAAATTTTATATCCCGTCGCACAACAATTATGCTACTGTCTGGCAAATACACACGATAGTTGTGGGGCGTATCAGTGTACCCCACAAATATCCCAACCTCTGCGGTCGGCTCCAACTTCTTCCTGGCATCCTTCGTCACATGCATGTAAATGTTAGCACCAAAAATCCTCAAATGATAAAGATCAGGCTTCTTACTAGAATAAGTCTCCTCAGGTGTACTCATGCCAAGTATCCTATGAGGACAACTGTTCTGCACATAAATTGTTGTATTGCATGCTTTCGCTCATAAGTGAAGGGGTAGGCCCTGATCATGCAACATTGCCCGTGCAGCACCCACAATCGTTCTGTTCTTCCGCTCAGCTACCCTGTTCTGCTGTGGGTTATGGGGAGCTATGAGCTCTCTACGAATCCCTTCTGCCTTGCAGAAATCCTTGAACTCGTCCGAGATGTATTCACCACCATTATCGCTCCTAAGAGCCTTCACCTTCTTCCCCGACTCCTTCTCGACCAGTGCTTTGAATTCACAGAACTTTGAATATGTCTCGCTCTTCTTCTGCGTGAAGAAGATCCAGCACTTACGAGAGAAATCATCAACAAAAATCACATAATACCTGTGTTTTGCTGTCGAAGCAACTGAGAAAGGTCCACACACGTTTATGTGAATTCTCTCAAGGATCGTCGTGGTGCGACTATCCTTCTCGTGAAAGGTGGCTTTCACAAACTTCCCCAAAGTACACCCCTTGCACTGATCTGACTGCGCAAGTGTGCCTTTAGGAAGCCCTGTAGTGATCTGCTGCAGTATCTTCAAGGCTCCATGGTGAAGGTGACCTAATCTCCTGTGCCACAACTCGCCATCATCCCGACTCACCAATCCTTCTGCCTTTCCCGCCATTGCTGCGCATCCATCTACATGCAACTGATAAAGGTTCCTCACTCGAACCCCTATCTTCCGGGTCTCACCAGTTGTCTTGCTGCGCAAGAAAGCCTTTCCCTCGCCGAAAATAACATCATACCCCTTGTCTTCTAACATCGCCACTGAGATGAGATTCTTCGTCAATCCTGGAACATGCATGACTTCCTTCAATACGAAGGGTTTACCAGACTCCCTCTTAAAGGAAATGGTACCGATACTGGTCGCACTGTATCTACCATCATCGCCCATCTCGATGTGCACTCCAAGATCTTTGTCCTCCAGATCAGAGAACAAATCTCTATCTCCCATCATGTGAAAAGACGCACCACTGTCCAAGAACCACACTGATCCCGTCACACTTGAAACCAAGCATGCGATCAATGAAAAATCAAGCTCAAACTGTGAGGCTAAATCCTCTCCTGCTGAAGATCCAGCAGCCTGCTTGTTCTTCTTCTTCTGCGGACAATTAGTGGCATAGTGTCCATGCTGGTGACAGTGAAAACACTTCACCTTGGACATATCCTGCTTCTTGCCTTTCGCACCAGACTGAGAAGCTTTCTTGCTCTTCCCTTTCTTTGATTTGGCAACCAAAGCACAATTCTCTTCATCAGTTCCCTTTGACGAAGATCCGTCCCTGGTACTCCGCCTGATCTCCTCCTGCACAAGATCTGACCATAGTCTTTCCCATCCTGGCAATTTCTACTGACCATTGACAGAGTCCTGATAGGAATGCCAACTCTTCGAAAGACCAAGGAGAGCCAAGCTCACCAAGTCCTCATCATCGACAGTAACCCCCACACTTCCCAGCTCATCTCGACACTGAGTGAACTTCGTGAGATACTTGGGAATACTATCACCCTTCTCGCATTTGATGTTTCTAAGTTTATCTTTGAGCGCCAGCTTCCTCTGATCGCTCTTGCTTTGGAATAATTCTGTTAATGATTTCCACATCAAATATGGAGTAGCCTTTCCATGGAGGCTGGACACAATGTGATCCTTCACGCCCTCCAACAGAATCCTTCGACATTTTGCGGTCTTCTTTTGCCAAACTTCCGCCTCAGCAGCATCAGTAGGCTTTGGGATATCCGTATCTATGAAATCCTTCAGCCTGTTATCATCCAATACTGCCTCCATCCTGTCCTTCCATGCAATATAGTTTGAGCTGCCCTCAAGAGCATACTCCAATCGCAATCCGTTGAAAGACATTGTTGCGTTGTCACCAAGAAAACACTGCTGCAAATTTGAATTCCACCAGCAACCAACTCAATCGCCTCGGATCTAAGATTCGTGAGAACACAATATTTCTCGTACAGAGATTGACTGTATGGGCATTCACCGGATATCTCACCTTCCAAAGGAAGGATGAATCTAGAGGCTACTTGGCCCGATTATAGACTCTGCCTGAAGAAATAGAATGTAAACACTTCCTGAATAGTAGATCTGATGATCAACAACTCTGATACCATGTAGAAATTTTTTCTACAATTATCTAGCTCGCTCTGATACCATGTATAAATTTTGAATAATTTAACACATATTCAATGGAGATTATCCTGATCATGTACTATTGCGGAATACATACACAATACATAAGCTCCTCTACGTTGATCATCAATATAGCAGCATCAATAACAATAAAACATCAAGAGCATTCACACATTAACACAATATGTAACTTGGGGAAAGCATCTCGCTAAAAACCCCACACTATCTATATATTAATGATTGAGACCATGTAACATTACAAAGTACAATGCTTATCACAAGCAATCCAGTACCAGCTCCACCTGTTACACACAATACAGCTAAGATCTGATCTCCAAATCTATTCCACTTCTTGCCTGTCTCCACTGCTCAATACCTGCTCAAGAATGAATGAGAATGGCCTACCAAACTCGTATTTCACCTCCAAAGAATCACTCACAATGTGTAAGACGTGAGCAGAAGCTACAAACTGGGCAAATACATGAGCAAACTCATTGACATACTCAATCCCTTGATTGTGCAAGATCTGATGCACAACTATAGTCACAACTGATAGCAATCTGATTCTCTAACACCTGTCCCTGCTGAACTGAACATGCACTGACATGCAACTGAGTTAACTGATGTATTCTATAGTTGTATTATGAGTTAATAATTAGTTTAACAACTCATCATTAGTCTATTTGCAGTTATACTAACTACAACTAGTTTAACCAAGTCAAACTGAACACAACTCCATCAACTCCACAATCAACTCCAACAAACTCAACTGATTGAGTTCTAACTGAATTCATGCATGAAACAACTCAACTGACTCATAAGAAAAGCATACTTCCTTCTGACAGCTGCATGGGCCACATCTGTAGCTCAAACTGAAGTGCTCCAAGAGAATAAGATCAAGTTTATAGTCCAAATATTGTTATAAGACAATAATATTTGACTTTTCTATTTTTGACAGCCAGTCTAAAAATAGACTTTGATCACCCACACTGTGGTCACCCACACTTTGGTCACCCACATTGTGATCACTCACACTGTGATCACTCACACTGTGGTCACCCACACTGTGATCATCCACACTGTGATAAAAAATAGAACTTGTGCCATAATTTGCCTGCGGGCCCACTTAGTGAAGGCGACTCTTTTCACTAAGCTCCATCATCTTGTTGCAATCTCAAAGAAGGATATCTCGTCATCCATGCCTCACACATTCCACATGTGCTCATCGATTGGCGGCGGTTTATATGGAAGCTCAAATCCCCTCCTCACACTAGGCAACTAATGTGGAACATATTAAAGAACAAAATGCCCACTGGGAGCAACCTGAAGCATAGGTCTTTTCACGACCCTTCTTGGTGCATTTTGTGCAAACAGGCTGAGGAAACAAATGACCATCCTTTTATTCACTATTCCACAGTGATTGATTTATGGTCACAGGTTCTCACATCCCTCTCCATTACTTTTCGATAGATAGGCAATACTACTATGGAAGCATGGAATCACTGGAGGATGGAGACTTCGAACCAAAAACATCATTGTTTACCCTTGATCATTCGCTGGACCATATGGTTGAATCAAAATGGATTTATTTTCAGGGACAGAGCTATCTGCTAGCTTGTATCCATTTCCTGTATCCTAAATGATTTTCACGAAATTCCAAATAATGACAACACACCTACTGTCCGGGCAGTGACCACAGAAGTCATAAATCACAATATGTCATGGGCCTATTTTGATGGTGTTGCACAAGAACATGGATGCGGGGGGGGGGGGGTATTCTATTACACCAAACTGAAAACCATATTTACCGCATTCAAATGGGTCTGGGGACTGGCACTAATAATTTTTCTGAACTTATCACACTTCGTCACCTTCTCCATTTTGAACTTGTTCATGATTGTAAACATCTACAAATTTTTGGGGATTCAAAAATCATTATTAACTAGTTCAACAATGCATCTACATGTCATATGCATACTCTCAGAAATATATTGGATGAAGTCATGTTATTTAAATCCCAATTTGAATATATTTCTTGTCAACATATTTACATGGAACGTAATCAGGATGCTGACCAACTTTCCAAGGCGGCCACGGTCCAACCCAGGGGAATTTGGCTCATAAAGGAACAACAGGGTGATGAACACTTCCAGTACTATCATCAGTCGTACATAGATCAAAACTACTTGAGGGCCAACATACCCTAATTTTTGTAGTATATTTTTGTCTTTTTCCTTACAGTACATGACATATACATACTTTTTTAAAACTTTCTTTAGAACAATTTACAGTACACCCTGCATGGGTATTTTTGTAAGAACTATTTTTTGATGGCTACAACCCAATATGAATATGCTACACAAGCATCTGCAACATGCAATTTTCTTTATCTAATAGAAAATTGTGATTTTTCCCTAAGGAGAAAAAAAGTATTTTGATGCAACAAAAAACAACAAGTATTATTACACAAGAACCAATACTCATAAAATTTTGGTTGTCACACAAGAACCAACCATAAAAAAATATGTTGCAATCAAATGTATTTCAAAGTACACTTTGCAAAAATAATAAAGTTATCAAATGATATGATTACACAAAGTTAAAAAAGAATCAATACCAAGCCAAAGCTCATAAAGAAGCAAAACATTTCAAGAAGATAAACTTATGATTAAGTGAATCAATGTAATAGTTGCATGAGGACATGCAATATCTTCAGTTGGGGGGTATGTTGGGTTTCCCAAATATCATCCACTTTCACCTTCATTTCCATCATTTTACCCCCATTCCATAACTCTATAACTCCATAACCCTACATTTATTAACCATTTTCATAATCATATGGGTTTATTATTATTATTTTCCAAGTCATTGATTTTAAGTATTATAAGTGAATTTGTGATTAAATATTAGGAAATTAACATGTTTTCATATATATCTAAAAGTGTTATGAGTTTTGTGATATTGTAGGCCTACTTAGAGATTCTAGAAGGGTCCTACTTGGCCATCCAGCCACAAATTCGAATTTCAAATTCCAAGTCATGAGGATTTGTGGAATAATTGTAGAATATGTGGATAATTAACTAGGCACATCCAAAGGAGAAGAATCATGGATGAGAGGATTTTGAGAGGATTTGTATTTACATTTTTAGGAGATTGGCTGTAACCACAAGAGATAAGTGTGGATTTAGGGAGAGATCTAAGGATCTATATTTATTGTATAGTTATCCTTAATTTTTGCATAAATAAGAGTGCTCCCTTTATAGAAAGGGTTGTTAAATGGTTAGATGCAAGTTGAAGGTTGCGAGTGTTAGTGTTAATTGCTAGTTGGAGGTTCCAAGTTCCATCCATGTGGTTTGTAAAGTGAGGAGAGAGAATTGTTGTAATATTTTGTAACTCATTTTATGAAATACATACTGCCACTTTGATCTCCAAGATGTGATAGTTTGTTTAGTGTGGTTGCTGAGAAATGAAGGGCCCCTATCAACCACAATTTGTACATCTTTGTACATATTGGTAACATAGTATAGTTTTTTTTTTTCATTTATTTTCATGCAAGTGTGCTTTTACTTTTAGAAAGTGTGATTTCATTTCAGCAGGTGTGATTTACTTTCGAGCAAGTGTGATTTCAATTATACAAGTGTGGTGTGAATTTCATTTATGCAAGTGTGGGTGTGATTTAAATTCAACAAGAGTGATTTCAATTATGCAAGTGTGGTGTGATTTCATTATGCAAATGTGGTGTGATTTCATTTATGCAAGTGTGATTTCAATTTCTTTATGTTTGGTTTGATTTGGATTAGACTGATTTAATTAACATTGTAGTTAGTTTCAATTGCATTAGATTAATCTATTCTGATAAATAACTACCTAGTACATATAGTACATGTATACCTCGTCAATTCTACAAACCCTGGGTTGACAATTAATGACAAGGATTTAACTCATAATTAAATCACCCAACAGATATTGTGCCTAATTCTCCTCCAAATTTTGTTGTTTGAATATTCCTAAAAAAATGGTATAGCAAAAATGCCAATATGTCTTGTTTTGAACAACAAAATCCTAGGATCATAGCTTTGATAGCAATTGTTATGAACCATGCACCTTAAAAATGATAAGAAATCAATGAATGCCCACTTTGAGGCGGAACCTTATTTTATGCTGAATACAATACATGACAAGATACAGTGATCATAAGACTAGGTCTCCTTGGTGTATATATATAGGAAATAAAGGGTACAATTATAATGAAAAGGTACAATAAAAGGTTCTGTCCTATATAAAAAATAACAATAAAAATGTAGTAACTCAATATCTAGGGCTTAATAAGGGGTTTTAGGGTTAACATGGGGTTCGTCTAGGGCTTAACACCCCTCTAATTTTCTGTAACTATGTATTTAATGGTGTAAATACAATAGAGTATAATAACTTTGCTTACAAAAAAAAGGAGTCACGAAGTGGCTATACCCATATAGCATAACAATAGAAAGAGCTAAAGTAGTGAAAAAGTGAGTGGTAGATAGTCATAGTGTTTTCAAGTTTGAGATTTTAGGTGTTTGAAATCTTAAACAAATTCAATCGATGGGTTTGTAAATGAAATTTATTATTGAAACATACATAGAAAACATTGTCTGTAAATAAAATTTGATATTGTTGAAATGCCTCGTATGTTTTTTTAGTGAGATTTCTCTTGAGCCATTTTAACAATTTTCTTCATATATGTTATTTTATGATAAAATAAATTATTGCATCATTTAAATTGACCATGATTCTAAATAAAGATCCAGATGACTAAGTATTACCTTATCCATTTATGCTTCTATTCCTTAGAAAGAATCATACACATAAGTACATAAAGACATTTCACAAACAACCTACTTCATATAATATTATAATGTTCTCTATACTGGCTTAGAATCTGTATGTAATAGCAATAAAGACATGACTATCAACCAAAAGTGTGTGTCCAAGTCTCTATATTTCAACATTGAAAGTCTACATTCTCATCCATCCCCAAATCCATTAGTGTCCCAAATCATGGCCTCAATGATCATTATGACATTTACAAAATGATCTCAACTAGCTTCATATTGAACAATGGTACAAACAAACAATGAGATAGGGAAATAAGCTTTTGAAAAGATTGTGTTACCATGACATGATTATTCATAGATAGAATGATGCACATATAATAAGTGAAGACCAAAGTTATCATTCTTATCATTGTACTCACCTTAAACTTTCTTTTTGCAAATTCTCACATTAAACTACAAACCAAGAGAATAATCTATGCAATGACACAATCAAAATGATGAGTAGAATATAGGCTCAAAACAACTATACCTTGCAATCTTACAAATACAATTTAGTTCATTAATGAGAAATCTTAGTTGTTATGATATGTTTCTTATACATTATGTAATAACCACATTATTTGCATTGAATTGCATCATCGAGATTTAGTGGATTCTTAGTTCTACATTCTGTAATATCATGCAGACATAAGAAGAATGCAAACAACAAAATGCAATAAGTGAAAACTCTTATCCCAATACACATCATGTTTGCAAAGAATAATACAATTAACATGTTCAAAAATAAAAACTACTCAAGGTTTTACCAATCAATCTAAAAGCCAAGGAAGAAAATATACCACTAAAAATGTAACTTACATGCTCAAGCACTATAGCTCTACCTGAAATACTAAAATAAAAATGTAGTATGGTTCTAAAACAACTTGCTATTGGTATTAGAAAAGTTACAATCAAAATGCTAAGAAATGGAAAAATGGAATATATTTGTTAATAATAAATCCCTCAACCTTACCACCGAACTATTACATGCTAATATCTCATTAGAGAAAATCTAACACAATTTTCACTTAATCATCTAAATTAGCTTTAAAATATAACATTTTCCCTTTGATTGAGTTTTCTAGAGTCACACACACACAGATATATATCTTCTTTTCCATAAGAAAATAAGATGTATCCATCCTCTAGTATTCCACAACTTCTACCATTGTGTATCATTATCCAATCGTTTCCAAGAATGACACCTCTCCACCTCACTAGAGCAACAAAAATAAATGAGAATTTTTTTATAATCCAATGGCAGAAACCTGTAACTACTTGTAGTGTTTCTTATTAGAAAAATAAAAGATTCAAAGCATAAATAACATAACATAACAATATTTAGAGTGAAAATGACAATATATAGCAATAATAGGCAATTGTATAATAAGTAAAATACCACAAATAACAATACTTTTATTAATGAAAGATATGTTCACTTGCCTCTTCAAGGGGACAACCTCCAGTTGAGTAGAGCTCCAATTATAATATGGTTCACAAGGCATCTGAATACGTTGCTTCTACTTATTTTTATAGTTTCTATTTAACCTCATAATTGCTTTCTAGTGAATACAATTTCCAATGATTACTTGTTTGTACAAAGATTACCTTTACGGAAAAAACTCTTCATTTGCCAAGTGCATCCCTAATATCCACAAGGTTCCATTAAAAGTTATTGGATCATGCAAGTGATCTTGAAATATACTAACCATTCTTTGTGAACATTAGTCAACTAGTTTGTTGCTGTGAAGGATACCGAAGAGAGGGACACTTCCTCCTCACACTTTCAAGAGAGAGTACCTATGATGACATTCTCCTTGCCCTTCTTATAAATTATCTCATAGCCATGTCAAACACTTTGGTCACCCATTTTTGTTGCTTAAGGGAAGAAATCCTTTGTTTGAGGACATATTTTAGGTTGTAGTGATCAATTTTAATCTAGAAGCACTGTTCTAGCAAGTATGGATGTTAGCTATATATAACATGCAATATATTCATCATCTCCTTCACATAAGTTGATTTGTCCAAGTGTCTCTCACATATATGTTTGTTGGTAAAATCCAAAGATTTCCCCTCTTGCATAAGTACTTCTCGGATGCCTTTACATGAGGTGTCATATTCCAAGACAAAGGTCCTAGTGAAGTTGGAAAGAGAAAGTAACGAGGTTGTACATATAACATTCTTCAAGTCCCAGGAGCTTATTCTATGGGATCATTCCAACTGTGAGCATTTTTTTAACAATGTTATGAGGGAAGATGTAGTCTTACCATAGTCCCTTTTGAAATTTTTGTAATAGCTAGTGAGACCAAGAAAACCTCTTAAATTTTTAAGAGTTTTTGGGGCAAGGACAATCCTTCATTGCTTCAATTTCCTTTCAATACACATGCATACCATCATGACTAAGAGCATGGCCCAAATATTCCACTTCAAAGAGATCAAAGGCACATTTGGAATTCTTAAGTAAGAGTTGATGACAACAAGTAGATACAAGACTTGATCCACATAGGTGACATGGTTTACAAAGTTGTACCATAGATCAAGATGTTATAAAAAAAGACAAGGACAAAATGATGTAAAAGGATTTAAATCTTTTATTCATTATATTTTGGAAGCTGGAAGGTGCATTGCAAAGGCTAAAGGGCATCACTAGAACTCATAATGGCCTTCATAAGTGTGAAAACAAAATTTAGGAATATGTGCCTCCTTCATGCAAATTTTGTGATAGATCGAACAAAGATCAAGTTTGGTGAAGAATTAAGCACCTTGAGCTCATCCAAAAGGTTATCAATGACTAGAATCAGAAACTTATCCTTAATCATTATTTTATATAGATATTAGAATTCAAGACACATCCAACAGGTGCCTTCTTTCTCGAGGAACATAATGAATAATGCAAAATTAAGGTTGGCATTAGGGCGAATGACACCAACGGCTAACAAAACCTAAGTTATCTTTTCTATTTCATTTTTTTGTGCAAATGGATGGTTGTATAGGCTTACAATGGTTGGGAGGCTATCTATTATGAGGGAAATAGAATGACCATTCTCACCTTGGGAGGGTGGTAGTCCTTGGGGAGGTTTAAATATGGATTGGTATTTGGCTAAGATTAATTGCACCTTAGAATGAATGAGTTGAGAAGGTGCCTTAAAGGCTTGGATGACATTAAATTAGGCTATAATTCCTAAATCCCCCCTTTATATCTTCTTGATAAAATGGCTATTGATGATCTCTAGAGAGCCATCTATAATTCCTTTGAAATTGTAGCTATGGCAATCTTACTAGAAATTCATGTATAACACACAAAAATCCATGGATATGGGACCTTATGTACGTAATCACTCAACACCAAAGACAATGTCACAACCACTAAACATTTGAGTTTTCAAGGAATAATTACCGTTTTGAAGCCTTACATTTTCACAATGACCACCACATTTCATAGAACTTCCATTTGTAATCATGTTTTGGAAGTTGTTCATAGTATGGATGTAATAGTGTGTTTCTTAGGTTAGACATCAAGGAATGAAGTTATGGGTGCTATCAATATAAATTTAGACAATGAATTTTTTATTTTTGTTTTTGATGTAGTTAGTCAATTTGTGGGTTCAGGGAAAATAAATATTAGTCAAGGCATGCAAGGAGATCTGGGTTTCAACATCCTATGAATCAATAAGGGGAATATCTTTAGGTGATATATGAAGAGCCTCCACGAGTACAAGTTCAATGTCATCATTAAAATTGTCCTCCAAAATGGCCTTAAAATGTTTTTTCTTATGACCATTTATGCATAGGGGAATATTGTTCATCATTATTGTAGTATAGACATTTAATTTTTTGTTCTATAATTTCAACTCTTGTTAACTTATTGATTTTAAGGAATGGAGAGGGTAGGGAGGCATTGATTTGGGGGGGGGGGGGGGGGGTGGTGTTGGGGGAGGAACAATAGGATGCGAATGTGGAATAAATGGGGTCTTTTTTATTTTAGTATTCACCAACTTTTAGGTTTCTTGGGATCTTTGAGAGGATTCCAACCACATAATAGAACTAGCTATTAAGACATGCACATGTCTCTTCTTTCAAACTACCAATAAATCCTTCATTGAAAAAAAAGTATCAGACATGTCCTTGGTGTAGATGGCTAGCTACTCAAAAGCAAATATGATATCTTCAATTATGTTATATTATTGGTCAATCATCCCAAGTAATGCACATCCGTTTCAAAGTGCGCATGGAGATCTAAGGAACATTGTGTGAAGGAAATACAACCGTTGAGGGATTTCCTATATCGTTGTCAACATTCAAGATATGGACATAAGACACCCATGCAAAGTTTAATTAGCTCATTTGTGATACCATGCAGGGGAAATTAATGTTAAATTTGAGTGATTCCTCCTGTGGGATTGAACCCATACATTTTTTTGAGGTCAACTTTAGGAAGTTTGCGCCACATGTTAGTCATCCTATCACGGGGAGGTAAGGTAGAGTCATGGGGACTTCACCTTGTTGACCAATATTTTATCATGTTCGTTCATAAAAGGGGGCTTAACATTGTGAAAAATAAAGTTAATTTATTGTAGGTATTGGGAGGGGGACATGCAGTATCAAGGGATTTATCAGTATCAAGGGGGGTATTTAGTAAAAATAGGGCTTTTTAAAATTAGTATTGGAAAGTTGTATTGGGAATGGGGTTAAACAAAATGATTATATGAGATATTTATCAATATTTAGTGAAATTAGGGGTATTCTTTAATATCTCAAGAATGCATGTGCTATACCTTTATTGATGAAAGTAATTCCCAGCTACCTATTTAAGGGGGAAACCTCCAACTAAACACAACTACACTTACAATATGCTTGACAAGAAATCTCATTATCTTTCCTATATTTCTTTATGTAATTTCTATCTAATCTCATAGACCTTTTTTGGCTACTCTTGACAAAGTTGTACTACCACTTGAATATTATTGTGCTATTAAAATTCTCAAATTCTCAATTCAACAATTTAGGTATGAATTTCATGGATTAGAAAAGGAGGACGAGGCTTATGGGGTTTTAAGGACAAGGGAGTGGCACATGATATAACTCCTTGATATACATATAGTGTCCAACAACAATACTCTACCCAATCTATTAAGGGAACAACTAAGGGCACTTGACCACCCCCTTACTCATATATTTACCCAATTACCTAGGTACTAAATAGTAAATCACAAAGAATCTAAAACAAGAAATCCCAAAGTTATAAGATGTAATCATTGAGTTCACTTGCTTATATTCCAAGAATAAATATGATTTTTTTTTTGAAATTGAATAGCCCTCCCGAGGCTAATACAAAACAATCCAAAAATGCTTTAAACCTAGTAAAAATTATAACATAAGCACTTCCTAGTAACATGGTATCATCCATGAATTATGAATGATTGATATTCTTGACCCCTCCGATGTACCTGATACTAGGAAGGGATTTTAATCTTCCTTCAAAATTCAATTTCTTGCTAAAGGAATCCACAATCAGGATGTACAAGTTAGGGGAAAGAGGCAATCCTTCTTTTAGACCTTTGGAGACTTTGCAAAAACCCATAGATCTATCATTTACGAGAGGAGAAATCCAAGGGCCAAAGATACATGATGTTATCCACCTAATAAATTTTTTCTCAAATCCAATCTCCTCAAAATAGGGAACAAGAATGAATGCCTAACCTTGCCAAAGGAGTTACCCATATCAAGCTTGATGATCATTCCATTTTCCAAACTACTTTTGCTTGAGTGTATGTATTCCTAAACTAAAATGATATTGTTTATGATTTATCTTTTGTTTACAAATTCCCCTTGGTTCTTAGAGACCAATTTTGGGAGTAAAGGCATTAGACAAGAAGTAATAATTTTGGAAATTATTTTTAGGAAACATTACATAATGAAATAGGCCTAAATTTTGAAAATTAAGGAGGATTTACCTCTTTTGGAGCAAGAATTAAGAAGGTTGAATTGACTCCACCTCCCATTGTAGCACACTTGTGTACAAAATTGATTATCCCACATAGATCAAATTTGATGATATACTAGCATTTTTGGTATAAATGAGTAGAGAAACCATCTAGGCTCGAGGATTTATCTCATTCAAAGGATCATAACAATTTCCAAACTTCCTCTTTTGTTATCAACCACATTATATAAGAGTTATATTATGACGTGATAGGATTGGGGATGTGTTCAACCATCAATTATACCTCCACTGATTGCACCAAATCTTGCTTGGAGTATAAATTCCCAATAAATATTTTTTAAACAAAATGGGTATTTAGTTTTGTATTAAAAGGCTGAATTTTTTTAGCCAACACCACTTACAATCATAGCTCCCATCAACCTTTATAAAAAACATACTATTCTTACTTTGAAGTTCCTATAACTGTGGACATGCTTATTTGTCCTATTATGCTAAAACTAAACATAAATTCGACAAAATTTTCCCATGAGAAGTATGCATTTACAATACATCATTAATTTTTTTTTAAACCCTAAAGAGGTCGAGATCCAAATCCAGGTTCCCTTTTAGTGTAATTTGCTTGGCTTCCTCGACTCCAGACACGCCACTCTCCTTGTCACGCTCTTCCTGCATATTTGATCCCATCTCTTTCGCATCCTACTCTAGTTCCTCCTCAATGTCCCACTTAGCTAACTTTTTCCTAATCTTCACCATTATAAACTTTGACTCTAAGCATTGAAGATGATGGTTTGTCCTTGCACTCAGCTACTCCATATTATGCTCCATTTCCACAACTCTATCAATCTACCCCTGCTCCAGCAGAGCCAAATGCATGTCCATCATCTTGTACATTCCCAATAAGTTTTTGAAATTTTTTTTCGACGCTTTCCTCCAATGTCGACACTCTTTTGGAATCTCATTGTTTACCATATCTACTAATGCCCATCTGCGCAACAAGAAAATCCTGCTATCAAATAATTCTAACAATTCTATTCTTTCCCGGAGAGCTGGATTTATAACCATACTTTTCTCTTTTACGTACGTTCCCCTCTTTGTCAACATTAATTCCAAGGAGGTGAGAGCCTCCAATGCAGATTTCCTCGGCTTTAAACTTTGTTTCACATTAATTCACAATGGGACTAATACCGTCCTCTCCCTCAAACATTGCCCTTGCAAGGTCCAACATGCCTTTAATCCCTACCACCTTTCTTTATCAATGCTCCAGATGTATCCTTCCTTTTCATGCAATAACCCAGGTGTAGGACAACTTGTGATTTCCCATTCCTCTTGGGATTGCTTCCCATTCATCTAGGCTCTTGGCTTTAGTTAATACACTTGTCAACGAATATACCTTAACTGATTTTCAATGATTTCCCATTGATGACTTGTGTTATGGGATAGTGATCTAGGTGGATATTGGTGGCCACCCACCTATTCCACCTAGAACCCCCATCCAATTTCATCGGTTTTCTTCTTCATTTAAGCATTTACTATTTTTAGTAGTTTTTCGGGTCCTGAACTTCCGGAGCAGTTTTTACCCCCTAAATGATGTTTTTTGGGGGTCCGCGACAAGCTTATGAGAATTGAAATGGGCCTGCAACAAAACCTGTAGTACTCAAAGAGACCTTTCCAACAAGGTATCGTATGTGAAAAATTGAGATAATATGACCAAGTTACGACCCCGGGAAGTTGGCTGCCCAACTAACCCCAACGGGGCCCACAAAATCTCGGTGTTACATCTCCTGGGGTTAGGGTTTTGGTTGTTTAGGATTTTCTCATGTTTTCCAATAATAAATAGGCCCTTGAGCCTCATTGTAACACAATTCAGAGGCATGTAACCGCCACATCTCTTCTCAGAGATAAGCTACCATTACCCGAGCTATCTTATTTCCATTCTATTTGTAAGCATAGTTCAATAATTTTTTATTAATGAAATGAAGTGTATTTCTGTTGCATCTCTGTGTTTATGATTACATCTGTAAGTTGTTGCATTCCTGTTTAAGTTCGGATCAGATAGGCGCCCAACTTATTTCGTCGTTCTGCAACAATAACTCCCCCTACTCCAAGAGTGCGCCTTGGTTTGTGTTGACGGTGCTGGACCCACCAACATGTCAAGGGGATCTCCCTGGTAAGAAGTCCCAATTAGACCTCAAACTGTTTGGTGTAGGAGTCCCAGCAGTGGGTCGTAAGGTAATGCCTTAACCGCGATGTCACACAGAGGCAAATAAGATAACTTTGTAAGTAGCAAGGGTGTGACTGCTGCAATGAGTCAAGGAAGGTGAATGAGAGGTTCTAACACATGGGGGTGAGATGAGTGCACCCCTTGGAAACCTATAGCAGTACTCAACTGAGAAAGGAAAACACGAGCGAAGATGCGTCATAAGCTAGAAAGCAGATCATTCGGCATTCCAAAGTGATGGTTAAACCAACAGTAGATCTGCAACAAGATTCATATAATCGCATACGAAGCAGTTCATACACAACTATGTAAGTTAAACAACATACATTACTAAGCAACTGAAACAGTCCAACTACAATAACAACATATGCATGAAAATGTGCTGGCTTTTATTATATAAAGAAGTGTAAGTCCTAATCATACAATACATCCATGTAAACCTGCTAGCCCCAACAGTGGAACGTTACAACCACATCCGCCTGCTCCTCCAAAGAGATGAACTAGCTCTGTGCAGTGGAGAAGCCAAGGCGCATTACAATACTATCCAAGCTTTCTCCAAGATAGTCTTATCAGAAGCTTGGCTGACCAAAATCCTATACAATGAGTTATGAGGGACTATTTATAGCAAAGGGTGGGGTGGCCCTTGACATTCCCCTTTGTGATTGTTCAACTACCCTCATGACTCTTCACCTACTCTATGACTATTACATCCACTATTGACACTTGACTTACACTTGACATGACTCAACATTACAATGCACATGTACCCAATATAACACAATGGCTTGAGCAAGCCAAACTAGACATCACTATGACTTAGAAAACTATAGAATTCCAATTGCTCAACATCCTCATGCTAATCAACAATAACATATTGATGCCAATATTTGTAGTCTTTGATAGTGTCCGTGTGTTCTGCGGTGACATTCGTCTGAAACCTGACCTTCGCCTCCATAGCATCTGGGTACACTACTCGGGCTCCTCTGTCCAACTCGTCTGAAAGCATGCGCATCATTGTCTTCAATGTGGCTGGACCAACAACATACTCGTGCATGATATCTACCCTGATAGGCAAGTCTGGGCTGGTGGCGATAAGTATCAACTCGTCGAAGTACGAGTCAAGCTCTAGTTAGACCTACTTCTTTGTCTTCGCCTGGGTGAGAGTCCCAACTGATGGGATCACATGTGTGCACACCACAACATCCATGCTCTTGAGTACTCGTGCATGGGAAGCGTGTATGCTAGTGATGAGTTGCGGGTGGTCCTCATAGTTCCAGATCTGACTCCGAATATGTGCTTTTATATCGATCGCATTTGGCCTCATCATCTTTGGAAAGTGAAGTGGGGGCTCCCTTGTACTTCATTGTCCATGTTTGCATGTCATCAACAACAAAATGTATGTTCTTCAAGATGCGTGCTCTCCTAGCACATTGTTGCTGCCATCCGTTGACATGGACAACCGCCTTGTGCACGATACCAAACTTGGAGTACAATGCTTGCATAACTGCGTTAAGGAACAATACTTCATCTAGTATTGCCTTCTTCAGTTCAGCTCAGTCAGACATTGTCACCAATTCTCATCCTTGCTTGGCCACCTGTAGTTCCTTCACCATTCACTCATTCTTAGCTATAAGAAAATGAACACTTGAGTTAGTGGCTTCGGCATACACTTTGGTTGCATCAACCAAAGCAGCTGGATGCTTGCGCACATCAGTCACGACCACTCGTTCTTCAACTTGCGCATGAGATGTTTGATCCTTTGGAGTTGACACTCTGCGAGACTACACAACTCTATCTTGGGATTCATCAAATGAGATGTTGTGCATCTCTTCTTTTGGCTTATCACCAAGGATCTTAGTGCCTCCTTGGTCATTCGAGACTTGCTCCTCTTCTAGATGCATTGAAGCGGGTGAGTCGACCTCTTTGTGGTGAGGCATGAGGTCGGTATCCTGTTCCAACTCCTGCTGCTCCATGTCTGCATCCAACTATTGAAGTGCCTATTCTATCTCATGAGCAAAGTCTTGCCCCTGCGATGGTTCACCCTATTCACCTAATGCCAGTTATTTAGATTAATCAACTACTTTTACGGGCACTGCTTCATCTGTTTCCACATGTTGCACCCTCTGTTGTATCCGCTACTGCTGCGCTTCCCTCTCCTGTTTGCACAGCTCTTGTTCCTTTCGGAGTTGTTCTCTCCGCTCATGCAACTCCTTCTCTGCTTCTTCCATTCTCTTCTTGTCCTTTTTCCTTTGCGCGATTCACTTGTCTCTACAAGTGGATCGATAATCTTCCTCTTCCCTTTGTCACGCAATGGTATGCTTGGCTCTGTTGCCATTGCTGCTATTTCTGGTGCTTTCCGTGATGCTACTTCACCCTGCTTCACTAACCACTTCACAATGAATCCCGCTGGTTCATTGGGTCTGGAGAAACTGTAGCAATATCTCCACGGGTCCTCCTCGGCCCAATGAAATGCCCCGTAGATCTAGTTGAATTGAACTCTTGTGCAGTGATCCTTCACAATGCAATCTGGGTCATACAGATTGTAGCTTCGGAGGTTGGACGGGTACTTATTCATTAGTTCTGATTTGACATCCGCTTGCTTGATACTCCGGATCTGATATAACCCAATCCAAAATGGAAGAGTGGGACAAGGTGCCTTCTTCTTCCACCATAGTCTAGCTATCAATCTTGCCGAGATGTGATATGCTACTTCCTGCATGACAAGTACATCCAAGGAAAACTTTGGTAGAACATGCAGAGGCTTCTCCACACTGAACATTCTGATGAAAGTGCCGAACGGTGAGGCATACCAATCTGCAATGCCTATCAATGCCTCCATTACTTCCTTTGACATGCGGGGTGGATCCTATTCAAATATCATCTTGTACACAAGGACGGCAAACTGATCGGACAACTGTGTGATTACTCCTTTGAAGCTGCATTCGAACAACAACTTGAAATATGTGTTCACAACAGTCTCTGCCAGTGACCATGCCCACTCCAAACTTGAGAACTCTTGTCGGGCACAAACTACATCTAGGATGTAGGCGAACATGTAAATCTCTACATGCATACCTCCAGGTGGCTGTCGAGCCTTCGTGACTTGTTCCTTCAGCTGATGAGCCAGTATGCCGGACTAGTTACATGGTTTTCCTTCTCTAGCCAATTTGTCCAATACAACCACCCAACTCTGTGGGAAGTTTTTCGTGCTTGCTTGGACATACAGTCGATAAGAAAATATGATCAAGTATTGGTACACCTTCCTCAATATCTTTGTCTTGTAGACCTGGTTGGGTGTCATCCTAAAACGAGTTGGCTCCTTTACCCAATCCTTCAGAATGTCTCTGGAGTTAGCACTACTGTTGGGTAAGCTGAATGGAGTCTCCATGACAGTCACAGGCTTTGACATCTGATACATCTCATCATAATCCTGTTCCCAGAAGGTCGCAAGCTTCATCCCACTGACACTGCTCAAGGTCATTGTCTCAGGATTAGTGTGAGAGACAATCCAGTGTATCATTTCCACGCATGGGAACACGGGATATTTTCATGCAATCTGGTATAAGATGGACTTGTGAATGTTCATGTACACCTGACGGTCTTCGAGGTGTTCCCCAAAAGTGCCTACGAATTTTTCATTGACTTCTTTCTACTTCAGTTTGATGTCCTTGTCTGGATACAACTTTGTATCTTCATAGATCGACAAACTAGAGGACACTTGCTCAACTGCTGCTCCAGCTGCATTTCCATCAGTGTCCTGAGATCCTGTTCTCTTGGAAGCCATTGAGATAGATGAACACTTGAAAGATCTAGAGACAAGCAACATGCATGGCAAGAAATCTGTCAGTGAAAACAAAGCAAATTCTGGGAATGACACAACACATACCCGAGAAATTGATGAGCAAGATTGTACAATTTCTTCTGGGAGGCTAGGTGACTAGCTGCCAGAACTGTGCAAAAGGCAGTCTGGGTTGTCTGGGAGGAAAGATTGGCTGTTTTATCGGCGCAATGCGCAATGTATACTGGCTGCTGGCTGTTGGGATTGCACAATGCGCAATTCCATCTGGGAAGGACAGCATGCCTAGGGACTGCATTGTGCAATTTCTTGGTCCAATAGTCATTGTCCTCCAAAAATGTGCAAAACAGTCCAGGAGGCCAATACTGGGAAAAAATGCGCATTTATGGAGAGGAAGGCATATCCTTCCTTCCCCAGTTTGCACAATGCAGTCTCAGTGAAGGCAGAGTCCGGGCCAAGGTTGGACCAACTTGACGATGGCAATTGAAAGAAAATAAGACAGCGAATGCATGGAGACAATAAGTGAAAGAATAAGTGATTGACAGTGCATGCAAAACATGAATGAAAGATTCAACAAACAGATCAACATGCATGTGGGTGAAGTAGTTCACCGGTTCGGTGAACGTTCGTGCAAAACAGTTTCATGCATGCGACAATAATGAGATAGCAATGAAAACTGAAACAGAGCTAGGAAAAGCTAGTATACATGTAAATGACAACAATCGTTCAAAGAAATCAAGCAAACAACACTCACACAAGAAAATACACAAAAAGTGATAGAAATGCTGAAAAAGACAAGTTGAGGCCACTTACTCATGAATAGTTGAGCCGGATGTGTCGAAGAGTCCTGGATGTGCTGTGGGATGTCAGAGCTCCAAGATCGATGTGAAAGAATGAGCTCTGATGTGTCGAATAAATAAGTTTGGGCTCATGACGCGCATGCCACAAATCTAGGAAAAAACGACACTTGGAGGGAAACTTCTAAAACAACTTTGCATGTAACCTCTGGTTGCTAAAAATAGATCCCTGAATCATGGGAGGCCTTTTTCATGTTTCCTTTTGCTATTCCAGGAAGAACAAGTCATGTATGCATGCAAGTCAAGTTTCCTTGGTCCCAGGTGCCACTAGTCACCCAGATTGCTCATGCTTGTAGCTGCTCAGATACCTGAGAAAAGTGCGCATTTCTGGCTGGGAGCTGGGTTGACTACCCAAGAGGTTTGTGAAATTTCTAGGTAGAGCAGCTGACTGCTACCTAGATTTGTGCAAATTCTGGGCTGAGAAGCCCTGCTGGGGAAATTTGCGCAATTTCTGCTGGGAGTGTTGGCTGGAAAAATTGTGCAATTCTTGAGCCCATCAGGTTGCCAGACATAATTGCATAATTTCTAGAGGGAAGGCTGGTTGCCCTCCAAAAATGCACATTTTTCTTGGGGAAGCTACTTAGCCTGTAGCTGGACCAAGTCTAGGTGGACAACATATGAGGGAAGTGGATCAAGTTATGATCGATAGGCTGCCTTTGTGTATGAAAAACAATGAAGCTTGTGTACTTGATGAAGCAAGACAAAGTGCAGTGGAAGGTTGGTAGGGAGGCTCCAAAATGGGCTAAGGAAATATTTTGGAAGGTGGTTGTATCCACTACAACAGTTTTCCAGGTTGTTCGCTACTGAATTGTGTTGTCTTCGAACATGAATTAGGTGGAAGTCCTCGAAATAACCCATCAGATTGGAAAAGTATTCAAACAATAGTGGGGAGATCATGTCGTGGACCTGAAATGGCTTTCGTGACCTATTGTATAACCAACATTGAATCACACAAAATCATCAGACTTTTGAAATCTCGCTCCTTAGCTAGCTCCAAGGCTTTCCAAAGGGCCCAAAACTTCGCCTTGTTTTTGGTTGCTCGTCTAAGACCCCATGCAAAGATAAATTCCAAGTGTCTGCTGGGGATGAATAATGCCGCTCCCACTCCTGCCACCCTAGAGTATAAATTCCCAATATTATCATCGGAAACCTCCTTAATTTTGTCAAAGGAGGAGAAAATTTGCAAATTAATTATGATTCATTTTGTATTATTTCTATTAAGCCTCATCTTAGCTTCTAACTTCTACGATATTTTTGTCATTTCTAAGCCCCTTTGAATTCCAGAAGACTAATCTCATCAATTACTTGAGGATTTTGTATTACCACCTTATGCAGGGATTGCTCCACTCAACTTCCTTGACATTCTCATACCTTTGTTCAAAGTTATTTTAATGGTCAACTGAGTCCCCATTTCTTTATCCTTATCAGTTTGTTCATTTCATAGATTTAAATTTGATCCAGTTGGATATTGGTGGCCACCCACCTATTCCACTTGGACCCTCCAACACTATTTTCTAGCAGTTTCATATTTTTCATCACAATTTCCTATTTCAACAATTTTCTATTTTTGGCAGTTTTTGGGTCCTGAACTTTTGGAGCAATTTTGAGGCCCTCAACGACAATTTTTGGGGAAACAAACAAGATACATGTTTGCAGTCAAAAGTTGTTGTCCTCAGATAGAATTTTCTAATGATTTATTGTGTATTCTAAACAAATATCGTATGCCAAAGTCACTACACCGAGAAGTTGACATTTCATCTAACCCCATTGGGGCCCTTAACTTTTGGCGCTTGATCTCCCAGGGTTAGGTTTTTGGAATGTTTAGGGTTTCTCATTATTTCTTCATGATAAAAAGGTCTACGGACCTCATTGTAACATAGTTCAGAAGACATGTAGTCATCACATATCTTCTCAGAGATAAGCTACCATTCCTTGAGCTAGTTTGCTTTCATTCCGCATGTAAGCAATTTTCAAAATTTGTTATTTATTAATTGAAGTTCAGTTTCACTTTATCTCTGTGTTTCTATTTTAAATCTGTATTTCATTTCCTTCCTTCATAAATCTATATACCTTTCCAACAAGGTATCACACACGCCAAATAGAGATAATATGACCAAGTTACGACCCTGAGAAGTTCAATGCCCAACTAACCCAACGGGGCCCACAAATGCTTGGTGTTACATATCTTGGGGTTAGGGTTTTCGAATTTTTTTCAATAATAAATATGCACTTGAAACTCATTGTAACACAGTTCAGAGGCATGTACCTGCCACATCTCTTCTCAGAGATAAGCTTCCATCGCCCGAGCTATCTTATTTCCATTATGTTTGTAAGCACAATTCAATATTTTTCTATTAATGAAATGAAGTGTTTTTCTGTTGCATCTCTGTGTTTATGATTATATCTGTAAGTTTTTTCATTCCTATTTAAGTTCGGATCAGTGGTATTAGAGTGGTCTTCTCTTTCTCTGTTTTTCTTTGCATGTCCCCAACGAGGTCAGGGTATAAGGAGTTAGGGCTTGATCTGGTTGAACCATTGCAAGATCAGCCTCGCAAAACCCAACGACCTCCCATGGTGGAAGAAAAGAAAGATGAGGGGGCAGGAGATCCTTTCAAAATGTTGCTCGAGGAAGCCCTCGAGCGACAGAGGGACGCGATGATGGATAACTTTGCCCAGATCCTTCGACGACTACCCATAGGCGATGCATCTTCATCTAACAGCCACTCTGGAGGTGCCACTCCTTTTAAGGTACAATTTAACTTTGATATTCCCATATTCGAAGGCTTGATAGATGCAGACACCATAGATAAATGGTTAAATCTATTGGAAGGATATTTTTCAGTTCATGACTTTTCCAATCGGGAAAAGATTACTTTTGCACTTCTTAAAGCCACCCCACATGTCAAGGATTGGTGGGAAACCTACTGTGAACAAAAGGACGAGAGTGAACCCTCACTGTTTTCAGCCGCACCCACTTGGAATTCTTTCCGAGACGTCATCAAGGAACAATATTACCCTGTTGAGAGCTATGAAGACAAATACATAAAGTGGACCATGTTATGGCAAGGAAGGGACCAAGATGTGCTAGAGTTCACAAATACTTTCCATACCCTTCGCACGAAGCTGGGTATTAAGGATGCTGAGTGGCATTTTGTGCTCAAGTACCATGACTGTCTACACAAGTACATCCATGACGAGATGGAGTTCTTGGACATTTCCTCACCTGGCATGATGTATCAGTACACTGTCAAGATTGAGCAGAAGTTTAAATAGAAGAAGCGGGAATTTTGATCTGCGAATCCAAATCAAGGAAAATGCGCCCCTAAACCACATAACAAAGGACCAAGCCAAGGCAGGGCTACCCAGGACAACTCGCTAAAGCTGCAAGGAAATAAAAAAACCTCGAAGATGAAGAAGGACATGGGAAAATGGTGTGAGCTCCATAAGAGCTCCACTCACAATACAAGTGAGTGTCGGGCCAAGTAATCACTGGTGGCTGAGATGAAGGCTTCCGAAATAGACACATGTTCCGACTCTGAATCAGAACCCGATAAGGGAACTTACAAAGGGAAGAAGATCATTGATGCGGAGCCTAGTGCCACCGTGGCCTCAACGAAGATCCAAAAGATTGAGCTTGAAGATCTAGAGGAGGGGGAATGCCTCTTCCACTCACATATGTGGGTGAAGGGTTCTCCACTACAGTTCATTGTCGAAAGTGGGATCTAGAAGAACCTCATTTCAACATAGATCGTGAAGCAGCGAGGCCTAAAGAATACAACACATCCACTGTCGTACACCATCGGGTGTCTTCACCAAGGACGAGATCTTTGCGTCAACCAACAGTGTTGCCTGCCCTACAACATCAAGCGCTTCACAGATGAGGTACTGAGTGACGCTCCTCCTCTTGAAGTTTGTGATGTATTGTTAGGACAACCATACTTGTGGAAGCGACATGTTTTATATGAGTCTAGACCTCACTTTGTGATTATTAGTTTGTCTAATAAGTTGTATAGGATACCGGAGGTAGCCCCGCCTACCGCCATCTCTTTGATCACTGCAAAGCAATGCAGTAAGATCATTTCCCAAACCAGGAAATTTGTTTTCCTTATGATTCACCCCAGGGCAAGAAGAAAGTTGTGGTCACAACTTCTAGGCAAGGCTCTTCTGCATAGCATCAGCATATGGATAAGGTCGTGGAGGAGTACAGGGATATTTTCCCTAGCACTCAATTGATCTGACCCCTGGCGCGCCACTGGCCAATGGATTGATCTATAGATGCTCTGTTCTAGAGAATGAGGAGATCAAGAGGCAGATTTAGGAACTATTGCAGAAGGGGCACATCACGTTAAGCTCATCACTGAAAATGCAGTTGTCAAAATTTTTTAGCTTGGCTTAAAGTCAGGGTATTTTCGCAGCGCCAGAATTCTTTTTAGCAGTTTCGCAGCGCTACCTGTTTGAGTGGTTTCGTAGCGTGCTACGAAACTGGGGATTTGTTTGAGTTTTCAGTGAAGGTCCAAATCCTAGCATGCTTATTGTACAGAGTTCTACTTCCCTCCAGGAATGTTGATGAGAGCAGTGGCAGAATGTTTAAGGAGACACCTTATGATGATGCAGCTATTGTAGGATTGCCATCAAATACATTAAGGGAGTTATCTCTGGATTCTGGCTCATGGGTGATTGTGAAAGATGTACATACTAATGTGGGAGAATTGCAGGAGATTTTGTGTTGAATCCTCTAGACAAAGAATCTATTAAATTTTATAAGTCATAGAGTGTTTGATATTTGGGATTGTCTTTTCACAATCTATAACTTCTTTCACAAAGCAGGGTGCCACAATGGATTGAAAGATTTGAAAAATATTTATGATAAAGTTCATGTTCCCGTTTGTTGGGTATTGGTGTTCAAAGTTGGATTAGGTAATAAAGGGGCTGCGCTTGCAAATAGCATTTCCAATTGGCTAAATGTGAGCGCCTTCAAAAATTTCGCATTCATACTCCAAGGTATGCACTTGTGAACAGAGATTACCCCTATTAAGAGTTGAACTACTTTGTGGAACTTTTAAATTACTTCTCCACCATTATCAAAGCGCGTGCTCAGCAAGTTTGTGGCAGTGTTACAGAGAGGCAGCGTTGTGTTTATTACTGCAGGGGATCACATTTTTTTAGACTGGGATACACAGCGCCTCCTTCTTGATATTACTCTCTGAAACAAAAATGTTTTGGAGCTATCGTAATTACCTGGCTTATGCGAAATGCGTTGTAGCCGTTTCTTCAAGGCACATGGGTTTTAAGATGACCGATATAAATGCAAGTGTCATGAATATTATAAAGCATGTTGGTTCAGCATTAATGCGCATATTAAAGATATGAGAGTGCTCTTATGAAATACAGTGATTAATGCCATGTGTCAAATGGTCTTTATAAAGGTTTGATTGCCACAAGATCGCCATTGACACCGGGATTGAGATGTGGCACTTCTGATGGCCACCTGCATTAGCAAAATCACCAGAATCACGACAGATGCTACTTATAAGGATGATGTGCTGAGCGATGTTTTTTGTTTAGCTCACCGCGGTTTAGATAATGGCGTTATTCCAAATAAGACACAGAGGTGCGCCTGCCACTGAAAAGATATTTCCATGGATGCTCATCCCTCGGCTATCGAGCAGCGTAAGAATTGGATCCGTTTCTGGTGAAACGAATGGGGGGGTGTCTACCATAGGGACTTGAAGCCAGAAAATTTGCTTCTGGATACATATGGAAATCTTAAAGTATCAGATTTTGGCCTAAGTGCACTGTCTCAACAAGTCAGGGATGACGGTTTGCTTCAGGGAGGCAGAGCTAATTAATTATTTTAGATCCCAAGAATGAAGTAATATTCCTGTAGTTGAAGTCGAAGTGCATTTTTAGGGAGTTGAGGTTGAATTGTTGTGCCAATTTTGGAGAGACCGTGTAGGGTCTTCCTAGAAATCATTCGCTCAGCCAAGTTCTGGAATATTTGTCCATATTGCTGCCTTTCAAAGCAAGGTTTCGATCAGCTAATTACACCCTAGAGGAGGACAAATGATTTACTTGCATTTCAAGAATTTGTGCCAAGTCTATCTTCAAAATTTGGAGCTGAACTTGTGGTCGAATTTACTACAACTAGTGGGCCAAAAATCTGTCTTAGGGACTGATATTTTCATGTTGATCTCAGATCTGAAGGTGCCACGAATTTGTCATTTCTGGGTTGAAATTTGCTAGATTAAATACTGTAGTACCTTTGTGTTGATTTCCTGAGTATACCCAAGTGTTGGGAGGTGAAAAACAATTATTAAATCTCTGTTGAACACTGCATGTAATTGCTGATATTATTACTCTGAATGATGACCTCCATATGCAGTCATTTGCTCACTATAGTGGCTGGAAAAAGGGTAGATATACGATGGGGCAACTGCAGACTTGTGGTCATGTGGTGTCATCCTATTTGTTTTAATAGCAGGTTACTTGCCTTTTGATGATCCAAACCTCATGACATTGTATAAAAAGATATATAAAGCAGATTTTACGTGCCCTTCATGGTTTTCTTCTGGTGCAAAGAAATTAAGTACAAGGATTTTGGACCCAAACCCTAAGACACGAATTACAGTACCTGAGATTTTAGACAATGAATGGTTCAAGAAAGGTTATAAGCCACCCAAGTTTAATGAAGATGAAGATGTAAATCTGGATGATGTTGATGCTGTTTTCAATGATTCAGAAGAACATCTTGTTACAGAAAAAAAAGGAAACAACTCCAGAGGTGATGAATGCATTGAACTTATCTCTATGTCCCAGGGTCTCAATCTTGGCAATCTCTTTGAAATGGACATGGGTATGGTTAAGCGAGAAACGAGGTTTGCATCTAAACGCCCTGCAAATGAGATAGTATCAAAAATTGAGGAAGCTGCAAAGCCTCTTGGATTCAATGTGCAAAAGAGAAATTACAAGATGAAGATGCAAGGTTCAAAGACTGGAAGAAAGGGTCATTTGAATGTAGCTACAGAGGTATTTGAAGTAGCTCCTTCTCTTTTTATGGTTGAAGTCCGCAAGGCTGGAGGTGATACCTTGGAATTTCACAAGTTTTACAAGAACCTTTCGGCAGGCCTAAAAGTATCTCCAGAAAGCAGAGGAATCCGGGCATGCTGTTTGAGTTTGTTTTTAGGAAAAGCTATTGACATTGAAGCCTGGCAGCTAAACAGGATTATTTGCAAATTGTTGTTCATTTGTTGGAATGAGGAAGATCATTAATAAATGTAGCACAGTGTTAGCAGAAAACCAGTGAGGGGGACTGTGTTTTTAAATCACACAGCAGTTTCGTAGCGCGCTACGAAACTGCTGTAGGTGATAATTTAAAGTGCAGAGCAGCTAGTCTAACACGGTGAGCGGGAGTTGAGGAAGAGGAACAGCTGTCTATCAAAGACCACCTCCAGCACATCATAAATCTGGCATTACTCCATACTTGGGGTCATTAAAGGATTTGGGAGCAGGCTGCTATATTTTAGGAGAATGTTGGGAGACAAAGGGCCGACAAACAGGAACAGCTCCCTATATTTCAGGGTGATGGAAAACATATTATGTTAAGGACCAACAAACAACTGCAGACACCTTTCCAGCTCATAAAGTTTCCAGCTCATTTGAAAGGTGTGGTGATATGCGGTGTTTGGGAAGAATTAAAGAACAACAGACTTGTTTTTAAAGTGATGAAGAGTGATGGGAGACAAAAGCCGTGCAAACAGGGCATTTCCCTTAGTTAATTAATGAAGCCATCTACATGACTGGAATCCAAGGCCAGCTCATTCAGTACGTTCTCCTTCAACCATCTCAACTTAACTAAAGGAGGACAGCTGTCACAGCATTCAAGAAAGCATCAAGCATACGAGGAGAAAGGAATTAATGTTTTAGTTTGATTAGGATTGTGTGCAATTACATTTCAGCACTTTGTAATAAATACATTAAATAGCATATAGGAATAGTTAATAGCCACCTTCGAGGCTCCCCTCATGCTGGAGGAGGAAGCTCGAGGTGTTTTAGTTTTGCTTGCCTATATATGGGCCAAGGTTAGATGTAGAAAGGGTTGGATACTTAATAGAAAAACAGTGTTGCTTTGGGCCATTGTAAGACCTTTTTTGACAGTAACAGTAAAACAGAGTTATTCTCTTCTCAAGATTCTCGAAGGATTGTCATGATCAAATGTAGTGATGATGTGTGGTACTTTATGTATTTTATGGTTTTGTTGTATGCAATCACTCAGAATTCATAAATATATGCTCTGACTTCCTGTGTATACAGCAAGCTATGTTTTGGTGAAATATGTTTGACATGTAATGCTAAGAGCCTTGATTTCTATGAGGTCACTGTGTTTTCCTTGTTTACTTGATATTATAGACTCCATAGCCCAATGAGAGCTAGTTTGATGTGTTTCCAACCAGTTATGCTTTCATAAGTAAATACTAAATAAAGAGTTAGCCATCTAGTGTTTGAAGGATTTTGTCAAGAGTTGTGAGAGAGCCCTCTCTGATTAGGAAGGCTAATTCCTAATCTAAAGTATGGTCTGAAACAGTTACATGAGACCTTGCTTGGTTGCAGTCCCTAGTACTGGTTTTGTGATAACAGTATGGGCCATAAACCATCACCAAGGCCATCAGTTACAGTGCCTTTGGGTTCAACATCCCACCGTTCCTTGATCTGCACCCAATGTTCAATGTAGATCACCTTCGGCCATACTTTCCACCATTGTTGGACACATCTGACATTGAAGAACAACTCACACCAATAGAGCTCAACCCAGACTACATGGAACATGCCACAACTGATTAGATCATGGACACTCAGATCGAGAACAGTCGCCAACAAAGGATATAGCTATATCGTGTTCTCAAAGTAGGCCAACTCCTTCACCAGGGACTAGGTTTAACATAAATTTCCTCACCTCATGGAGGCTCTGCACGCAATGGGGACCATTGCTTCCTAAGGGGGCAGAATGATCAAGGTGGATATTGGTGGCAACTCGCTTATTCCACCTAGACCCCTAGTTAATTTCATCTGTTTCCTTCTTCATTTCAGCATTTACTATTTTTAGCAGTTTTTTGGGTCTTGAACTTTTGGAGCAGTTTTGACCCCCTAAATGACGTTTTTTTTTTTTGGTCCACGATACACCCATAGAAATACGTATGGGCCTATAATGAAACCTATAATACTCAAAGAAACCTTTCCAACAAGGTATCATATGCGCCAAAAGGAGATAATATGACCAAGTTATGACCCCTGGAAGTTAGTTGCCCAAGTAACCCCGATGGGGCCCACAAACTCTTGGTGTTACATCTCCTGGGGTTAGGGTTTTGGTTGTTTAGGGTTTTCTCATGTTTTATAATAATAAATAGGCCCTTGATCCTCATTGTAACATAGTTCAGAGGCATGTAGCCGACACATCTCTTCTCAGAGATAAGCTACCTTCGCTTGAGCTATCTTATTTCCATTCTGTTTGTAAGCATAGTTCAATATTTTTCTATTAATGAAATGAAGTGTATTTCTGCTGCATCTCTGTGTTTATGATTATATCTATAAGTTGTTGCGTTCTTGTTTAAGTCAGATTATATAGGCGGCCAACTCATTTCATCGTTCTGCAGCAATAACTCCCCCTACTCCAGGCGTGCGCCTTGGTTTGCCAGGTTGTCCACTACTGAATTGTGTTATCTCCGAACATGAATTAGGTGGAAGTCCTTGAAATGATGCATGAGATTGGAAATTATCTGAGCAATAGGGGGGATATCATGTCATAGACCTGAAATGGATTTCATGACCTGTTGTATAACCAACAACAAATCACACACAATCATCAAACTTTTGAAATCTCACTCTTTAGCTAGCTCCAAGGCTTTCCAAAGGGCCCAAAACTTCGCCTGGTTGTTGGTTGCTCATCTAAGACCCCATGCAAAGTTAAATTCCAAGTGTTTTTTGATGCTAAATAATGCCCCTCCCCCTCCTGCCACCTTGGAGTATAAATTCCCAATATTATCATAGGAAACCTCCTTAATTTTGTCAAAGGAGGAGAAAATTTGCCCATTAATTATGATTCATTTTGTGTTATTTCTATTAAGCCTCATCTTATCTTCTAACTTCTACGATATTTTTGTCATTTCTAACCCCCTTAGAATTCTAGGAGACTAATTTCATCACTTACTTGAGGATTTTTTTATTACCGCCTTATGCAGGGATTGCTCCACTCAACTTCTTTGGCATTCTCATACCTTTGTTCAAAGTTATTTTAATGGTCAACTGAGTCCCCATTTATTTATCCTTATTAGCTTTTTCATTTCATAGATCTACATTTGATCCAAGTGGATATTGGTGGCCCCCGTCTATTCCACTTGGACCTCCCAACACTATTTTCTAGCAGTTTCTTTCATCACAATTTTCTATTTTTGGCAGTTTTTGGGTCCTGAACTTTTGGAGTAGTTTTGAGGCCCTCAATGAAATTTTTTGGGGAAACAAACAAGATTCATGTTTGCAGTCAAAAGTTGTTGTCCTCGGATAGAATTTTCTAATGGGTTATCATGTATGCAAAATAGAGATCATATGCCAAAGTCACGACCCCGAGAAGTTGACATTCGAACTAACCCCATCGGGGCCCATAAATTTTGGTGCTTCATCTCCTAGGGTTAGGTTTTTGTATGTTTAGGGTTTCTCATTGTTTCTTCATAATAAAAATGCCTACGAACCTCATTATAACACAGTTCAGAAGACATGTAGTCATCACATCTCTTCTCAGAGATATGCTACCATTACCTAAGCTAGTTTGCTTTGATTTTGCACGTAAACGATTTTCAACATTTGTTATTTATTAATTGAAGTTCAGTTTCACTATATCTCTGTGTTTCTATTTAAATCTGTATTTCATTTCCTTCCTTCATAAATCTAGATAAACATTAAATTTCCTACCTATTTTCTTATTGGCTCACCAATTTTTAGCGTCTCTTTCGATCTCACCATTAGATTTCTCATTTGTGGTTGAAGATATATCTTAAGGGTTTCAAGGATATTTTGGTGAATGAAAAACCTCTTCTTCTTCCTTTGATTCTCGCTCCTCTTAGTTTTGAACATGGTAATCTTCTAATTGTGGCATTCTAGCCTCATCATCCTAATATTATTTGAATCTCTCCTTTTTCCAAAAACTTTCTTGTCCCTCCTTGGGCCCAAGTGTCCTTTTACAAATGTTGGATTGTTAGGAGAGAGTCCCCCAAGATTGCCAAATTTTGAATGTGTAAATCTTTAATGAAAGTTGACCTAGTCCCCAGGAATAACTGATCACTAATTTTCCATGAGGGTCGTGTATAACCCCTTCCCCTCTTTGCCACCCTTGAAAAAAAATTGAATATTACTAAACAAGTAACACAAAAAATTTAGGGATTTTTTTCAAAAGGAAATAATACTAAATAAAGATTCTCGTGTGTATTCATAATTACAAAATAAGGAATATTGAAATTTTAGGGAAAAAAATTGAAAGAGGAACTATATTAAATAAAGATTTCTATGTCCATTTATATTTTATAATGTATGTGATGATATATGACCATCAAAATTATATTTTTTTGGTTAAATAATATTTTTTTTTAACTTTATTCATAATATTTCTATGAACATTTTTATAAATCTTTAAGCATTTTTCATCTCTAACATCTTCTAATTTTTTAATTTTCACTAAATTTTTATAATTATACATTAATTATTAATTATGGTTTACAAATAAAATTATTCTTTTTGTAAAAATTCTTATCTGCTCCAATATTTTTTAAATATTTTATTTTAATTTAATTTTATAGCATTTTTAAAATTAAATCTAAAAGCAAAAAGGTATAGGGTGTAAAATAATGATTCTATAACCATATTTAAATCTAAATAATAAGCTATAAAAACTTAATAATTACAAAAATCTTACAATATAACAAGATTCTTAACTATGAATATTCACCCTCATTTTACCATGGATATTACTCACTTCTAAATAGGTTTTGTTACAATACCATGGCTTATCAATACCACATGCCCAAAAACAATAATTCATTTCAAAATCAAAATATTTGACTAGGTGAAAATAAATTATATATATATGAGTTATGACTTGGTCAAATTACATCAAAACAAAAAGAAAAATAATAATAATTATAGTTATAATTATAAATATAATTATTTATGATTAATAATAAAACCAACCTAGATCCATTTTAATTTCAGATCCACCAAGCCTTCTAGGGATCAAATCCTGGTTATACAAATCAGTTTTGAATACAAAAACAAGTTTGATCCCTTTCGACACTTAGTAGATAGGAAATTAAGATATATCTAGGTTGCTTCTATATATTGCAAATTCAATGCATTTAACAATTGCAATCATTTAATTACTCTACTTCTTTACATTTTCATCACATAATTTAAACATTAATTATGATTCACAAATAAAGCTAATCCTTAAGAAAGTATTAGTACCAATATTTATAATGATTAATTTTAAGTTTTTTGTATTTTGTATTTTTATATTTTATTTATTTTTTAATTATATTTTAATTAAATTTTTATTTGATAGTGGAGATTTCTACAGTTATTCATATTGCTTTAGAATTTTGGATATGAATTGTGTAGAGGTTTTCCTTGCCCCACGTTTCTAGTGGACACTCCACCCATCTTTAGGTACTAGAAAAGCACATAGATATTAAGCGTGATAACTGATCAACCTTTTAAATAATGAAACACTGGCATAATGCTCAATCAAGCGAAAATATTAATAATTATTTAAAAATTTAAAAATTATGAATGGTCTAGAGATGGAGGGCCAACAAATTTAAAAGTCAAAGAATTGCATACCGAAATAAATAAATAAATGAGAATTAGATCAAAATTAAGAAAGTATATTCCATTAACCATTATGATTCACCGATAAATTATTATTATTATTGAGAATTATTATTTGAAACTTGGTATAGAAATTTAAATTTAAATTATATACATATATCTATCTATCTATATATATATATATCCAAAAAATTAAATATTATTAAATGATTAATAGTTTAACTAAATTGGTAAGGAACAGAGGATAAAGTTTTATAAATAAATTTATTTATAATAACTTAAAAATATATATTTAGATTAATAGCCTAAATTTTATATATATATATATATATATATTCAAAACAAAGAATAATTTTAATATAAGAAGAATGTCAAACATTGAAGATATAATATATCTATATATATATATATATATATATATTATTAATTTTGATGATGGTGGTGGTGGTGGTGGTTAATGTCCACTCAGACCAAACTTTAGTGTATAGGACCTAAAGAAACGAATTATTTAGTTTGATTTAAGATTTTATTCCTATGCTCAAAAATCTTGGAGAGAAGCCTCCCGAGCTCACTGTAATTTTGACAACGTAAAAGGCTAGGAAGGCCAGTATCACAACAAGGACTTTGAAACTGAGATCTAATGTGGTTGTACACGGGGCACTCTAGGAGGAAGTGATTTTCATCCTCGATGTTCGTATTCTCACAGAGATGGCAGAACCTTTCCATCCATGGTGTTTTAGGAACTGCCCAATGACCCGTTTCACTATGGAGCTCATGAGAGTTCGTTCTAATCTTGGCTATATTAATTTTCTTCTTTGAGCTAGTTAAAATAGAGAGATACTTTTGATCTTCTAGGGTGGGGTTGATGACCTCCTTATAATATCTTAATTTTCTTTTAGCTGCTAAATCTTTCTCACACCACATTTTTTCTTTGAACTTAGAAGTAACAATATTTTTAATGTTATTAATGTTTTTCAATGCAACATTCTCGTCGATCTCCCAATGGCTTAACCAGGCCCTATTGTCTTTATACCAACCTCATTTGAGCCTTAGGTGGTTTTGGTTGGAATTAAAGCTAGCATAGGAAGTCTATGGTCTCCTATGTTATTGAGTTTGTGCTTGTACAACAGAAGCCTAGCGATAGGGGAAAGACCCACTTCTATAAGGAGAATAGGATAGGGTGTGTTGCTTTTAATTTTGAGGTTATACGTTATAAAATGCTTATGGATTTGCTTACTCTTTCTCCAGGATTCTCTAGAGATGCTACAACCCCAAACCTCACATCCATATAAGATAACCAGAGTGACTAAAGTTTCAAAGAGGAACTTCCTTCTATCCCACATTACGAGGTTTGCCGTTTTACAATTATTTTCAAGACCAAAATAAACTTTCCATCCCCCATTAATCTTTTTCTCAATGCTATAGTTCCAGTTGATCTTGTGATGAATATCAATTCCTAGGTACTTGTAGGAAGACACTTCCTACAAGTTACTATTGTCATACATAAAATTAGCATAAGTGTCCTTCTTGGATTTGATAATCATAACTTTTGTTTTGTCAGTGTTAACAATCATACCCGTGGAAGAGCAGAAATCCTTAAGAAGTATAAGTTGCTTATCAAGATCAGATGGGACCTTGTGAGAAGAACAATATCGTTAGCATAGAGAATAAGGATGATAACTATCCCAGCTAAGATCGTGCTAGCACATCTTGCTTCCTCTAAACAACCTTCTAGCTTGTCGATGTAAATGCAAATTTAAATATTATTAAATGGTTAATAGTTTATCTAAATTATAATAAATAGACTAAATGATAGCGGACAAAGGAGAAAGTTTTATAAATAAATTTATTTATAATAACCTAAAAATATATATTTAGATTAATAACTTAAATTATGAAGATTCTCGGTAGAAATCACATAGGATAAAATTTTGGCAACATGTTTCGAACTAGCTAGTGTGGGCGTTTCAAATCAGCTAGTGTGGGTGTTTCGAACCAGCTAGTGTGGTTCATCAGCAGGGATGAAGATGCAGATCATGGCAAAGGCTTAATAATAATTTTACCCTCCCTTTTGATTGCTTTGTTTAATTTTAGTCTCCTTTAATTATTATTTTTGTTATAAGATCTTGACTCATTGTCTTGACTCTTATTTATTTTATTTATTTAGGCTCCGTTCCCTGTATTTGGTTGACTTGGATTGTTTGTTTCTTATTAATGTTTACATTTTTCGATCTTTCTTAATTATTATTATCAAAGAATATTATTTGATCTTAATAATCATTATTAAAATATTAATTTTCATAAACTAGCCATTATATGATCTTTTGGTCTCTTCATTGCCCTTTATTTAAGCCCATGCCATGATCTGCATCTTCATTTGGTGGTGATGATGAACCACAATAGCTGGTTCGAAACGCATTGGCAAAATTTTCTCCTATGTAATTTTTACCGAAAAGACTCTTCTTAATGTAATATGGATCACAAAAACATGAATTTAGAACTTAAATTATATATTCTCTCTCTCTCTCTCTCTCTCTCTCTCTCTCTCTCTCTCTCTCTCTATATATATATATATATATCTAAAGAGTAAGAATTGAGTAAGGCTCAATTTTTTTTTTTGTAAGTCAAATTTCTATTCATAGTTTCAAAAGGTAATACATTAGAGGAAAAACGCAAGTAGTCTCACCTCAACCTGGTTTTTTGACTACTGCCGAAAGCATATGACAATGAAATAAAAAACAAAAGAGAGATATAGTCTAGAATTTCAAAGGGCATAGGCCCCAGTAAATAGACATAACTTATAAAACACTTGTATCCATGCTAGTCGTTAGAGGTGATGGAGGTTGGGTTGTCTGAAGTTGTACTAGGAGGTGGCGAAGGATGAAAGGAGCACTGGACATGCTCCTCAAATTGGGCCATCTAGGCCTTCAGTTTCTCGACCTTCTCTGATAGCAAATTCTGGCCACACCAAACCACCACAACATGCTCCTAGGTATGACATTGGAAATAATGCATTTTTTTCAGAGTTGCTATCAATTCGACGTGCTCCTGCTGTCTAACCCGCTCTGAATTCTCCAGAAGATCCAGATTTGAATGAACCTCATCTCAACAATGCTCCATGCATTAGCCTTGTCACTGACCACGACCACCCTTATGCACCGACACACGACGCCCGGAACCACAATGACGAACCGAACCCCCTCGCTGCAGAACGAGTGGAGCAAGGTGGTCTTGACTCCCAGTTGAGCCCTCGTGTCTACCACCTTGAACTGTTGATCCTGCACGTTCAGAACGCCCCAACCAACCACCACCTCTGCCCCCTGAAGCTGCACGGCTCGAACCTGCTGCACTTAGACCTTCCAGACTCCTTCCACCACTGCTCGAGTAGAGGTCAGGACTTATCCACACTTGGCCTGCCTGAATTAGGCGACACCTGGGATGAGGACCGCCTTGAGTGAGGAACCGACTGCATGCTTGAAACCCTGACACCACCCAAGCAAGATGAAGACCACCCTTCCAATAGCTCCCAAACAATCCACATAGGGGTCAAGACCACCAACTCTGGTTGAACCTCCTGTCCCTCTGGTGCCGGACACCTACAACTTACAAATCTATTTCCCACCTCGAACCAGCAACATATTCCTCCCCTAAAGTGACCCCTCACAATTCCAGCAAACCAAAACCCACGTCAGGCTTGCTAATGGCACCACCCTGTAGCTTAAGACCCTGTGAACTAGCTGGGGAGGCACACTTCAATAATATCGCTCCACCAAAAGCAAATTCGCAACCAACCTAGACTGAAACCGCACTAAGCAAACCAAAAGCCACAACAAACCACCCCTGTTAGATGCATATACACCACGTTCCTTTCAGACTTGCTCTTTCCAAGCCCAATTCGGTAATTGACAACTACCCACACGCAACAACAGTGGAAAAACCTTCTATGACAATGCCAACCCTTCGGCTGGCCCAAAGCACTTCTGAAACACCCTCATCTTCTCCCAACAATCCAAATAGAGGTTCCAAAACTCTCACCGTTGCAGAATGACTGTCAAACACCCCCACCACCCTCCATAAAGTTAATGCGCTCACCACCCTCTACAAGACCCAATGTGACTTGAGGTTTCCCACATCAATATTACTGTCTCTCATATTCAAGGTAATATGGGAGGGCCGTGAGGCCAACCTGCCATCTTGTAGCTACGTGATTACCATAGGTGCCCACATGTTCCCTCGAGAACATCCTCCTCTCCGTTCCTCATCCCCATGAGGAAAAAGCTCAGAATAATTTTAATATATATATATATTTTTAATTAATAATATTTATAGCATATATTATCATATATTAACCAATATTGAATCCACTTTAAGCTATTAATATTTATAGCATATATTATCATATGTTAACTAATATTGAATCCATATCAAATTCATTTATAGCACATATTATCATATATTAACCAATATTAATCACATATATTTATAGCATATATTATCATATATTAATCCATATTGGTTAAATACTTTATAGCATATATTCCTCATTAAATATTAATATTTGAAATTATTAATGACTTGAACATATATTCTTCATGAAATATTAATCCCATAAATATTACTTATAGGATTAATAGTTAAAATTATTTAGGAATATATGTTCAATCTTTGCCCACCTCAAGGAGCACATTGCAGACAACACCCACCAAAGAGTGGCTAAATTGCAGAAAACACCCACCAAAGAGTGGCTAAATATGTCATAGCTAAGCACTCTCATAATACAAAGCATCTCATTTGCTTTGATCAGGTTTGTCCCCAAGCTTATATACGTGTTCATAACTCCCTTATCATCAGGGAAGTTTTAGAAATTGAAAAGCATCCCAATAATTTCAATAGGGAAGATGGCTATATGCTTAGCCACTCCGGGAAGCCTATAATCCATAACTTTCTTTTTCTTAACCCCCTCTCCCTTCCGCCTTCCGCCCTCACTCCTGTCTTTCCTCCTCTTTCTTTAAACTCCCTTAAAAAAATTGTTATTTCATTTATAAGGAAAAAAAAATAATCTTATTTCCATCTCCAAATAAAAATATATTCCTAAATAATTTTAGCTATTAATGCTATAAATTATATTAATTAAAAATTCTTTTTATATTAAAATTGTTGTGAGCCTTAAAATTTGGATGCTTTCGAAACCTAGCCGCGCTTGAACGCCGCTCTGCAACTACGCCTGCGCCTGAGGCCATTCTCGGCCCTGTGGCCGCCCCAGAGGCTCTCCCGAGTGGTGCTTCGTCCTGCAAGGCGTTCCTACGGTGCATTGCCCCTGCAATCAGACGGATCGCTTCTCCGAGCAGACTGGAAAGACTATGCCCGTCGAGGTTTGGGTGAGCTCGATCCGGTCGAGCTAAGGCTTCTTTAATGGAGTCTTCAGCGCCCCCCCTCTCCGAAGCCGAGGCCTTTGCTAAACTTCTGAATTCTCTACCAAAAAAGAAAACAACAGAGGCTGCGAAATTTGTGAAACGCCTGGATGATATCCCAGAGATCTCGCTCCCTCCTGAGAAACCGATTCAGGTCGCCCTTTCCTTGTCTGAGCGCGCCTTGGTGGGACAGTTCACAGGACTCTGGCCCTCCCCCAAAACCACAGAGAGCTGGGTCGCAAGGAACTGGGCGCCGCTGATATCAGGCAAAGTCACTTCGTATTTCCTGGGGAAGGGTTTCTTCCTGTTTGAATTCTCTGAAAAGGAAGATAAGGATCTGATCCTCCGTAATGGACCCTATTTCATGGGCCCCCAGGGACTGTATCTCAACAAGTGGACGCCTGACTTTGATCCAGCAGTTGACGTGCCCACTACCGTTCCTGTGTGGGTTAGATTGCCCAACCTGCCAATGCATTGTTGGAACTGGGAGTCCCTTAAGCACATCGGGAATACCCTGGGCAAATTCATTGATCGAGCAAACAGTAAAGATCAATACGACTGTGCTAGAATTTGTGTTGAAGTTGACCTCGAGGTTGGCCTGCCTGAGGCAATAAAGATCAGGGTTGGAAGCTGGACGCATGTTCAAAAGCTGGATTATGAGCAGCTTCCGTTCAAGTGCAGGAAGTGCCAGGTCTACGGTCATTTTGCTAGAGGATGCCCAAAAAATACTGAAGCGGAGAAAGGCAAAGAGGAAGGATGGACGCAGGTTAAAAGGACCAAAAGCAAAGCCCCTAGAACAGGAAATACTAATGGTAAAGCTCCCCAAACAGGCTCAGGGCTTCAAAATCCACACATGGAAGAGCAAGGAAATAAATTTATACAGCTAAGTTCAACATTAGAGGTTACCCAAGATCTGGAGACACAAAATGAAGGATCGCCCCAAAAAGAGCCCCCCCAGGGATCAAAGCAAGCCGATAGTAAAGCAGACAGAATGGAAGATATACCCTCAGAAGAGGCTGAGGAAGTACAAGGCTCAGAGGACTCAGAAGAAGAAGGTGAAATAGGTGAATCGCAAACCTCGGCCAGAAGATCTTTGAGAGGCCGAAAATCTGCCCGTGAAAAAAGAGAGCAGGAGACCTACAAAGACAAACTGCAAGGAAGTCAACCCACCCTCGAGAAACTCCTGGATAAAACTCCGAAGATGAATAGAAACTAGCCCCAGAGCTCTAAAGGAGCTCCCCATTCCAAAAGCAAGTGATGAAGATCATCTCATGGAATTGTAGGGGTATGGGGAGCAAAATAAAAGAAGAAGCTATCAAAAGTCTGATAAGATCTGAATCTCCTGACATATTCCTCATCCAGGAGACTAAAATGGAGGACAAGGCCTTCCTCCATATTGGCAAAAATCTGTGGAAAGGAAGTGAAGGGCAAGCTGTCTCAGCCAGGGGTGCCTCAGGAGGCCTGGGCACCCTCTGGAATGCAAACAAATTTACAAGGGTGAAAGAGATCGCCAACACTCATTGGGTGTTCTCAAAGCTGAAGAACGTTGACTCAGATGAGACCCTTTGTCTCTTCAACGTGTATGTTCCAGTCAGCGCAGGAGAAAAAAAAATTGCCGGGATTCTATTAGAGGCTTGGCAGACTTTGAGGACATATCAAATATCATCATCGTCGGGGATCTAAATCTCACTTTAACTATGGATGAAAAACGTGGAGGGAGCATTGTAAGGGATCCAGCGCGAGAATGGGTTGAGGATCTGCTCCAGGACTGGGACATGATCGACATCAAACCTTCGTCGGGAAAATATACCTGGTCCAACAAAAGACTCGGCCCGGGCCATATTGCTGCAAGGTTAGACAGATTTCTTGTTCAAAGTTCTTTTCTTCTACTTGGTCTAGAATCTAGAATGCATATTCTCCCTTGTAGTGTTTCTGATCACAGGCCCATCAAACTTGATCTCTTGGCTCACTGGGATCAAGGCCCCATTCCTTTTAAATTCAGCCCCCTATGGGTCAAGGAACAAACCTTTATGCATTTAGTAAAAGATACTTGGAAGCAACCAGTCAATGGCTCTGCGTTCTTTGTATGGGAGGAAAAGCTCAGGAGAGTGAAGGCTGCATTGAAAAATTGGGCAAAATCACTCCCAAACCCAGCAGTGGAAAGGAAAAAGTTGCAAGAACATCTTGAGATCCATCACCTTAATTCAGAAAATGAAGAGATCACAAAAGAAATTCTCGAAAAAGAGGCGGACCTTCAGCAAAAGCTGCTTAAAGCAAGCCTGGCCGAGGAAGAGTACTGGAGGACCAAATCTCACAGGCTTTGGCTTAAGGCAGGAGACAGGAATTCATCCTTCTTTCATAAGCAAGCCCAAGCACGGAAAAATTTTAATTCCATCTCAGAAATCAAGGAAGAGAACATCATCCATAGAGACATTCAAAGCATAAAAAATGCTGCCTTCCTCCATTTCAAAAATCTATATAGTGAAAAAGAGGGGCAGGGTCAAATCTCAACGTCAGTAAATGAGGTTCCCACCCTGATTTCTGCCAGAAAGAATCAGTTTTTGGAAGCAGAAGTCACAAATAATGAAATCAAATCCGCCCTCTTCTCTATGGAGCCGGACAAGGCCCCGGGCCCAGATGGCTTTACTGCCAGATTCTTGTAGAACTGTTGGCAGATTGTTGAAAAAGATTTATGCAGAATGGTCCAGAAATCTCAAGCCTGTCAGAAAATAGGGGGAAGCACCAACTCGGCTTTCCTGGCCCTTATCCCCAAGGAAAGAGGTGCCAACTCCTTCTCCAGATTTCGTCCTATATCTCTTCGCAATATAGGCTACAAACCGATAACAAAAGTGATCGCAAACAGACTGAAAACAATCCTCCGTGAGAATCAGGGGGGCTTTATTTAGGGAAGACAGATAGTGGACAACTATATCCTGGTCCAAGAGGCGATTCATTCAAGCTTGGCCCGGAAAGAGAAAGGAATGGTTGTCAAACTAGATCTTGAAAGCGCCTTTGACAGGGTGAGACATAGATTCCTGCTGGATGTCCTTCACAAATTCAGGTTTGGTCTCAATTTTATCAAATGGATCAAGGCTTGTATCAGTGAGCCATGGATTGCCCCCTTGGTGAACGGGAGAGCCACTGACTTCTTCAAAGCCTCTAAAGGGCTGAGGCAAGGGTGTCCTCTCTCCCCCCTGCTCTTTGTCCTCCAAGCCTCAGTACTCAGCTTCCTCTTGAATAAAAAACAGTCAGAACAAGAAATAATGGGAATAAACATTGCAAGAGGCGTTAAAAGCATAAATCATGCGCTGTTCGCGGATGACTCTCTTTTGCTGGGTGCTGCCTCCTTGGCCTTGGCTAAACGATTTAAAGATGTGGTGGACGCCTATTGTGAAGACTCAGGAAGCAGTCTCAATAAAGGCAAATGTCATGTCTTCTGCTGGAATGCCTCTGCCAGATCGCTCCAAGCCATTTCTAACTGTTTTGGCTTCGCAACCACCTCTTCTTGGACATCATTTAAGTACCTGGGGCTCCCTGTCTTTCAAAAAAAGGCTCTCAGCAGAGAATGGCTGCCATTGTTAGAAAAATTCAAAACTAAAATTAAATCCTGGGGATACAACTGGCTCAACCTAGCAGGCAAGACAATGCTAATAAAAGCAGTATTGAACAATCTACCCATTTTTCAGACAGGAGTGATGATGGCTCCCATTGGCATAATGAGGAAAATGGAGGATTACATAAGAAACTTTTTTTGGAAAGGTGGCAAAGCTAACAAGAAGAGAATCCCCTTAATAAGCTGGAACACAATTTCTCTACCCAGAATGGAAGGCGGTTTGAATTTTAAAAATCTCAGCAATCAAAATATAGCCATGGGTGCAAAATTGCTATGGAGGATCATCGCCCCAAAGCCGGGTTGGGCGCAGCTTGCACTGTGGAAAAAATACTATTGTGGGCAGAGAACACGCTGCCTGGACAATCCTAAGACAATCACAGGATCGATGATTCACAAGCTGTGCGAAAAAGCCTCCGCCTTGATTAAGCAATATGCGCACTGGATTCCTGGTAATGGACAGCGCATCCAAATATGGGACGATTGCATTATGGGCAGCGATCCACTTGCTGATGACCGATCTCTGGTCTCACTGAAAGAATGGTTGGACAACGCAGGTATCAAAACGCTGTGGGATTTATCCCACTGGGAAAACGATGACTGGTAGCGATGGAAAAACTTAGAGGTGCCACCGAATCTTGTCAAAGACTACGCTACATTTCTCTCCCACCTAAAAGGCAAAGCCCCAATGAATAGAAGGAAAGCAGACACCCGGGGATGGGGCCCGACCCCTGGAAATTACACTGTCTCGCAGGGATATAATCAGCTCTCTCAACATCCTAATGTTCCGCCTGATCCGAAGCCCTGGCAGGGGATCTGGTCATCAACAACGTTCCCCAAAATCGACTCCTTTTGTTGGCTTCTATGTCATCACAGAATTTTGACAGAGGATAGGCTCCGGAAAAGAGGATTTATAGGGCCCTCTCGCTGCTCGCTGTGTGGGGAACATGAAGAAAATGCCTCCCATATGATGCTGTTCTGTAAATTTGCTGCAGATCTGTGGAAGGAGGCTTTAAGCCCATGGAGCATGGATTTCGTTCCCCCTAATCACTGCTCATAATTGTTCTCAAATTGGAAGCGAATGTACCCTGGTGGCACTGCTCAGAACCCCCATATCAAAGAAGCATGGCTCGCCCTTCCCAAATTAATCTGCTGGCACATTTGGCTGGAAAGAAACCAAAGGATTTTTAAGGATAAGAAGAGCGATCCTAAGATAACCTGGGTAAAAATTAAAAGTCATCTCAAAGATTGCTTGGGAGACCAGCTAGACATGACGGATCTCAGTGAACAAGAAATTGTATGGGGAGCCTCCCTGGATCTCCAATTCTCTGATAGAGTAAAGGCCCCCTCTCCTCCGCTAAAACATTGGCAAATCCGCCTTAAAGATACAGAATTTGCTGAGTTTTGCATCAAAAAGGCGAGGAAAGCTCTCTTTTTTGACGGTGCAGCAAAAGGCAATCCAGGCACTTCTGGAGCTGGTGGTGTTATCAAAAGCGCAGAGGGCAGAATTGAAGCTAGATACGCTTGGGGAGTGGGCATTAACACCAGTATTCAAGCTGAAGCACTAGCTCTCCTCCAGGGGCTTAAGGTGCTCAAGTTCTTGGGAATCAAAGATGCAGTTGTTTTTGGGGACTCTCAGACTATTATAAAGGCCATTGTGGACAACTCCTCTCCTTCAGATTTAAGATTATCTAGATTGCTGAGCAGAATTAATTCCCTGACAAACTCCTTTCAGAGTTTGGAATTCCTTCACATAAAGAGGGACAACAACAAAGAAGCTGATGCCGAAGCCAATAAAGCGGCTCTCCTCCCTCTCGGAAATCTTATAAGAGACGGAGACGAAGGCTGGGATCCCATCCCCTAACTGTCCGTTAAAAATGTTTTACTGTCTATTATTGAAGCAGTTTGTTTGCATCTACAAATTAGGAAAGATAGAGAAATTTGCAAGAAATATAGAATGCAAAATTTGCAGGCTCATTAGGAGGATAGTTATATGGTTCCTGGTTGAGGCGAAATCTGAGCCCTCCCTTCCTCTTTGTAATCTGAATTGAGGCATTTCAGCCAAGAATTAATATATCATTCTAACCGTTTCTGTAAAAGAAAAAATCGTTGTGACCCTTGGCTCAATTCTTACTCTTTATATAACATATATAAAATTTAGGCTATTAATCTAAATATATATTTTTAGGTTATTATAAATAAATTTATTTATAAAACTTTCTCCTTTGTCCCCTACCATTCAATCTATTTATTATAATTTAGCTAAACTATTAACTATTTAATAATTTTTATTTATTTATTTATTTTTATTTTTATTATTATTATTATTATTTTTGTTTTTCAGAAATTCTTTTATTTATTAAAAATGAAAGTAATGAAATATATATATAAATCTATTTTCAAACTTTGACTTAATTTATCAAGTATTAAATTAAAATTTATTAAATTATATAATTTTAGTTATTAATCCTATAAATAATTTAATTAAAAATTCTTTTTTGCCCCTAGAGGTGCTCTACAGTCCAGTTAATGACATAGTATATGAGGGAGATGTTGTCACCTAACACATTAAAAAATTAAAAAATATGTATATATATGTGTAGGCTAATATATGCATATGTAAGAGATGTTGTGTATAACGTTACTTTAAAAAAATTAATAATGATGTTGTGCATAACTTTACTTAAAAAAAAAATTTAATAATGTAATTTCTTCATTGAGCCTAGATCCGATGTCTATGTATGCTAGAAATGTGTAATGAAAAGTAATATAATGTTAACATTTTGACTATGTCAAAACTTTAATATATGTATATGCAAGAAATGTTGTGCCTAAAGTTACTTTAAAAAAATTTAATAATGTAATTTCTTCATTGAGCCTAGATCTAATGTATATAGTATGCTAGAAATGTGTAATGAAAAGTAATATAATGTTAACATTTTGACTAGGTCAAAATTTAATATAGGTATATGCAAGAGATGTTGTGAGTAACATTATTTAAAAAAAATAAATAATAATGTAATTTCTTCATTGAGCTTAGATCTAATGTATATAGTATACTAGAAATGTGTAATGAAAAGTAATATAATGTTAACATTTTGACTAGGTAAAAAAAAATTAAAATAAGGTAGAGATGAACTTAATGTAATGTAAACATTGTAACTTAATGAAAATAGAGTTAAAATAACAAAAAAAAACCTATAAAAATTAAATAATAAAAAAATAAAAATGACTCATGGTATTGACCCATGGTTTTAAAAACCCATGATATTGACTCATGGAATTCCTCTCGAACATAATCTATTTAAGGGGGGATTAAACTGACCTAGATTCATGTTAGTTTGATGTTATATTTAGATACATAATTAGTTGTAGAAAATGATGGCGTTGAATCCATGTAGCCTATAAACGTAAAACCTTCTTGTAAAAGTAAACTTTTTTTATGGATATGTTGGCACTAGGCATTGGTTTGCAGAGGTGGGGAAGTATTAGGAAAAATGTACTTATTACATTTTATCTAATATTTTTTCCTACCTCCATCCACTTTTTTTTTTTTTTTGACAGAAACGAGTAGATTGTTGTATTAATTCTTGGCTGAAAAGCCGTAATTCAGTTTACATAGAGATGCACAATGATCAGATTTCTCTTCTATCCGAATCCATTTGATTTCCCCTCCACTGAACTTGCATTTTTTACTAGCTGCAGTTCTTACAACTTTGTCTATCTTTCCTAGACTGCTAATACAGACAAACTGCTTCATTAAAAGACAGTAAAACATTTTAAACAGGCTGATTTAAGGAATGAAATCCCAGCTTTCCTCTCCATCTCTTAGAAGCGTTCCAGGAGGGAGAAGCACCGCTTTGTTAGCTTCTGCATCGACTTCTTTATTGTTTTCTCTTTTAACATGCAAGAACTCCAGATTCTGGAAAGTGTTAATCAGAACTCTAATTCTGCTGATGAGTCTTGCTAGTCTTACATCTGATGGAGTGGTTTTATCCACCATGAGCTTAATTATGGACTGAGAGTCTCCAAAGATGATTGCGTCTTTGATGCCCAGATAGGTGAGCATCTTGAGTCCCTGAAGGAGAGCCAAGGCTTCAGCTTGAATGATGGAGTTGAAGCCCACTCCCTAGGCATATCTAGATTCGATTCTGCCGTCTACATTTTTAATGACCCCACCAGCTCCAGAATTGCCGGGATTTCCCTTTGCGGCTCCATCAAAGAACAATGTTTTCCTTGCCTTTATTTTGCATAATTCATCTAGATCTTCAGTATTGAGGCGAATTTGCCATTGGTTTAGGGGAGAGGGGGACCTGATTTTGTCAATGAATTGAAGGCCCAACGAATTTCCCCAGGCTGCGTCTTGATCACTGAGGCCTTCCCTGTCCAACTGGTCTCCCATACAGTCCTTCAGATGACTTTTGATTTTGATCCAGATCATTGCAGGATCACTCTTTTTGTCATTAAATATCCTGCTGTTTCGTTCCAACCAAATGTGCCAACAGATGATTTTTGGCAGCGCGATCCAGGCTCTTTTAATCTGCTGGTTTTGAGTGCCACCAGGGTACCTGTATGCCCAGTTAGCAAACAGTTCTGAGCAGTGGGTGGGCGTGATGACTTCGGCGTTCAGAGGACTTAGCGCTTCTTTCCAGAGAGCCATAGCGAAATTGCATGACAGCATCAGGTGGGCGGCTGTTTCCTCATCGTTTCCACATAGAGAGCAGCGCGAGGGGCCGTTGAATCCTCTTTTCCGCAATCTGTCTTCCGTCAGAATCCGATGGTGGCCAAGAAGCCAACAGAACACATCGATCTTGGGGATCGTAGGGTGAGACCAAATCCCCTGCCAGGGTCTCGGGTCAGGCAGCGCATATGGTTTCTGAATGAGCTGCTTATAACCCTGAGCGACAGTATACTTGCCTGGGATCGATCCCCAACCTCGTTTATCTGCCTTATTGATATTTAGAGGTGCTTTGCCATTAAGATGATTTAGAAGATTGGAGTAGTCTTTAGTCAGATGCGGAGGTACCTCAATGTTTCTCCAGCGCTGCCAGTTATTATTTTCCCACTGTGACAAATCCCACAGAGTTTTGACTCCAGCGCTGTCCATCCAGTCTTTTAGCAGGGACAGAGAGCAGTCATCCACAATGGGGTCGCTGCCCATAATGCTGTCTTCCCATATTTTGATACGTTTCCCGTTCCCCGGGATCCAATGCAAGTGCTGTTTGATTAAAGCAAGGGCTCTGTCACACAGTTTTTGGATCATAGTTCCAGAGATGGTTGTTGGATTATCAAGACAGCGGGTTCTCTGTCCACGGAAGTACTTCTTCCATAATACAAGTTGAGCCCAGCCTGGCTTTGACGCGATTATCCTCCATAGCAGCTTTGCACCCAAGGCAATTGGTGAGCTCCAGTATTGTAGCAATAATGCTACAACTCCTGGGGCTTCCTGTCTCTTAATTTTATCAACCCGGTAGTTCGTACAAACTTGGAAGCGACGGTGCTGTATGCACAAGTACTAGCTCTTGTCGCAGCTGTCACTTGGTCAGCTGGCACAAGTCCGCTAGGGCTCAAGCCAACTTCTATAGGCTTTCAGAAGAAGCTTGTTAAATGATGGACGAAAGCTAGCTCAAAGAAGATTAATCTACTTGGCAAAAATGAACTAAAAGCAAATCAAAACATGGAAACCCTAGGAAACCCTAATTTAACTAGTCTAACCTCTATGATGCAAAGAATGTGAAGGAAACTTCTACCGATGCCATTACTTCTAATAAGTGAAAATGCATGAATCTAATCTACTTGCATCTTAAAAGACATGTTTTTGTATTTTTTTCTTTAAGTGGATGGAGTGATTGTGATTTTGTGCTTATTAGGGTTTGGTTGTGCAGATGTGATGCGGAAGGAAGGAAAGCTTGGGAAAGGTTGGGGAGGCTAGGAGAGGTCCCCAAAGATCCTTAGCATCAGTCCACAGAGGTTCCTCATGTTCAGAGGCTCAGCAACCGAGTGAGTGGCCTCCTACAGGATGTCTGCAGGGGATTCTATAGGAAACGCAGGGGTTTCTACATGAAGTCTACAAATTGCTACAGGATGACCTACCGTGGGTGTTTGAAGTGATGGTGGAGTGATGGAATGGTAGGGGGAGATGTGCAAGGTAGGAATAAAGCTGGTGATGGCTCAGGAGTGGAGAAGTAGGATGGAGAACGAGTGTATGAAGTGGGTTGATGGATGGAAGGTTATAACAACGAAATGTCTAAAGAATGAAGTTACGTGAGGAGTGGAGGAGTTTGGGAGATAACAGAGCGGAGCAGAGGTCAAGGATGTGGTTGTATGCGTGATCAAGACGAAGAAGAAGGTAATAGAACGATGAAGAGCAGTGTAAATAAAACAAATGGCTTATGACTGTCACCAAGATGAAAATTCATTAACCTATGCTACCTGTGCTATGAACTCAATGAACAGCAATATAAAGCGTGTAGAGGAATGTGCATGAAGCGGTGATGAAGGTGTATGGTGCAAGAGTGAAGTGCATGGAAAGATCTATCATAAACGAGACTATGTTGCAGCATGTATAAAGTGAAGAACTGCGTATTTTTGTGGTTGGTATAGGCTGCACTCCAATCTCCAAACAGAGATGGCAGTGGAGACTTCCTCAACCTTTTTTCCTCGAAGCTCCAAGAGATTATATCTATCCTCCTATCAAACTTAAGCAACTGAAAGCAAATCACCATAAACTAGTCCTATCTATGCTCATGAAAACGACTAAATTACCAAACTGTGAATTCGAATTGCATGTGAAAATAAACAAACTCAAAGTGCTGGAACGAAATGCAAACACATTACAACACTGAGGAGATCTATTGCTCTCAGGTTGGGCCCTAACCTGAGAGCTATAGCTCCTTGAGAAAACTCAGAACTAGATCAAAATCTGCCTTCTTTATTCATAACCTGATGTCATGCCAAATTGGCTTACAAAAAGGAACAAAGACTGAGCTCTAGCTCGTACTTTCCAATTACAAGAGTAATGCCAAGGTTCAAAAAGCTTCTCTGCAAGGCTACGGCCTCAGTATTTATGCAAAAATGATCATCCAACAGATGTCCTTGATTTTTGGAGCTCGGCTGTCCAACTAAAGTTTAACTGCTGATCCTGTAGGACAGTCATAACTACTGTTCCTGTAGAACAGTTATAACTGCTGTTCCTGTAGAACAGCTGGCTGCTTCTAAGCTCGGTGGGGAGATGGATTGGAGCTCAGAGTTCTTGGTGGGAATCACGAGGAAGGTCCCCAAGACCGTGGACATCCTCTCCTAAAAACCAGCAGTGCCACCTCATTGTCTCCTTGTCTCCTTTTTCGTTGTCTTTTTCTCCCTTTTAATGCCAAAAACCTGAAAGCATCATGCATTAGTCACATAGATAAAATGTCTACCCTTCTTCCTACAAACAACACGAATAAACTAAGAAATGCATGCATAAGCAGTAAAAAGTGAATGGTTTGAGCAAAGAAAGTAGGCCAAATGAGCCCAAATTATACCAAAAATTGGGGCTCATCATCACCCCCCAGCTAAACTATTTGCTCATCCTTGAGCAACTTTGCCCTGGCTCCTCATCTTTGGCCGAGAACTAGAGCCCGGAGCACGCTTTTCCTCCCCTGATTTTGGTGGTTCTGCCTTTTCTGCCGAGGGTGGCGCTTCTTCCTTTCCCGTTTTTGGCGGCCCTGCCTTTGCTGCCCCTGGTGGTGACGAAGGTGATGCTTCCTTCCCCTTTCCTATTTCCTTGAGCCGGGCTTCGGAAGGCGACTGGCCTATTTTTCGTGTCTAGGAAGTTATTTTTGGGCTCCCCTTTTCGAGGGTGGCTGATGTTTTAGAGGGGGTTCTTGCACTGGGTGAAGTAGGGACATCCCCTGAAGTGGTTTGGCTGCTGGGTGGAGGCTGTGGCTTGCCCGTGGTCATCCTCTTGCTTCTCCTGGCTTCAGATGGTAGAGGGGTCTCCCTCTCCCTTTTCTCCTTCGGTTTTGGAGGTGTACTGAGGGCAGCCAGTGCCGCTGCTGCCTCCTTTTCGAGAATCCCAGCCTTCTCTTTCTTGCGTTTTGCTCTCTCAGAGCTCCTTGTAGAGGGCCCCTCCTTTTCAGATTTTGGGCTTCCTGTGGAAGACCCTGCTTTGCCCACTTCCGGGCCTCCGGTAGAAGATTCTTTCTTTCCCGCCGTTGGGCTTCCTGAAGAAGGCCCTCTCTCTGCCTTCAGACTCTCTGTAGGAGGCTGTTTCTCAATGACTTTCAGGCCTCTTGTAGAAGCCCCTTTTTCCAATTTCGGGCTTCCTGTAGAAGCCCTTGTCTCTGTCTTCGGGCTTCCTGTAGAAGCCTGTGTTTGCACTTTCGGGCTTCCTGTAGAAGCCTTTGTCTCTGTTTTTGGGCTTCCTGTAGAAGCCTGTTCTCCAACGATTTTCGCGCTTCCTATAGAAGCCTTGGTCTTTGCTTTTGGGCTTCCTGTAGAAGCCTGTTTCTCACTGATCTTCGGGCTTCCTGTAGAAGCCTTTGTCTTTTTTTTCGGGCTTCCTGTAGAAGCCTGTTTTTCAATGATTTTTGGGCTTCCTGTAGAAGCCTGAGTTTGTGTTTTCGGGCTTCCTGTAGAAGCCTGTTTTTGCTTTCCTGTAGACACAGGTGTCTCCACTTCCGCTTGCTTGCCTGCTTGAGTTTTGCTTTTTGCTTTGGGTGCAGGTGCCGTTGAGGTACTTGGGCTGACGTGGGCCACCTCTGCTTTGTCCATTTTGCTCTTCATCCTCTTTTCCCTTGCTGACAGGATAGGTGTGCCACCTTTTTCTTGGTCCTTCTTTTCCTCATGCTTCTTCCTTTGTTCTTCGGCCACTACTTCGTGTTCCTCACTGCTAGAGGAACCCGTTTCTTCGATCAACATTTTAATATCCCCATCTTTGGTCAAATTGCGGAAGGATTCCCATGAGAGGGGGAACTTATATGAGTGCAATGCATCTTCCACAAGCAGCTTTATTAACCCATGGTGGGCTATCTGATCAGGTATGCCCTCTCTTAGCTTTGTAGCACACTCCATTAGGGACTACAGGAGATAATAAGGGATGCTCAGTTTTTGCTCTACAGGAAGGTCAATTCGGTGCCTCAACTCAGTGAGTAGCCGAAAGTGATATGCATACACGATGCTGAACCGGCCTTCACAAGTAATATATTTCATGATTTGCAAACTGACTTCATTCCAAGGTGGTGATAGACTCGTTCTTCTCACCCCGTTTTTATCCTCCGAGAATTCTTCCTCAGGTGGAAAGAATTCCTTCTTTGCCTGCTGACTCAGCTTTCTCTCCTCTTTATCCCACGGCAGACCCATAGGAAGTTATGTGATCCGACTGATATGTTCTGGGGTGAGTTTGAGGCTTAGACCTCTGAAGTTTACTGTGGCCAGTGTCTGGGATTTAGGCTTCAAAGCCTGCAAGAATTCCTCGGCTACTTCATCATCGTAGCCCTGCAGCTTATCACAAAAAGGCATCCATTGTGCTCTGGTGAAGAGCTCTACCACTGCCGGGTTTCTCCTTAAGTTAGTTGAATCAGTGGGCTCTCGTCTTATAAACCCACCCGGCATGATGAACACGTTCGTTTTAACTAAAGGTGGCAGATGCAAAAGAGATTTAGTCTATGAAGACAGAGCATGCACATACAAAATTTCAACACAGACTACTTATACCAACATCCTGTAGAATGGTAGCAACGGCACAGCAAACAACAATTCCACCAATATCTTTATAACCCGACCGTGGACGATAGTCTTGCCACTTCTAATAACCAGTTACATTAAGAGCTCAGGGTTACCTCCTTCATTGGCCACCTTTTTTCGCGAGGCACCCGCTTTCCTGTAGATGACTGCGTTCCTGTAGACTGCGTTCCTGTAGAACTGCGCTCCTGTAGAACTGCGTTCCTGTAGAACTGTGTTCCTGTAGAAGCCGCGCGCAATTCTCGGGGAGGACTGTAGTTGGCCGCGCTCGCGGTGTGCTTGACCAACGTTCTGGTAGCCAACAACTCGGCGTATCAAAGTGCAGAGGAGATCAGAATAGCTATCCGAGTTGAAGTGTTGGATGATAAATGCATGCGCATGATTTAGCCGATTGGATTTTGAATCGGCGCAATCCGTGGCGCGGGGGATGAGCTGTCCCCGCCGGACCGTTGGGCGACGTCATCCATCCTCCGCCTGCGTATTCACTTGCTGTTGCATTCATTCCCACAGATTTGCCGCCGCCTTTCCTGTTAAACTCATGCTTCTGACGAGAGTGTTCCCACGTGCATGCCGTTCATTCTCTTTGTCGTGGCCGCCACCCAAACATCCAATTACACTTTAACTAGCCGACGTGGCCAGTCGATTGGCCATACGGCCGCTCAACCATTGAATTTTACGCTTTGCAAACAATTTCAAAGTTAGATTCATGCGATTTGATGGAAGGAAGGGTGGAGACACTTACCTGCGCGGCTGCACACGATTTTTCCAATTCTCGGACGATGGTGAGCGGATCTACCTGCTGCGTGCGACTTACACAGACCCGGAAGCTCGTGGTTACAGGCTGCCAATGCTGGAGTGGGTGGTTTTTCTTGCATGCGCCCATGTTTCATTTCGGATGGCGGTGCTGTGAATGGTATCCACTCGAGCAGGTTGAACTGTTACAGGATCCCCGCGAGGGGTCTCGTAACAGTCCTTTCTCCTTGGGTGCATGCCGCACGATGGTGGTTCTGGCTTCTTGATCACAATCCCGGAGCTCTTGATGCATGTGGTATGAGATTCCATCATTTGTTAACTTTGGAAATGGCTTTCCCGGGAGAACTCATCGATTTTCTTTGTTTGTGCAGGGACTTGGCCGCATGTCGACACGGGTGGTGGGGCATGGTGACAACAACGTGCAAGGATGCCAACAGAGGCTTGCATGCATCCAAACCAATCCATGGTCGCGAAATCTCTTTTTAAGATGAATTCTGGCCGTCCAAAACTCCTACAGGAAGTTTCCTGTAGACACAAAGCTTCCTGTAGAAGGTTCGGCCTTCCTGTAGAAAGTCTGCACTTTCCTGTAGAAAATCCGCGCCTTCCTGTAGAAAGACTGCGCCCTCCTGTAGAAAGACTGCGCCTTCCTGTAGAAAGACAGCAGCTGCCTGTAGAAGATTCAAACCATGATAACATTGCACATACCTTGAAAAACATGGGTGCTCTTGGAGGAGGTACTGATGAGGTTCCTTGACAGCATGATAAGGACCCTTGGCTGTGAGTTGAAGGGCTTCCTCTTCTCCATAGAGCATCTGCAACCTGCAATTTTTACCATATTTTGCTTATTGTGTTTTCTTTTTTTTTTCTTTTTTTTTTTTTTTTTTGAAAGATAACAGGGGCGCCTCAAGGAGGTTTTCACCCGTGCCATCTGCCCTGAGCGCCTCAGAGAGGTTTTCACTCAAGGATCTTTTTCAACCTTTTCTCTTTTTTTTTTTTTTTTTTTTGAAAAGCAATAGGAGCGCCTCAATGAGGTTTTCACCCCTACTACCTGCCTTGGGCGCCTCAGAGAGGCTTTCACCTGAGGATCTTTATTTAGTTTTTTTCAGATCTTCTCTCAAGGTGTGCCAGAGGCAGAGGCAGAACCCTTCTCTATGACCAATACAGATTTCTCCATAGTTTTGATAAACTCTTGTCTTGAGAGAGGTCTCCTGTAGATCTTCAATCGATGCCCATTGACAAGCATGGGAATGGCTTCCTCATCAATGGTTCGAATGAGGACAGATCCATTGTCATGGCATTTCCACTGTATATGGTCCTAGCCATCTGGTTCTCAACTTTCCCTCGAAATCTTTGTATCTGGAATCATACAACAAAGCCCAATCACCCGGCTGAAATTGCTTGTCATGGAGATGTTGGTCATGCCACACCTTCCTCTGAAGTTGAACCACTTCTGAGTGAAGGAGGGCCTGCATGCGGTGCTCGTCCAGGCCATTCAGCTGCAGCAGCCTTTCTTGTTGTGCATGGCTGAGATCTAGGTCCAGCTGAGCTGCCATCCTCAAGGTGTTGTATTCAAACTCAATGGACAACAAAGCTTTCTTCCCATAGACCAGCTCATATGGTGTGAAACCGGTGGTGGTCTTCCAAGTGGTGTTGTAGGCCCATGTGGCTTCTACCAGGCGATCTGCCCAGTCCTTTCTGCTGCTGCTCACCACTTTAGTCAAGATCCCTTCTAATGCTCCGTTGGTGACTTCCACCTGCCCATTTGCTTGAGGGTGATAAGGGGTGGAAGTCCTGTGCTTGATCTTGTGATGAGCTAGGAGATCTTCAACTAGGTTGGAGGTGAACTGGCTCCCTTGATCGGTGACCAGCTCTCTTGGATAGCCAAACTTATAGAAGATGTTCTCTCTTAGGAACTCGGCCACCTTTTCTTCTGTTGCTGCTTTGATTACTTTGGTCTCTGCCCACTTTGTCAAATAGTCAGTACACACAATGATGTAAGTCCTTTGCCTCGAAGAGGGGTTGATTGGGCCCACAAAGTCCATGCCCCACTTCTCAAATGGTTCAAGAGTCACTTGAGGTTGGAGAGGCATCTCATCCCTTTGGGTCGGTTTCCCCATTCTTTGGCATTGGTCACACTGACTGACATATCTTCTGACATCTTGATGAAGTGTGGGCCAATAGTAGCCTGCCTGCAGGATCTTGAAGGCAGTTCTCTTTGCTGCAAAATGCCCTCCACAAGGCCCATCATGACAAGTGAGGAGGATATCAAAGACTTCCTCCTCCCTTACACAACGCCTTAAGATCTGATTGGGGCCAAGCTTGAACAGATTGCCCCCGATCCAAGTGAATGAGGCACTTTTTCTAATGATTCTTCTCTTCTCTCTGGAAGATAGGTGTGGAGGGAACTGTGCTGAAACAAGATAGTTTGCTATATCAACAAACCATGGAGAGAGTACTGAAATAGCAAACAGATGTTCATCAGGCATCTGATCGTCCACTGTTCCATCCTCATCTGCAGACAAATCCAATCTAGATAAAAAGTCAGCAACAACATTTTCTCTACCTGGTTTATCAACAATGGTTAGATCAAACTGCTGCAATAAAAGTAACCATCTAATAATACGAGCATTCACATTTGGTTTATTCATCAAATATCTAATAGTAGCATGGTCAGTATGTACAAAGGTCTGGTAACCAGTAATATAATGTCGGAACTTGTTCAATGCATGGACCACAGCCAAGAATTCCTTCTCGGTTACAGTGTAATTCAGCTCAGCTTTGGACAAGTTTTTGCTAACAAAGTAAATGGCATATGGAAGTTTCTGCTCAACTTGTCCTAAAGCTGCACCTATGGCTTTGTTCGAGGCATCAGTGTGGATGTGGAAAGGTAGGGCCCAGTTTGGACCTCTCAGGATTGGGGCTGACACCAACTTGTCCTTCAATTCATTTAAAGCCCCCTAACAATCGTCAGTCCATTTAAACTCCACATATTTTGCCAACAGACCAAACAATGGCGAGGCTAGCTTGCTGAAATCTTTAATGAATCTCCGGTAGTATCCTGCTAATCCCAAGAAACTCCGGACATCCCTTACCTTTTGAGGAGGTGGAACCCTCTTGATGAGAGCAATTTTGTTAGGATCCACCTGCAATCCTTGGGAAGAAATGGTATGGCCTAGCACGGTCCCCTCATTCATTAGGAATTCATATTTTTCAGGACTAAGGGACAAGTTCATCTCGGTGCATTTGGTTAGGACTTTCCCCAGGTTGGACAATGCTTCCTAGAAGTTGGCCCCATAAGGAGTAAAGTCATCCATGTATATTTCCACTGCATCATGGACCAGCTCCGAGAAGATGCTCAAGACAACTCTCTGAAAGGTAGCAGGAGCATTGCATAGCCCAAAGGGAAGGACTCGATAGGCAAAGGTACCCCAATGACAAGTGAAGGTGGTCTTATCTTGGTCTTCCGGGCTGATTTGGATTTGATTGTACCCGCTAAACCCATCCAGGAAAGAGAAGAACTTCTTTCCTGCCAGTCCATCCAACACTTGATCTATGAAAGGTAGAGGGAAATGGTCCTTCTTGGTAGCTTTGTTCAGTTCTCGGTAGTCCACACAAATTCTCCATTTCCCATTTTTCTTGGGAACCAACACTAGAGGGGACACCCATTCACTATCTGAGATGGGGTAGATGAATCCGGCATCCAACAGTTTCTGCAATTCTTCCTTGACAATGTCTTTAAGGTCTGGATTCATTCTCCTTTGAGGTTGCCTAACCGGTTTACAATCCTCTTTGATGTATATATGATGGGTACAGACCGAAGGATGGACTCCTTTCATTTCCTTATAGCTCCAAGCAAAAGCATCTAGGTGGTTGGCCAACAGACTACACAGCTCCTTTTCCTGGGAAGGAGATAGGGAGGAGCTGATCTTCAATGCTTTCTCAGGGCCGAACTCCACATTCTTGACTCTGGGAGTAACAGGGTTGGTTGTACAGAGATCCACTAAGGTGCTAGCTTGGGCATCCTCCACCAATTCCTCCAAGGGTAGTGCACTGGAAGGTGGATTCTGGATCAAGGTCTCAATCAAGTCATCCTCGATTGGGGGGTATTTTCTAGTGGTATCTAAGGTGCACAGAGGTGCTAAGTACACCTCGTCTTCTTCTCCTTCTTCCAACCAGAGTGGTAAATCATGCTCTAAAGAAGGTTGGGCAGGAGGGTATAGGACTAGCTGCTTGGACATGGGACCATTTTTGATGGTCATGTTTCCTGCCCGACAACTTATGTAAGCATCTGCAGTAGCTAACCAAGGCCTTCCCAAAATGAGAGGATATCCAATAAGCTTGGCCTTTGGTTGCAGAACCAGGAAGTCTGCAGGGTATTCCCAAGAATCAATGGAGACCATGACATCCTCCACAATCCCTTCGGGAGTCACGGTGGAGCGATCTGCTAATTGCAGTACTGTCGAGGTCTTCCTCAAGGAACCCTGTAGATTGAGTTTAAGCATGGTATCCCTGGTCATCACATTGATGGACGCCCCCAGATCAATCAAGGTGTGGGGGATAATGGTGCCATTGATGTGAACATCTACTACAGGACTTCCAGGATCTAGGTACTTTGGGCAGATGACTTGTCCTAGCATAAGGTCAGACAGTTGTCCTATGACATTGATAGTTGAGGCATCTTTCTTCCGTCTGCCTGGGTGTTTGAAACAATCCTCCTTAACCAGCTTGTTATATATTGGCACATCCTTGATGGCTTGGAGAAGTGGGATTTTTACACACAACTGCTTGAGCTCACCCAAAAGCTCATCTTCTTCTGGGTCAGGTTGTGTGGTGGTTGTTAGTCTCTCAGGAAAGGGTGGAATAGCCTTTGGTTCACTTTCCTGTTTATCTTCCTCATCCTCTGGGGGAGGAGGTTGGCGATCTGGTAGAGTCTTTCCAGATCGAAGGTTGATCTCCTGGATCTCCACAGCATAGGTAGGGCATGAGGTTTCCCCAGTATATACCTGCTGGGCCTGTCTATTGTTGGGGTTCGGGTTCGGTTGAGCAGGCATTTGAGGTTGCCTTGGAGGAGCAGGAGGTAATGGTTGAGGTTGCACTGGTGGTGGAGGCAAAATGGCAGGAGGAGTGTTGTATTGGGGCCTCCACCCCGACTGAGGTGCATTCCATTGAGGCTGTGGCTGGGTATGTGAGTGATATGGACGAGAAGTAGGTTGAGTGGGGTACTGAGGTGGATAAGACCATGGAGGAGGCATGGACCATGAAGGATGAGCAGGGGGACCCCAGGAAGGCATAGGAGTTGACTGGTTGGGGTTGTAATAAGCTTGAGATGCCCCTTGCATCCCCTGCTGATAAGGTCTAGATCCTTGTGGCCTCCTTTGGTTGAGGTAATAGAGAGGCTCTGTGGGAGCTTCGGTCCCTTGGTACATGGCTTTAAACCCAGGTAAGGTTGGACACTGATTTGTGGGATGGTCCTCCTCACAAACGAAACACACTTCAACCGAATGCAATGGACATTCGTTCTTAGGGTGCCTCCTTGTGCACCTAGGACAGAAGACAGCCAAGGCTCTCTCAGCCTCTTCTTTCTTTTGCTGAATCCTAAATGTATCAAGCTGCATGGCAATGGTTTGTCTCACCTCACTCTTAAGATCTTCTAATTGCTTTGCAAGCTCATGTTTGGAGAAAGGGACACTAGTTGAGAGGTGGTTTCCTCTACCTCGTTTCCGAGCTGCCCTGGAGTGGTTTCTAAACATAGTCTTGATGTCCTCATAAGGCAGTTGGTAAATGTCCCCCCCAGCTAACATGTGAAGGGTATCTAAGAGGTCTTCAGGGAATCCTCGGAGTAGGACCAACTTGAGGGATTCAGGGTCAAGTGTGCACCTGGCCCGCTTATAGCTTAGTTGGAACCTCTCCTCATAATCCTCTAAGGACTCATCATTTCCCATGGACATCCGAAAGATTCCCCCCTTTGTTTCCTTGGACCTACAATAATCCCGGTACTTGGTGTTGAAAGCTTGCTACATCTGAGCCCAAGTAGTGATACTATTCCCAGGTAAACCCATGAACCAGCGTAGTGCTGCATCCTTGAGAGTGGAAGGGAAAAGTTTCAACTTTTGCTCATCTTCAGTATAGTCATAGGTTCTACAAAGGACAACAAACTCAAACAGGAAGGTATCTGGATCTTCAGTGGTCAACCCATGGAAGTGAGGTAAGGCGGAGGGGCTAATGTTTTTCATTTTCATCTCTCCATTGGTCTCTCGGATGGGGAAGGCACCTTCTACTCTCTCATCTTCTCTTCTATTATCAGCCATAGCTTCAAATGGAGTAGTCTCTAACTCTTCTTCTACTATAGGATCTTTGGATATCTCAGGATGTTCACCTATAGGTTCTTCTGGGTCACTGTCACCAAAGAGGAGAGAAGGGTGACTCAGTGATGTGGTGGGGGTGTTTGGTAGGAATTTGCCTGATCTATCTCGGTTCCTACGAGGCATGAAATGGAAAAGACTTTCTTTTTTTCTCTTTGATTGCTTTTGCTTTGCTTTTCTTTTGGTACCTGCAAAACTGAGACAGATTGATCTACAACTATCTATGAAAGATGCAAAATTAACTGAAAGCAGGAAAGGACTAATCTACTTTGCTCAAATGAAATTGCAGGAATGGAAATGCTAGTCTACACTTGTAGAAAGGAAATGCTAATCTATGAAAGCAGGAAATGCTAATCTATGAAAGCAGGAAATGCTATGCTACTTTTGCAGAATGGAAATGAAGTAAACTACTTAGCAGAAGGTAAGAGTAAGAAAGTAGAAGAAAAGAAACAATTGCTAATACTCTGACGCTTCCCCGGCAACAGCGCCAAAAAGATGGTCAGCTCCAGTATTGTAGCAATAATGCTACAACTCTTGGGGCTTCCTGTCTCTTAATTTTATCAACCCGGTTGTTCGTACAAACTTGGAAGCGACGGTGCTGTATGCACAAGTACTAGCTCTTGTCGCAGCTGTCACTTGGTCAGCTGGCACAAGTCCACTAGGGCTCAAGCCAACTTCTATAGGCTCTCAGAAGAAGCTTGTTAAATGATGGATGAAAGCTAGCTCAAAGAAGACTAATCTACTTGGCAAAAATGAACTAAAAGCAAATCAAAACATGGAAACCCTAGGAAACCCTAATTTAACTAGTCTAACCTCTATGATGCAAAGAATGTGAAGGAAACTTCTACCAATGATGCCATTACTTCTAATAAGTGAAAATGCATGAATCTAATCTACTTGCATCTTAAAAGACATGTTTTTGTATTTTTTCTTTAAGTGGATGGAGTGATTGTGATTTTGTGCTTATCAGGGTTTGGTTGTGCAGATGTGATGCGGAAGGAAGGAAAGCTTGGGAAAGGTTGGGGAGGCTAGGAGAGGTCCCCAGAGATCCTTAGCATCAGTCCACAGAGGTTCCTCACGTTCAGAGGCTCAGCAACCGAGTGAGTGGCCTCCTACAGGATGTCTGCAGGGGATTCTACAGGAAATGCAGGGGTTTCTACAGGAAGTCTACAAATTGCTACAGGATGACCTACCGTGGGTGTTTGAAGTGATGGTGGAGTGATGGAATGGTAGGGGGAGATGTGCAAGGTAGGAATAAAGCTGGTGATGGCTCAGGAGTGGAGAAGTAGGATGGAGAACGAGTGTATGAAGTGGGTTGATGGATGGAAGGTTATAACAACGAAATGTCTAAAGAATGAAGTTACGTGAGGAGTGGAGGAGTTTGGGAGATAACAGAGTGGAGCAGAGGTCAAGGATGTGGTTGTATGCGTGATCAAGATGAAGAAGAAGGTAATAGAACGATGAAGAGCAGTGTAAATAAAACAAATGGCTTATGACTGTCACCAAGATGAAAATTCATTAACCTATGCTACCTGTGCTATGAACTCAATGAACAACAATATAAAGCGTGTAGAGGAATGTGCATGAAGCGGTGATGAAGGTGTATGGTGCAAGAGTGAAGTGCATGGAAAGATCTATCATAAACGAGACTATGTTGCAGCATGTATAAAGTGAAGAACTACGTATTTTTGTGGTTGGTATAGGCTGCACTCCAATCTCAAACAGAGATGGCAGTGGAGACTTCCTCAACCTTTTTTCCTCGGAGCTCCAAGAGATTATATCTATCCTCCTATCAAACTTAAGCAACTGAAAGCAAATCACCATAAACTAGTCCTATCTATGCTCATGAAAACGACTAAATTACCAAACTGTGAATTCGAATTGCATGTGAAAATAAACAAACTCAAAGTGCTGGAACGAAATGCAAACACATTACAACACTGAGGAGATCTATTGCTCTCAGGTTGGGCCCTAACCTGAAAGCTATAGCTCCTTGAGAAAACTCAGAACTAGATCAAAATCTGCCTTCTTTATTCATAACCTGATGTCATGCCAAATTGGCTTACAAAAAGGAACAAAGACTGAGCTCTAGCTCGTACTTTCCAATTACAAGAGTAATGCCAAGGTTCAAAAAGCTTCTCTGCAAGGCTACGACCTCAGTATTTATGCAAAAACGATCATCCAACAGATGTCCTTGATTTTAGGAGCTCGGCTGTCCAACTAAAGTTTAACTGCTGATCCTGTAGGACAGTCATAACTACTGTTCCTGTAGAACAGTTATAACTGCTATTCCTGTAGAACAGCTGGCTGCTTCTAAGCTCGGTGGGGAGATGGATTGGAGCTCAGAGTTCTTGGTGGGAATCACGAGGAAGGTCCCCAAGACCGTGGACATCCTCTCCTAAAAACCAGCAGTGCCACCTCATTGTCTCCTTGTCTCCTTTTTCGTTGTCTTTTTCTCCCTTTTAATGCCAAAAACCTGAAAGCATCATGCATTAGTCACGTAGATAAAATGTCTACCCTTCTTCCTACAAACAACACGAATAAACTAAGAAATGCATGCATAAGCAGTAAAAAGTGAATGGTTTGAGCAAAGCAAGTAGGCCAAATGAGCCCAAATTATACCAAAAATTAGGGCTCATCAGCAATATTTTGATTGTTAATGTTCTTGAATTGCAGACCCCCTTCCATTCTGGGCAGGGAGATTGTATCCCAGTTTATTAAGGGTATTCTCTTCTCATTGGCTTTCCCTCCTTTCCAGAAAAAATTCCTGATATACTCCTCAATTTTCTTTGTAATGCCAAGAGGAGCCATCATCACTGCAGCCTGATAGATAGGAAGACTATTTAGAACAGATTTTATTAGCACTGTTTTACCTGCTAGGTTGAGCCAGTTGTATCCCCAGGAACATATTTTTGACTTGATTTTATCCAGCAGAGGCAACCAATCTTTACTGAGGGCTCTTTTTTGGAAGATAGGGAGCCCCAGGTACTTGAAGGATGACCAGGCAGATGAGGCTGCAAAACCAAAACAGTTAGAAATAGCTTGAATCGTTCTGGCCTTTATATTCCAGCAGTAGATGTGACATTTGCCTTTGTTGAGGTTACTTCCTGAGTCCTCACAAAAATCATCCAGCACTTCTTTGAAATTTTTTGCTGAGGGCAGGGAGGCAGCGCCCAGGAGTAGAGTATCATCTGCGAACAGGGCATGATTTATACTTTTGACGCCTCTTGCAATGTTTATTCCCATTATTTCTTGATCCTCCTGCTTTTTGTTCAAGAGGAAGCTAAGGACGGAGGCTTGGATCACGAAGAGCAAGGGTGATAGAGGGCACCCTTGCCTCAGTGCTCTGGAGGCCTTGAAAAATTCTGCGGCCCTTCCATTCACCAGAGGGGTGATCCAAGGTTCCTTGATACAAGCCTTAATCCAATTGATGAACCTGGGACTAAACCCAAATTTGTGCATGACATCCAACAGAAACCTGTGCCTTACTCTATCAAATGCACTTTCAAGGTCTAATTTGACCACCATGCCTTTCTCTTTTCGGGTCAAGCTTGAGTGTATCGCCTCCTGGACCAGGATAAAGTTGTCCACAATCTGTCTGCCCTGGATGAAGCCTCCCTGGTTCTCTGGAATGATGGACGGAAGGATAGGTTTCAACCTGTTGGCGATCACTTTTGTTATCAGCTTGTAACCTATGTTGCAAAGGGAGATAGGGCGAAATCTGGAGAAAGTGTTGGCTCCTTTTTCCTTAGGGATAAGGGCTAAGAAAGCCGAGTTGGTACCTCCTCCTATTTTCTGGCATGCTTGAGATTTTCGAACCATTCTGCCTAAATCTTTTTCCACTATCTGCCAGCAAGTTTGCAAGAATCTGGCGGTGAACCCATCTGGGCCCGGAGCCTTGTCGGGCTCCATGGCGAAGAGGGCGGCTTTAATTTCCTCATTAGTGACTTCTGCTTCCAATAATTGATTTTTTCTGGCCGAAATCAGATTCGGAACCTCATCCATTAAGGATGACACCTGACCCTGGTCCTCTTTTTCACTATACAGGCTTTTGAAATGACAGAAGGCGGCATTTTTTATGCTTTGGATATCTCTGTGGGTGCTATCCCCTTCCTTAATTTCAGAGATTGAGTTAAAGTTTTTCCGAGCCTGGGATTGCTTATGAAAGAAAGCAGAATTCCTATCTCCTGCCTTGAGCCATAGTCTACGAGATTTGACCCTCCAATACTCTTCCTCGGCCAAGCTTGCTTTTAGAAGCTGTTGCTGGAGCTCAGCTTCCTTATCCAAGACTTCCTTTGTGATTACTTCATTTTCCGCCTTCATCTGATGGATCTCAAGGCATTTTTGGATCTTTTTCCTTTCTATTGCTGGATTGGGTAGGAGTTTAGCCCATGTTTTCAGAGCAGCCTTCACTCTCCTGAGCTTTTCTTCCCAAACGTAGAAGGCTGAGCCATTGACAGGCTGCTTCCATGTATTTTTTACTAACTGCATGAAGGTCTGTTCCTTGACCCACAAGGGGCTGAATTTAAAAGGAATGGGGCCTTGATCCAAATGGGCCACGAGATCTAGCTTGATGGGTCTGTGATCAGACACACTGCATGGAAGAATGTGCATTCTAGATTCTAAACCAAGAAGAAGAAAAGAACTTTGAACAAAAAATCTGTCTAACCTTGCAGCAATGTGACCCGGGCCGAGTCTTCTGTTGGACCAGGTATATTTGCCTGATGAGGGTTTGATGTCGATCATGTCCCAATCCTGAAGCAAGTCCTCCACCCATTCGCGCGCCGGATCCCTTACAATGCTTCCTCCGCGTTTTTCGGCCAAGGATAAGGTAAGGTTTAGGTCTCCGGCAATGATGATGTTTTCCAGAATTTCTGAATCTGCCAGTCCTCTAATGGTTTCCCAGCAGACCTTTTTCTCTCCAGTGTTGACTGGAGCATACACGTTAATAAGACAAAGGATCTCATCTGAGCCCACATGCTTCACCTTTGTGAACAGCCAGTGAGCGGTGGCGATTTCATGTACCTTCATGAATTTGCTTGTGTTCCATAGAGTTCCTAGGCCTCTTGAGGCACCCCGGGCTGAGACTGCTTGCCCTTCACTTCTTTTCCATAGATTTTTGCCTATATGGAGGAAGGCCTTATCCTCCGTTTTAGTCTCTTGGATGAGGAGTATGTCAAGAGAATCAGATCTTATCAGACTTTTAATGGCTTCTTCTTTTATCTTGCTCCCCATACCCCTGCAGTTCCAGGAGACGATCTTCATTATTTGATTTTGGAATGGGGAGCTCCTTTGGAGCTCTGGATCTGGTTTCTAGTCATCTATGGAGTCTTAGCCAGGAGTTTCTCAAGGGTGGGCTGACTTCCTTGCACTTTGTCTTTGTATGTTTCCTGCTCTCTCTTTTCTCGGGCGAGTTTCCGACCTCTCATTGACCGTCTGAGCGAAGCCTGTGTGCTTGCTATTTCTCCTTCCTCTTCTGAATCCTCCGAGCTTTGCCCATCCTCAGTCTCTTCTGAGGGTATCTCTTCCGTTATGACTGTATTTTTATCGGCTTGCTTTGACTCAGGTTGGGGCTCATTATGCGATGGTCCTTCATTTTGAATCTCTGTTCCTTGGGAGTTTTCTGTTGCTGAACTTAACTGATTAAATTTGTTCCCTTGATCCTCCATGTGAGGGGTTTGAAGCCCTGAGCCGGCCTGAGGGGCTTTGGTATTGTTATTGCCGGTTCTTGGAGGTTTGTTTTTGGCTCTTTTAACCTGAGTCCATCCTTCCTCCTTACCCTTCTCTGCATCACTGTTCTTCGGACAGTCTCTAGCAAAATGGCCATAGACGTGGCATTTCCTGCACTTAAACGGGAGCTGCTCATAGTCCAGTTTTTGGATATGCGACCAGCTGCCCACTTTGATCTTTATCGCCTCCGGCAGACCGATTTCCAGATCAACTTCAACACAAATTCTGGCGCAGTCAAATTGATCTTTGCTGTTGGCGCGGTCAATGAATTTGCCTAGGGTATTTCCGATGTGCATGAGGGATTCCCAGTTCCAGCAATGCATTGGCAGATTAGGCAAACGAACCCACACGGGGACGGCTGAGGGAACGTCTACAGTTGGGTCAAAATCAGGCGTCCATTTGTTCAGATACAGCCCTTGAGGGCCCATGAAGTAAGGGCCATTGCGGAATATCAGCTCCTTGTCTTCTTTTTCAGCGAATTCAAACAGGAAGAAGCCCTTCCCGAGGAAGTACGAGGTAACTCTGCTCTTGATGAGTGGCGCCCAGTTCCTTGCGACCCAACTCTCTGTGGATTTGGGGGAGGGCCAGAGCCTAGTGAACTGTCCAACTAATGCACACTCAGCAAGAGAGAGGGCAACCTGGATCGACTTCTCAGGAGGAAGCGAGATCTCAGGAATGTCCTCCAGTCGTTTGACAAATTTCGCTGCCTCAGTCGATTTCTTTTTGGGAAGAGATCTCAGCAGGCTGATGAAAGCCTCGGCTTCAGAGGGGGCCGCAGGAGGAGGCTCCATTGGATCAATATTCTGCTCGAACCAGTCGAGCTCAACCTTGAGCAGCGGGCATAGCCAACGCAGCTCAGATCGGGCAAGGGAGGATCCGGATCGCCAAAGGAGGCTGCGCGCAGAGGGCCGAGGCGGCGGATCGCCAACCCTAGAATGCAACGCGGATCGACTCAGCAGCGTCGTCGCTCAGCAGTTTTCACCAAACCTCCATCCACTTTTTACTAAGTTATATTGGATAAAATATAATACTATAATATTACATTTTACCCAATATTTTCCCTCAATGGGTCCACTTCTTATTGTAATTTTTCTTTATATTTGTAATTTAAAAGTAAACAAACTCAACTGTAAAATTAGTAGGTTTGAGGGGAAATATTGAGTAGAATGTAATATTTAGGGTGGGGTGTGACCTGAAATATTAGGTAAAATTTAATAATATTACATTTTAATTAGTATTTCCCGCCACCTGTGGCCACTATTCATTAGGTGAGGGTGGTTATAAAAACATAAAATATTGTAATATTATATTTTATGTAATATTTCCCCTCACCAGATTCACTTTTTGAGCCAAGAGTCGCTATACACCCAGTATAGGGCACATGTGTAGATACATGTGTAGATGTAATGTAAGTGAACATTTGTAATGTCAGCTCAATTATAATCAATATATTTGTAAATTTAATTAATAAGTGGATAAAAACTTAATATTTACAATATGACAAGATTTTTAATCATGAATATTTACCATGGATATTATTAACATCTAAGTAGGTTTTTTTATACTACCATGGGCCAATACCCACAAGAGAAATATAGAGAGGGAGAGGAGGGAAAACAATTATAATACCATGGGCCATCTAGACTTTTGATTATTATGTTATGGATCTAGGCATTTTAATTATTCTGTTACAATACCACGGGCCAATACCATGACTTATCAATACCACATGCCCAAAAACCATAACTTATTTCAAAATCAAAATATTTTATAAATACTTTATTTTAATTTAATTTATAACATTTTTTAATTAAATCTAAGAGCAAAAATGTTATAATTAGTTTTGATGTATATCTAAACCCTTCACCCTCACGATTATTAACAATATTCCCATAGAGATTAAATGGATGTTTTAATAAATTAAAAAATGAGAATACTTTTATATATGCATATGTGAAATTTATGTAATATAAATAATATTATAAAGAACCATGATAGATGGATATTAACCAAGGACCCAATGGAAGTGAGAAAGCAAATTGATTAACAATGATAGAGGAAATATAGTGCAATATTCTTTTAAGTTTTTTATTATTGTATTTTCTTTAACATCATTGATCCAAAATATAGGTTTAATATTTTACAACCATTTTTTTTTTAGATTACTTTCTTAAATACAATACAATGGTATCATATTTAAGAAAGAGAGTAAGATGGAATGGGGAATAGAGTGGGGGAGAGAGACAAGAAAGAGAGTAAGATGGAATGGGGAATAAAGTGGGGGAGAGAGACAACTAGGTGGGAGAGACAATGTGAGAGAGAGAGGAGGGGTAGGGAGGAAGAGAGAGAGATGGATTTGGAGGGGGAAAGAGAGGGAGTGAAGAACAAAGACATTGAGAGATAGAGGTCGAGATAGATAAGAAGTGATAAGGGATAGATGTAGATGGAATGAGGGAGAGAGGAGACGAGGGAAGAGAGAGAAAATGAGAGGATAAAGATAGGGAAAGAAGGGGAAGAGAGAGACAGTGAGACATAGATATGGAGGGGGGGAGAGGGGGAGAGAGAGAAGGATAGAGGGAGGGAGATAGTGACAGATTTGGAGGGTGGAGAGAGAAATTGTGTATGATGGGGGGAGAGACGAAGGGAGGTGGGAGAGAAGGGGAGAGAGAGGAAGGAAAAAGAGAGAGGACTTGAGAGAGAGGGGGAGAGAGAGATGGAGTTGGAAGGGAAAGAAAGACAGAGAGAGAGAAAGGTGGAGAGGGAGTGGCAAGAGAGAGAGAGAGAGGGTGATGAGGGAGAGGGAGAGGAAGAGGGAGGGAGAGAGAGAGATAGATAGATATGGAGAGAGAGTGTGTATTTTTTGGGGTTGAGAAGGAGAGAAAAGGGGAGATAGAGATATAGATGGGGTGGGGGAGAGGCTAGAAGAAAGAGGCAAAGAGAGGGAGGGAGGAAGAGAGAAGATGGGATATAGAGATATAGATGGAGGGGGTAGAGAGAGAGAGAGAGAGAGAGAGAGAGAGAGAGAGAGAGGGGTAAGGGGAAGCAATAGAGAGGTAAGCGAAGAGGGAGAGATAGATAGATAGATAAATATGGGGGAGAGAGAGAGTGAGTGACATGTTTTTAGGGGGGCTAAGATAGAGAGATAAATAAGGAGAGATGGAGGGAGGTATAGATATAGATGACAGGGGGAGAGAGGGAAGAAGAAAAAGATAAAGAAACGGAGGGAGAGGTAGATAGAAAGAGACAAGGGAGAGAGGGAGGGGAAGAGAGAGAAGGAGATGGGGAGGAAGAAAGATACATAATGGAAGGTGGAGAGAGAGGGAAGAAGAAAGAAGCACACACAAACAAATACAAACATAGAAGTTAGATCTAGAAAGTCATGATTATTTTGGATTTCCACTGATTTAATAAATATATTGTTTTCAATGTAGTTGTTGATTTCTAATCCTATTTGATCACATGCACTATATGCATTGATTTCAGTGTAAATATCAATTTATAATCCTATTTAATACCTTACACTAGATGCATTGATTTCAATGTCGATGTTGATTTCTACTCCTACATGATTACTTTCACATGATGCATTGGTTTCAATGTAGATATTGATTTGTAGTCCTATTTGACCGCTTGCACTAGATGCATTGATTTCAGTGTAGATATTTGATTTCTAATCCTATTTGATCGCTTGCACTAGATGCATTGATTTCAGTGTAGATTTCGATTTCTAATTCTATTTAATACCTTACACTGGATGCATTGATTTCAGCATAGATGTGATTTCTACTCATATTTGATTGCTTGCATTAGATGCATTGGTTTCAGTGTAGATGTTGATTTCTAATCCTATTTGATTGCTTGCACTAGATGGATTGATTTCAGTATAGATGTTGATTTATAATCCTAATTGATTACTTGCACTGGATGCATTGATTTTAGTGTACATGTTGATTTCGTATTTGATGGAACTAGATGTATGATGTACATTAATTTCAAAGTAATTAGATTAATGGTGTGCATTGATTTTAGTGTAAGTACATCTCTGCCTCCTCCATCTATATCTCTATCTCCCATTGTCTCTCCTTCTCTATCTCTCTATCTCACCCCCTAAAGATACACTCTCTCTCTCCATATCTATTTATCTATCTCTCCCCCTCTCTCTAACATTTCTCTCTCTCCACACACACACACACAAATATATATATATATATATATATATATATATATATATATAGATATATATATATATATATATATATATATCTTCCTCCCCTGCTGTATTTGCCTCTCTCTTCTTCCCTCTCCCCCCATCTATATCTCTATTTACCATTGTCTCTCCTTCTCACCTCCAAAACATACACACTCTCTCTTAGCGTAAGCACATAAAAATTATTCATGAGGCGCATTGACTTATGTGTTACAGTAATTCAACGATAAATACAATACTTGAATTTTCATCCTAAATAAAATGTTTACTTACTGGAAATGGTTGCTTCTCTAAACTATAAACTATTTATAATTGGCTACATTCTTATTATTCTCATTTTCCATCATTCAACATTGTTCTATTTATAATTGAATACATTCTTATTATTCCCATTTTCCATCATTCAACATTGTTAATTACTTTTCATTCAAACCCGGTAATAGAAAATAACTATAATTCCTTAAAGAATAATAGATTCAAAAAAACAACTGCTGCTGCTGCTCTGCGCGCGCGCGAGCCTGAGCCAGAATCCGGCCTGATATCGGTTCCACTGCTGCCCTTCGATCAGTCCCATGGATCCCCCGGATCCGCCTGGTGGGGATCCGGATCTGCAGCAAGCCTTTTCAAATCTGGTTAAATCGCTGCCTCAGCAAAGACCAAGGCCAACAGCAACCAAGTTCGTTAAAAAACTAGATGTGATTCAGGAAGTTCATTTGCCTCCGACCATTCCCCGCATGGCAGCCATCTCACTGGCGGAGAAGGGATTAATCGGCCAATTTACAGGTCTATGGCCCTCACCCAAAACTGTGCAAAGATGGGTTGAGCGAAACTGGGCAGACAAGACTCAAGGGAAAATTTCTATCAGGTTCTGTGGCAGAGGTTTTTTCACCTTTCACTTTGAAACCAAGGAGGACAAGGACCTAATCTTCAGAAACGGGCCTTACTTCATGGATTCCAGGGGCCTCTACCTCAACAAATGGACCCCGGACTTCGATCCTGAACTTGACATTCCGAGTGCTGTTCCAGTCTGGGTTAGGCTCCCCCATCTCCCACTTCACTGTTGGGGCGACGACTCAGTCAAGGCTATAGGAAATGCGGTCGGAAAATACATAGATCGCAGCGAGCCCAAGGACAACATGCAAGCCTGTGCGCGAATATGTGTTGAAGTTGATCTGGGGCGCGGACTACCGGAAGCAATCAAGCTGAAAGTGGACGACTGGTGCCATATTCAACAGCTAGATTACGAACAGATACCCTTCAAATGCAAGGTATGTCACGAATATGGAAATTTTGCTAATAGATGCCCCAAACTTATAAATGTAGAATCAACAGAGCAAGAAGGGCAATGGGAAACGGTCAAAAGAAAAAAAACGACCACATCTCTGAAGCAAGCAGAATCTGAAGCCCCAGGACCTTCCCATCAACACCCTTCTCAACCTCATTCACCCCTCCATCAACCCCCCTCGTCCTCCCAGCAGCCCCCTTCTCATTTCCCCTCCTCCTCCCCTCGGCCCTCAGACCCCCCCATCCCTCCTTCTTCCAACCCTTTCGCATCCCTCTCTGAAGATGAGCCTGAGCAGGACCCTCCCTCTTCTGATCAGCATCTCCATCCCTCACCCCCTCACTCCTCCCAGCCCTCCCCAGATACCACATCAACAAGAATCACAAGAAGCACATCAAAGGACCATGGTGCGTCCAGCGACATTCCAAAAAAGCATGGACCAGGAAGGAAGTCGGCTAAACAGCACAGGGAAGAAAGCACACAGAAAGATATAGCAATGGGATCACAGACGCCTATAGAATCCTACATCCTTGGAATCTCGGACAAGGAAAACAACAACAAGGGCAAAGAGAGGCGAGCACCTCTCCACAACGTCGGTAAATCATGATGAAAATGTTGTCTTGGAACAGCAGGGGACTAGGGCACCCCTCAAAAAAATCGGCCCTTAAGGAGCTGATCCAAAGTGAAAAGCCTGAAATTATCCTTATCCAAGAAACAAAGCTGGATCAGTCCGAAACCAGCAGACTCATTAATCAACAAAGGCAATATTGTGGCTGCGTCAGTGAAGCAAGAGGAGCCTCGGGGGGCATCCTTACAATGTGGGACAACACCAAGTGGAGCTGCAACTTCACCAAAATCCAACAGAACTGGATAAGTGTAAAACTGGTAAGCAAGGAAAATGGAACAGAGGTTAAAATATACAATGTCTATTCAACGAACCACTACGAAGAATAAGAAGTAAGCTGGAATACCCTGGAAGCAAGCTTAGACGAAGACCATGACAACAACATCATCTTAGCAGGGGATCTAAACTTGGTTATGCATTCCAATGAGAAAAGAGGAGGGAACTTCAGCCCAGACCCTTTTAGAAACAAGTTAGAGCATATCATGCAGGAGAAAGATCTGGTAGATATAAAGCCTAAGAATCGAAGGTACACTTGGAGCAACAGGCGTATAGGAGCCAGCAATATTATGGAAAGGCTTGACCGTTTTCTCATCAACATTGCATTCTTATCCTCCTTCTCCAACGGTCAGTCAGACATCCTCAATATTTCCGCCTCAGACCACTATCCAATCACGCTTACCTTGCAAAGACATAGCCAGCTGGGACCCCTACCTTTTAAATATTCCTCCCTTTGGAACCGAATCTCTGCAGCTCGAGAAGTGGTGAGGCAAGCCTGGTTACAGCATGTGGAAGGATCCCCAACATACATTTGGGAAACAAAACTGAAGCAAACGAGGCAGGCCCTTAAATCATGGGCAAAGGCTAACTATCAGGAACCCGAGCTGATAAAAAAGGATATCAAAAAAGATCTTGAGATGATACAACAAAACATTGAAGAGGCATGACTCACCCAACAAGCAAAGGAAGATGAGATAAAATTGTATACCCAGCTGCGACAAACAGTTAGAGATGAGGAGATCAAATGGAGGTTAAAATCAAGGCAGATATGGCTGCGAGAAGGAGATAAAAATACTTCTTACTTTCATAAGCAAGCTACAGTCAGAAAGGCAAGGAATACAGTGAGCGCAATTAAAGACAGTGAAGGGAACAACTATGAGACCCAGGACACCATCAAAGTAGCAGCAACTACACATTTCAAAAATCTTCTAGCAGAGGATAAGGGTGAGGAAGACTACTCAAGCCTACTCCAATATATGACTAGAGCAGTCACTCAAGGAACGAACAACAAGCTCACTCAAGAAGTAGAAGAGGAAGAGGTCCAAAAAGCTATCTGGAGCCTCCACCCAGACAAAGCCCCAGGACCTGACGGGTTTCCAATTAGTTTTTTCAGAGAATATTGGCATCTGATCAAAAAGGACCTCCTAAAGATGATACGCTGGGTCCTTAGGAAAGGAAAGTTGGGGGGTTACACCAATTCAACCTATTTAGCTCTAATCCCAAAAGAGAACAGGCCTTCTACCTTCTCTAGATTTCGGCCCATATCATTATGCAATTTTGCATACAAAATAATTACAAAAATTTTGTCCACAAGACTCAAGCCTCATCTCTCCTCTTTAATCTCAGAAAACCAGGGAGGCTTCCTAGCCAATAGACACATCTCTGACTCCATTCTTCTCGTTCAAGAGGCCATTCATTCTAGTATTAGCCGAAAAGAAAAAGGTTTTGTCCTAAAGCTTGACCTTGCCAACGCCTTTGACAGGGTCAGACACTCCTTTTTGTTTGCAGTTTTGCACAAAATGGGATTCAATACCTCCTTCATCAACATGATCAAAGCTTGCATCTTGAATCCCTGGATCTCCCCTTTGGTGAATGGAAGACCTTGTGCAGCCTTTCAATCCTCTCGAGGCCTCAGACAAGGCTGCCCCCTGTCCCCCTATTTATTCATTCTCATGGCAGAATCCCTTAGCAAAGCTTTGGACTATAACCGAAGAGTAGGCCTAATAACAGGCATCCATTTCGAGCAGGGCACAAAGAATATCAATCACTCCCAATTTGCTGATGACACCCTCTTGATGGGAGGAGCTTCAAATACCATTGCAAGGCGCTTCAAAAAAATTCTAGATCAATTCATGGACTATTCTGGAGGAAAAGTTAACCAAGTAAAAAGCTGCATCTATGGATGGAATGCAACTAATCACACCATTCACAGCATTGCAAACACGTTAGGGGTCTCATACAAGTTAGACTGGAGCCACTTCACATATCTAGGGATGCCGGTGAGCTTGGGACCTCTGAACGCCAACTCTTGGAATGAAATCCTGGATAAAATCAAAAGGAAAATACAGCAGTGGGGATCTATGTGGCTGAACCCAGCAGGACGCCTCGTTCTTCTAAAATCAGGTCTGCTCTCTTTACCCATCTATCGCTTTTCTTTGATCCAAGCTCCAATGACCTTCCATCATAAAATGGAAAAAGCCCTTAGACACTTTCTCTGGCAAGGAGGAAAAACGGAAAAGAAAAAGTTTAACTTGGTTAACTGGAAGAATGTTATTCAATCCCAGGAGAAAGGAGGACTAGGAATAAGGTCTCCAAACATTCTGAACCTAGCTCTTGGGGCAAAAATTGTTTGGAGGCTAATCACAGGAGACACAGCTTGGTGGAAATCAGTTCTAGAAGCCAAGTATTTGAACAGCAACAGGCTCCAGCTATTGGATATCAACATCCCCAACAGAGACAGCTCCAACATATGGAAATTATGCAAAAAAATCATTCCCTTTATGGTTCAGCATATCTCAAAAGTTCCAGGAGAGGGGAACAACATAAGCATCTCCAATGACAGAATCCTAGGTCAGCACCCCATCGGAACCAACATAGATGCAATTCCAGCTATAAACTGGCTGAACAGCAAAGGAATTTGGAGCCTATCTCAAATTACGCAATGGGGGAACCCCTCTCAAACTTGGACAGGCTGGACTCTACCAGATTACCCCAGGGATTTAGAAATAAGTGTCCTAGCTCTTAAGAGCCATCTACACAGTAAAGCTCCAATTCAAAGAGGGGCAAAGGACAGCTATCGCTGGGATCCTACGGGAACCTCTTACTCAGCTAAAGCAGGGTATCACCAACTGTGCGAAAGAGCCTATCCTCAGGCCATCTGGAGTCATTGGAAATTGGTATGGAGAGCGGAAGCCCCCCCGAAAGTCAAATTCTTCTTCTGGCTCCTCTTGAAAGGTAAGATCCTTACAGCTGAAAATTTAAAAAAAAGGGGCATTCTGGGGCCTTCCAGATGCCCAAATTGTTGCCAAGCAGAAGAAACAATGCAACATTTATTCATAGATTGCAAGGTAGCAGTACATTGTTGGAAAGATATGGCCTCAGCTGGGGAAGTCACATGGGATCCAAAAGCTTCTATAGTAGAAACAGTCTGCAACTGGAAGAAACTTTGCCCATGGAAAAGCAGGAAGAGCAAATTAACACAGTGGATATGGAACACAATACCTTTAACTCTTCTTTGGGGCATCTGGTTAGCCAGAAACAAGAAGGTTTTTCAAGATAACGGACACAACATTAGAATCATGTGTCACAAAGCCAAGAGCCTAGCAGTGGAAGCTGTTACAGCCCGCATCCAAGGCAAAATCGAGGTCACCAACTTCAGTGTAGAAGAAAGAAATTTGATCAATTATGGACATGGTTGCATTATCAGTGACCAGGAGCCAAGAAAGGAAAACTTGCAGTCGAAGGAGCCAACTAATGTGTGGAAACTGAGGCTCAAAGAAGAAGAATTTGCTCTCTGGCTTAGCAATTGTAACAGCTTCTACCTTTTTTTTGATGGAGCATCAAAATCAAATCCTGGCCTAGCAGGCGCAGGGGGCCACATATGCAATGCTAATGGAGAGTCTATCTTGCATTTCGAATGGGGGTTGGGTGAACTTTCTAACAACAGGGCTGAGGGGCTGGCCTTGTTCCAAGGTCTCACACAGCTGATCAAGCTGGGAATCAAGAAGGTGATTGTCTTTGGAGACTCCGCAATCATAATTCGGCTCATGATGCAAAGACAGAGCTCGCCAAATACTTTATTGCAACAAATCAACAGCAGAAACCAGATTCTACATGACATGTTGGAGGAAGCCCGTTATTATCATATCCTACGGGGACTCAATAAAGATGCAGATAAATATGCCAACAAGGCCTGTGATCGGCCCAAAGGCCAACTCAGCTGCAATGGTATCTTGACCACCCAACCACTGCCATGAGGAACGCGCACATAGTCAACACATGGGGCACTGTAACCAATAGAATCCGCAACTGCAGGCAAATCAGCAGAGCAGAGGACATAATAGACAAGGTCGAAAGGAAAAGCATCAGAAATCCAAGCAGTCAATCTGATCAAGGCAAGGGAATCAGGATTCACAAAGATATATATCGTCCTCGCCATCGAATACAAGATTTTGATCAAGATATTTGTCGGAAGGCGCAGAGGAACATTGGGATGCGCTGCCCCCTCTCCCAACACCGCATTCAGGGAACTCCTTTATATATTCTTGGTATACAGCCTCAATATCCCACAGTAGGAACTTATTCTCGTAGGCTCCAGAGCGGAATCCCGGCTGAGTTTGCTATCTGTGTTACTCTCTGTCATTCCGAGCATCTCCATCCAAGTTCTATTAGCATTCTTGAGAGCAGTGCTGCTCTCACTAACAGCAAGATAAATCCTCAGAGGCACGGAGATCAGCAAAGACGTAGTACCAGCAACCACTTAAAGGGCACAATGGAAGAGCAATGTTTCCATTACAGGGATCTGCAAGCCGAATTTGAAGAAGTTCGTTCTCAACAGAGAGCGTTGGAGGATCAAGTGCGCAGCTTAGAAAGCAGGCTTGAAGACCAATATAAAATCCTCCACGACAAATATAGAGCGGAGATGGCTCTTTTTCTTCACAGGGTACACTCCCTTCATGAACAGTTCAACGATTTGAGCAATAGATGCAGTCATGCAGAAGAAAGAATTTCAATACTCAAATACATGATGGAAAAGAAAGATGCGACATCCTCCTCCAGCGCAAAGCCGATAGCAGCTGACCAGGATCCAGAAGGATCAACTGCAAGGAAGATAAGCTACATTGAGATTGATTAGTAATGTGCTGCAGATGTAAATTTTGGGGTCACCAGTTTATAGAAATCTATAGTAGTATAAGTAGCACTAGGAATAGTCAAACTAAAGTCAGAATCAAGGAAAGAAACTGTTTTGTGATTCCTTGGATTCAAAACGCTCTTGAAGCATCTTATGTATGACAATCTGCCTTCTTTTTTCAGAAGTAATATATAGCACCCGACCTTTGTCTAAAAAAAATAGAAAATAACTATCATTGAAAATTATTTGGGGTTTAACACTCCATAAGTCACAATGATAGACTTTGGAGAAAACTAATATTAATATTGGAGAGCAACAGAGACAAGGTATGTTGTTTACTATAGTAGTTCTAGTTAAATATTTGAATGGTATATGATTCCAACTACTCTTTTCATATGATCGATATGAGAAAATGGAAAAACTAATAGGTGTGACAACAAGTGATTGTTTGTAATTGACTGTATTCTTATTCTTATTGTTCACATTTTCTATCAATCAAAATTGTTACATTGACACTTTGCACTCAAAATATTTATTTCATATTTTCATATGTTTGATATGAGAAAATGGAAAAAACTAATAAGTGTGACAAGAGTTGATTGTTTGTAATTGACTGTATTCTTATTATTCACATTTTCTATCAATCAAAATTGTTACATTGACACTTTACACTCAAAATATTTATTTCATCATTTTCATCATTCAAGTTATAACAATCTCTCTGTTGGCATTATGACACAGGTTTGGAGCTATGGCACATGTGTTGTCCTTGGTGGCAACTCTCTTTGGTAACAGATCTCAGTTCAGGCTTTCAGAATGAAGGAAAAGACATATACGCAGGTTCATCTAGACGAAGACGCGTATACACGCGGTTTAGACGTTTCAAAGGCACGTATGCGTATACACGCACTTTCATGCAAGGAAAAGCGTATATATGTTGGAGAACTTACTTTTGGTCCGTGGTAGTTAGTCCTTGGTATTTGAACCTATGGTTTTGGACCATGGTACCTCGTCAGAAGTGTTGATCCCAAGTATTGGGTCCGTAGTATTGGTTTATTATGGTTTTGGACCATGGTATTGTGGAAGGCCTAAACCTATAAAAGAGGAAGGAGATCATGTGGCAAAAGATCATCTGAATTATTATTGAATATCTGATAAAGTGCTAGATCTGGAATACTGGTATTTGGGTTATTGTGTAGATATGGATCTGAATGAAGGAGGAACCTTAGCGCAAATAGAAGGATAAGTTCTATTGATGGATCATAATCTTTAAGCTCGAATGGTAGTATCGTCGTATGATTTTGATCTGTTATATGTGGCGCTTGCTTGATCTATAAAACTGATAATCTGGGTTAATTAGTGTTTAAATATCTGAAAGAGCGAATTATCCTTTATAGATCTGTACACAGGTTCAGTGAAGTGAAGGCACATATATACGCTGGTTCAGTGAAGGAAAACATCGTATACGCAGGTTGTTCCATACGCAAAAGCGTATGCACGCAGGTTTCAGGCTATTAAAGTAGCGTATATATTTTGAGTTGTGATCTAGCTACTTCTGTTTATTACTGCAGTGCTCTGGGTTCAGATTTGGTGTGTGGTTACTGTTACTGTGATCTGGGTACAGTTGTCAAAGAAGTGTTTATTTTGATTCAGTTTTGATTGGTGAAAGGTGATTGGTTGATGCAGAAATTCTTGATGTTTGATTGATGTTATTTGTGGATCCAATCTGAAAATTTATGAAATGTGGCCCCTGAAAGAAAGAGAAGGTTGTAGCCTTTTGTAGGCCAGCACCTACGTACTAGTATCTTGGCTAGTGCAAGAACTAACAAGGTTACAGCTCCCTTCCAGGAGAAGCTGGAAAACAAGAGAAGGTTGTAGCTCTCTGCAGGTTGCAGCCTGCGTACTGGTAAAGGACTGCACCAGTACAATTGTAAAAAGAAGTTTCTAATTAAAGAGAAGATAGAGACGAATTGTAGCAGGTGGTTTTCACCCACATTGGGTTTCCACCTTATATCTTGTGTTCTTGTGTGCGATTGTCTTTTTGCTCTGCTTTACTGTTTCTGGTTACTGGTTATTTGATTCTCAAACATAGATTAACAATCACATTAGAAAGATAAAGTAAATTAAAAGTTTGCATTGTATATGCGGGTTTCCTTCTGCATAGTTGCGTATATAGGCGGGTTTAATTAACTGAAGTAGCGTATATCATTTGATTTTGAAAAAGGAATACTTAACTTGATAATACTGATTCACCCCCTAGTATTATTTCCAACAATTGGTATCAGAGCCGGTCCTTCAGAAGAAGCTTGATCGCTTAACGGAAGATCTTTCATCATGAGCAACTACGAGAGGGAAGCATCAATCAGGCCACCGATTTTTGATGGGACAAACTTCGTATATTGGAAGGTAAGAGTTACTGCCTATCTTCAATCTCTTGGTACAGAAGTCTGGGATATCATAGAAACATGGTATACTTTTCCATCAACAACTCCTACAGATCCGGCTGAGAAGAAGAAATATGAAACAAATGCAAAGGCGGTCAATACTCTATTAGGATGCCTATCTCAATCAGAATTTGTCAAGGTTATGCAGTTTAAATCCGCAAAAGAAATATGGGACAAGATTGTACTGAGCTATGAAGGAGATGATCAGGTAAAACGAGCAAAACTTCAAACCCTCAGAATTCAGTATGAAAATCTCAGAATGTACAATGATGAAAGTGTGGCTAACTATTTTCTTCATGTAGATGAGATTGTTAATTGTATGAAAAACTTGGGTGAAGAAATAAAAGAGGCTGTTGTGGTTGAAAAAGTTGTAAGATCTTTGTCCCCTAGGTTTGAATCTAAAGTTTCTGCAATAGAAGAAAAAGAGAATCTACAAAACCTTAAAATGTCACAGCTGCACGAAATTCTAACTGCTTATGAAATGAGAAAAGGAGGTCCATCAGACAGGAGAGAAGCTGCCTTCAAGGCTTCAGGCAAAGGAGAGTACTATGAGTCAGGACACGTGTCAGAAGAAGAAGAAGAATCAAATTTTGTTAGAAATCTTCAACGGGGTGCTAGACGATTCCGAGGTAAGTTACCGTTCAAATGCTTTGCTTGTGGGAGAGTCAGTCACTATGCTGCCAAATGTCCTCATAACGATAAAACTGACAAAGGGAAGGAACCTGTTAGATAGAACAAGAAACAGAATGTAAGTAAGAAAAGTTACTACACTCATGAAGATAGTGATGGTCTTTCAAATAGTGATGAAGATGAACGAGGTATTAACTATAAACTTTTAATGGCCTTTGAAGATGATGATTACATGGATGCTATAGATGTGGATGGATTTTATGAAGAGATTTCTAGACTCAAAACATGTTTAGAAGAAAAGAATGTGATCATTGATACTTTGCAATTTCAACTTGATGAAAAAGAAAAATTTCTTGAGAAGTTAGAATGTGAAATTGTTGGCCTTAGAAAAGAAATTGAGAAAACAAAGGCTCTTAATCTTAAATTTGTTAAAGGATCTGAAACTCTGGATGAGATTATCAATATACAACATTCTCCACTAATCAAGACTGGTCTGGGGTATAATGGAGAAGCATCTCAATCATCCACCTCAAAGAGTTATCTCGATGCAGTAAGGAGGAATGAGCAAAAGCCCAATGGAGATCACCAGGTAAATCAGGGACGAATTACATCAAGAATAAACAAAGACTACTAGGTAAATCAGGGGCAATCCACCTTAAGGATGAACAGAAGCTACAACCAGCCACAGGTAAAATCTTCTCAATTTACCTCAAGAATGGATGACAATAGAAACTACAATCATTTGGCAAGTAGATTTGATAATCGGAGGAGTTTCTTCAATGGCCAATGTTTCTCTTGCCATAACTTTGGCCACAAAGCAGCTCAACGTGTTGCCTATAAGATAATCATGACTAGAGAAGCTCAAAAACAAAGAAGTATGACTGGAATCATGAAAAGAACCTATAACAACTTTTCAGCCCTTGAAAATGAAATTGAATGTTCTATTTGTAATAACTTCGGTCATGAAGATTCTGAATGCAGGAGCAGGTTTTGGAAGACAACTCAGAAGGAACAAACCTCAAGTGCCAGAACATGGAAAATGAAGGAACCACAACGAGAAAGATGTGGGATAGCTTTATATGCAGAAGGACAAGAAAATCAATGGTACATCGACAACGGATGTTCGAAGCATATGACAGGTGATAAAGAAAAACTTGAATCATATAGTGTTTTAGAAAAGGGAAAGAAAGTTTCTTTTGGAAATGATACCCCTGCAGTCATAAAAGGAAAAGGCACTGCCCAATTGAAAGAAAATATCAAAGCAGGAAATGTCTTGTATGTTGATGGCTTGAAGCATAATCTTCTGAGTGTCAGTTAGATGTGCGATCAAGGAACCAAGGTAATATTTCGATCGAATGGATATAGTGTTCATGATCTTGATACAGGAAAAACAGTGATCAAAGGCATAAGAACTCCAAATAATTTATACATATTTGAAGAAGGACAAAAACAATGCTATTTGAGCAAGGATGATGAACACTAGTTATGGCACTGGAGGTTGGGGCATCTAAGCTTTTCACAAATAAGGAAAGCATGCAAATACCAAGCAGCACGTGGTCTTCTAGATATCAAAATTCCAGACAACACTATATGCAAATCATGTCAGTTTGGTAAACAAACCAGAACTAACTTCCCTAAGAAGGAAGGATCAGCTAGTAGGCCTCTTGAGCTAGTCCATACAGATGTATGTGGTCCATTTAGGACAAGGTCACCTCGAGGAGAAGAATACTTTATATTATTCATTGACGACTTCTCCAGGATGGTTTGGTTAGGACTTATGAAGCACAAAGACGAAGCATTCGACAAATTCAAATCTTTCAAAGCCTTGGCTGAAAACGAATCAGATCACAAAATTAAGTGCCTCAGGTCTGACAGAGGTGGGGAATTTACCTCAAATGAATTTTTCGATTTTTGTGAAGAACATGGAATAAGAAGGGAATTCTCTACAGCTAGGACTCCTCAGCAAAATGGAGTGGTGGAAAGGATGAATAGAACAGTCCAACAAATGGATCGTGCTATGCTTGATGAGTCTGGAACTCCCACAACCTTCTGGGGTGAAGCTGCATTTGCTGCGGTTGTTATTCTCAACAAAACAAATGTCTGAGTGAAAAACACTCAAACTCCTCATGAGATCTGGTATGGTGAGACTCCTTCGGTAAAGCATTTCAAAATTTTTGGAAGCAAATGCTATATTAAGAATAATGATGAACAGCTTGGCAAACTTGAACCTAGAGCAGATGAAGGCATTCTCCTTGGTTATTCTCCCCACAACAAAGCATATAAGTGTTACAATAAAAGACTTGGAAGAATTGTTGACAGCATTGATGTAGTGGTTGATGAAAAAGGATACATTCCTAGGCAAGTAAATTATGAAAATATCGGAGAGGATGAAGACTACTCTCCAAATCAGACTGATGATGAAGAAGAACCTCAAGAGGCACCAGAGGAACATATAAGGATAGAAGAGAAGATTCCATCCAGGTATGTTCAGAAGAATCATCCAGAATCTCAAATTTTGGGGCAGAAAGAGGCAGGTATACAAACAAGAAGAACAATTGCAGAAGCCTCAAGCTATCTGGCTTTTCTCTCCTCCACTGAGCCACAAAATGTAAAAGAGGCATGCAAAGATGAATGCTGGGTCAAGGCAATGAATGAAGAACTTGAGTAGATCGAAAAGAACAACACTTGGGAGTTGGTTCCTAGACCAAAAGATAAAAGTGTCATAGGGGCAAAATGGATCTTTAAAAATAAGTTGAATGAAAATGGAGAAGTAATCAGAAACAAGGCCAGACTTGTGTGTAAAGGGTACGCTCAACAAGAGGGAATAGACTTTGAAGAAACTTTTGCTCCCGTTGCTAGAATTGAGGCCATCCAAATGTTCCTTGCTCTCTCAAGCTTTCAGAAGTTCAAAGTATTTCAAATGGACGTGAAATCAGCCTTTCTGAATGGAGACTTAGAAGAAGAAGTGTACATTGAGCAACCAGATGGTTTCATTCTTGGGAATGATCCAAATCTTGTATGCAGACTAAAAAAGGCATACTATGGTCTTAAACGGGCTCCAAGGGCTTGGTACTATCGTTTGGACAAATACCTTCATCAACAAGGTTTTTCAAAAGGATTAGCAGATATCAATCTCTATATAAAAATTGAAAATGACAAATTGCTAATACTTGTTGTGTATGTAGATGATATTATCTTTGGCAACAATGAAGAAGCTATGAGTCAAAGCTTTGCCTTGGTGATGCAGAAAGAATTCGAAATGTCCTTACTTGGAGAACTGACATACTTTCTTGGATTGCAAATCCAACAAAATGAAGGCGGTATCTTCTTGTCTCAAACCAAGTACCTCAAGCAGATTCTGAAGAAGTATGGCATGGAAGATTCAAAACTAGTATGTACCCCTATGGTTACAGGATGCAGTCTCAATGCAAATGATGAATCAGCAACAGTACATCAACCAACCTATAGATCTATGATTGGAAGTCTACTTTATTTGACAGGTACCTGACCAGACATCATGCATGTAGTGGGAATAGTTGGAAGATTTCAGGCAAATCCAAAGGAAACTCATCTTCAGGCAGTGAAGAGAATTTTCAAGTATCTTCAAGGAACTCAAAACTATGGCTTATGGTATCCTAAAGATACAGATCTCACTCTTCATGCGTATACAGATGCAGATTGGGTTGGAAGCATGGATGATAGGAAGAGCACAAGTGGTGGTGCATTCTTTATGGGTTCTAGATTAGTATCTTGGTTCAACAAGAAACAGAGTTCGATTGCTTTATCTACAACTGAAGCGGAATATGTGGCTGCTGCATCTTGTTGCACTCAACTTCTTTGGATGATGCAAACCTTGCAGGACTTTCAAATCACTTGTACTCCACCTATCTCCATCTTATGTGATAATACAAGTGCAATCAGCATTTCAAAGAACCCAGTCTTGCATTCAAAGACCAAGCACATACCGATCAAGTATCACTTTCTCCGGGAACAATTTTTGGAACAAAAGGTAAAATTGGAGTATGTTCCTTATAAGGAACAAGTTGCTGATATTCTCACTAAACCACTGCCCAGGGAAACTTTTGAATACCTCAGACAGAAGTTGATAGTAGTTGATGCATCATCTTGCTGTTAAATCTTGTATGTTTCAGAGAAAAATGTGTGTACGCGTGTTTCATGAGGAGGATCCGCGTACATACGCTGGTTTGTGCAGAGACAGTCGCGTATATGGAGGTTTGATGGATATCAGTAGGGACAGGCTCTGGTTGAAGATAGTCTGATATGGGTCTGACTGAGACCATCTGGCACAGGTTCAGGGGGAGATCTTATAATAATGCATTGGTGGTATTATCTTGGAAGCTTTTGGTTCTAGATGACAGCGGTTGTTGGTTTCAGATGGAACAGAGGCAAAGGGAGAACAGAAAGAAATCTTGGTTGCTGATTTGAATGGTGATGGACAGATGCTACTGCTATCAGTTATTGGTGACTTTCATAAGTCTTGTTCTAGATATTTCGTCTCTATGTCATGTATCTCTTTTGTGGTATCTCTTTTATGGTGTCAAGGTCATGTAACGACCTATTTTGGTTTCCCCACTATGCCTGGGATGAACATGTAATGAACTTGGTTGTCATATGTAAATTTCTGATGTATCCCCACTTGGTTGGGTGGATGATCCCCACTTGGTTGGGTGATGGATGTATGTATTGAGTCTTTTGGTGATAGGAAGGTCTTTTATGATGTATAAGTCATGGTTCTTCTTGAAGAACATCTTTTGCAGATCTTGCCTACAGTCAGGGGGAGCATGGTCAGCACAGCAAGGTAGAAATTTCAGCATGTACTCAGGGGGAGCACAACCCTTTGCCCTTGATGACAAAGGGGGAGAATGACTTTGAGGATTTTGGGTTGCCATCAAGTCCAAAGGGGGAGATTGTTGGCATTATGGCACAGGTTTGGAGCTATGGCACAGGTGTTGTCCTTGATGGCAACTCTCTTTGGTAACAGATCTCAGTTCAGGCTTTCAAAATGAAGGAAAAGACATATACGCAGGTTCATCTAAACGAAGACGCGTATACACGCGGTTTAGACGTTTCAAAGGCACGTATGCGTATACATGCACTTTCATGCAAGGAAAAGCGTGTATATGTTGGAGAACTTACTTTTGGTCCGTGGTAGTTAGTCCTTGGTATTTGAACCTATGGTTTTGGACCATGGTACCTCGTCAGAAGTGTTGATCCCAAGTATTGGGTCCATGGTATTGGTTTATTATGGTTTTGGACCATGGTATTGTGGAAGGCCTAAACCTATAAAAGAGGAAGGAGATCATGTGGCAAAAGATCATCTGAATTATTATTGAATATCTGATAAAGTGCTAGATCTGGAATACTGGTATTTGGGTTATTGTGTAGATCTGGATCTGAATGAAGGAGGAACCTTAGCGCAAAGAGAAGGATAAGTTCTATTGATGGATCATAATCTTTAAGCTCGAATGGTAGTATCGTCGTATGATTTTGATCTGTTATATGTGGCGCTTGCTTGATCTATAAAACTGATAATCTGGGTTAATTAGTGTTTAAATATCTGAAAGAGCGAATTATCCTTTATAGATCTGTACACAGGTTCAGTGAAGCGAAGGCACATATATACGCTGGTTCAGTGAAGGAAAACATCGTATACGCAGGTTGTTCCATACGCAAAAGCGTATGCACGCAGGTTTCAGGCTATTAAAGTAGCGTATATATTTTGAGTTGTGATCTAGCTGCTTCTGTTTATTATTGCAGTGCTCTGGGTTCAGATTTGGTGTGTGGTTACTGTTACTGTGATCTGGGTACAGTCGTCAAAGAAGTGTTTATTTTGATTCAGTTTTGATTGGTGAAAGGTGATTGGTTGATGCAGAAATTCTTGATGTTTGATTGATGTTATTTGTGGATCTAGTCTGAAAATTTATGAAACGTGGTCCCTGAAAGAAAGAGAAGGTTGTAGCCTTCTGTAGGCCAGCACCTACGTACTAGTATCTTGGCTAGTGCAAGAGCTAAGGGGGTTGTAGCTCCCTTTCAGGAGAAGCTGGAAAACGAGAGAAGGTTGTAGCTCTCTGCAGGTTGCAGCCTACGTACTGGTAAAGGACTGCACCAGTACAATTGTAAAAAGAAGTTTCTAATTAAAGAGAAGATATAGACGAATTGCAGCAGGTGGTTTTCACCCACATTGGGTTTCCACCTTATATCTTGTGTTCTTGTGTGCGTTTGTCTTTCTGCTCTGCTTTACTGTTTCTGGTTACTGGTTATTTGATTCTCAAACACAGATTAACAATCACATTAGAAAGATAAAGTAAATTAAAAGTTTGCATTGTATACGCGGGTTTCCTTCTGCATAGTTGCGTATATACGCGGGTTTAATTAACTAAAGTAGCGTATATCATTTGATTTTGAAAAAGGAATATTTGACTTGATAATACTGATTCACCCCCCCTCTCAGTATTATTTCCAACACTCTCTCATCTCAACAAACTGAGGTAACTAAGAAATTTTTAAATTAAAATGACCAAATTAATCTTAGACATATCTCATCTCAACAAACTGAGGTAACTAAGCAAATTTTAAATTAAAATGACCAAATTAATCTTAGACATATTTAACATATTTAAAATGATCAAAATGATTAGATGTTCAACAAATTTTGTATGACCCACATGACTAAAACCAGCCTAGATCCATGTTAACACCAACTAAGCAAATTTTAAATTAAAATGACCAAATTAATCTTAGACATATTTAACATATTTAAAATGATCAAAATAATTAGATGTTCAACAAATTTTGTATGACCCCACATGACTAAAACCAGCCTAGATCCATTTTAACGCCGCATCTATCAAGCGCCGAGAGGGATCAAATCTCTCGAGGTGTAACCCTTTCCTCAAGTTTTGACTAAAAAAGTAGGTTTACATTGGAGAGAATTGATCTGATCTCTCTCGGCGCTTGATAGATCTGGTGTTAAGATGGATCTAGGTAGTATATTAAAATCACTTTCTCTTGCGTCCCCTACCATTTAGTCTATTTATTATAATTTAGCTAAACTGTTAACCATTTAATATTTTTTGGAAATTCTTTTATTTATTAAAAATGAAATTAATGAAATAAATATATCTATTAATCTATCTTCAAACTTTGACTTAATTTACCAAGTATTAAATTTAAATTTAAATTTCTATGCCTAGTTTCAAAATCTTTTACCACTCAAAACGTGGGACAAGGAAAACTCTACACAGTTCATATCGGAAAGCCTCAAGCAATATATTTTTTTGTTATGTACTTTGAGTAAGCCAAATTATTTACATCAAATAATATAACATAACATAACTTTACAACATCTCTTCCATACTGAACTAAAAAGCATTTGCCCATAAAATTAAAAATTAAAAATTTATTATTTCCCATAAATACATCGAAATCCACAAAATTCAATTCTGCACTCCACTAACAATGTTCTTGAGAACTCTCAAATCTTCTCCTCCAAATACCGAGTGTTTTTCCTCCAAACAACCATACGATTGCAACATCCTGATATGTAGTCCGCATATCATATGGTTGTATTACAAGTCGGGCAATAACCAAATTAGATACGTTCTTGTTGTTAAAGATTCCCGTGTATTTGATGATGATGATGATGATGATGTTTAACGTCCTCTAAGACCAAACATTAGTCTATCGGACCTAAAGAAACAAATTATTTATTTTGATTTAAGATTTTATTCCTATGCTCAAAAAGCTTGGAGAGAAGCCTCCTGAGCTCACTATAATTTTGACATTGTAAAAGGCTAGGAAGGTCAGTATTGTAACAAAGATTGTGAAATTGAGATCTAATGTGGTTGTACGCGGGGCACTCTAAGAGGAAGTGGTTTTCATCCTCGATGTTCCTATTCTCACATATATGGCAGATCCTTTCCATCCATGGCGTTTTAGGAACTGCTCAATTACCTGTTTCAATATGGAGCTCATGAGAATTCGTTCTAATATTTGCTATATTAATTTTCTTCTTTGAGCTAGTTAAAATAGAGAGATACTTTTGATCTTCTAGGGTGGGGTTGATGACCTTCTTATAATAACTTAATTTTCTTTTAGCCGCTAAATCTTTCTCACACCACATTTTTTCTTTGAACTTAGAAGTAACAATATCTTTAATGTTATTTATGTTTTGCAATGCATCATTCTCGTTGATCTCCCAATAGTTTAACCAGGCCCTTGCGTCTTTATGCCACCCCTGATTGAGCCTTAGGTGGTTTTGGTTGGAATTTAAAGCTAGCTTAGGAAGTCTATGATCGTCTATGTTATTGAGTTTGTGCTTGTACAACAGAAACCTAATCATAGCTAGGCTCTCAATAGGGGAAATACCTGCTTCTATAAGGAGAATAGGATAGGGTGTATTACTTTTAATTTTCAGGTTATAAGTTATAAAACGCTTCTGGATTTGCTCAATCTTTCTCCATGATTCTCTGGAGATGCTGCAACCCCAAACCTCACAACCATATAAGATAACAGGAGCGGCTAAAGTTTCAAAGAGGAACTTCTTTTTATCCCACATTACATCCCACATTACAAGGTTCGTTGTTTTACAATTATTTTCAAGACCAAAATAAGTTTTCCACCCCCCATTAATCCTTTTCTCAATGATATGGTTCCAATTGAGCTTGTGATGAATATCAATTCCTAGGTACTTGTAAGAATACACTTCCTCCAAGTTATTATTGTCATACATAAAATTAGCGTAAGTATCCTTCTTGGATTTGATAATCTAACTTTTGTTTTTGTCAGTGTTACCGAACCCTGACAAAATAACGAACACTAAGATTTTAGGAAAAGAAATTGAATGAAAAATTATATTAAATAACTACTAAGCAAAAATTATAATTATTATTTATAATTTATAATTACTAAATCAGGAATATAGAGATTTTAGGGAAACAATTTTGAAGAAAAATTATATTAAACAAAGATTTCTATGGCCATTTGAAATATATAAATAGTAATAGTAATGGTATATGAGGATAACTATCAAAATTATATATATATATATATATATATATATATATATATATATATATAGTTTAAATCATTTTAAAAATTTTCTACATAATATTTTTATGATTTTTTATATAAATCTTTAATCAATCTTAATTTCCATATCATTTTCTAATTTTTCAATTTCAATTAATTTTTATCATTGCATTATTTCTTTACATAATGATTATATATTTTAGACATTAATTATGATTAACGTTTTCTAATTTTTCAACTCTAATTAATTTTTATAATTGCATTATTTCTTTACATAATTATTATATATTTTAGACATTAATTATGATTAACAAATAAAATTATTTCTTTTGAAAAAATTATTATCTTTCTCAAATGTATTGTAAATTTAATGCATTTAATAATTACAATTAATTTTCATAAATTTTTTATAATTACTTTCTTACTTTACATTTTTATCGCATAATTTAAATATTAATTATGATTCACAAGAAAAATTATTAGTTATGACTGACAAGTAAAATTATTCCTTCAGTAATTTCCTTGCGGCTTCGTAGCTTTGAGCTCCTCCTTATTCGATTCGGCTGCCTCGCTGGTCGTCACAACCCTGACATGCTAGCTGGGCCAACAACTCTCCAACTGATCCTTTCCCTTGTTGTTTTTATTTTTCCTCCCTACCCTATGCTTTCTTTCGCTCGAATTCCCTCTGGCCTATGTGACTTTGCTAGGGTCGGGTGGTTTACCATGACCAATATGGCCTCCCCCTCTATGCTCGACTAGGAGATTGCAACCTTCAACTTTGTGGTCACAAACAGGCCGAAGTTTCAGAAGCCTTCCTCGTCCCGATTTGTAAAAAAGCTTGACGATATCCCTAAAGTGGAGATCTCTGCACCACAAGCCAAATCTCGAGCTTTTTAGTTGCCAGATCGAGGTCTTGTGGGCTAATTCATGGGTTTGTGGCCCTCAATGAAAACAATGCACCAATGGGTTTTGAATAACTAAAATCCCCTGATCGAGGTAGAGGTTACTCCATCCTTCTGTGGCAAGGGCTTCACCTTCTTCTTCGAAAAAATATCAAATTGTGACAAAATCTTTCGAAGTTGTCTGTATTTTATGGGAGCACAATGACTCTATCTGGATAAGTGGAGTCCTAATTTTAATATGATTGAGATATACCCGCCACAATATCAGTTTGGGTTAAATTACCCTTCCTCCCTTTGCATCGCTGGAATGGCACTACCTTTAGCAAGATTGACAACGCCCTAAGCGAATATGTAGACTGTGCTGAGCTAAGGGATGGTCTTTTGTCCTATGTTAGAATGTGACAGAATTTGCGTTGAAGTGGATCTGAAGAAAGGCCTTGCACTGTGATCAATCTTAGTTCATATAGTTAGTCACACATTCAATATGTGGACTATGATCAATTGCCCTTAAAATGCAAGATCTACCATGAGTACGAACACTTTGCTAGAAATTTCCCAAAGATATCTGAAGAAATAGAAAAGAAAGGAGAAACAAGAGATCAATGGAAGCAAGCTAAGAGAAGGAAATGCCCCCAAAATCCGCAACCTCCACCCTCCCAAAAGCATAAGCAAGCCCCTCAAAGGATACAGGGCCATCTTCTCCTAAGCGCAACTCTACCGAGATCAGGGAAGGATCGAAAAAATCTCCCTCCCAAGAGAAAACCAGTAATATATATGAAGTGTTGGTTAATGAATTGAAAGGAGGAGAAATCCCACAACCAGATCCACCAATCCTTGATCCACCCTCCAATCATCAGGTGCCCCAAAGCTCGACATAAGCTATCTCTGCATCAAAATCTAAGGAAGAGACTACCCCTTCTCAAGTGGATTCTTTAGAAGATGAGGAAGAATTTATGTCACCCAGAGAAGGCAAAACTAGAGCTACTTTGCCAAGTTCAGTGGATAAGAAATTTGAAGCAGACAAAGCAAAGGAAAAAGAGCGGTAGACACACCAGTTTGGAAGAAAATCAAATAGAGAAATAACGATAGAGTAATCAAAAAGGAAAAGGAGTTGGGGCATTAACCTACCTTAAAGCATATCAAAATGGGTGAAGTAGGAGGCAAAGGAAGCAAAAGAAATGCAAGCACTACCCTGCTCAAAGGTGTCCCCATATCCAAAAGTAAATGATGATAGTTCTCACTTGGAACTATAGAGGACTGGATTAGAAAAAATAAGAATGAAAGTGAAATCACTAATCATGAAAGAAAATCCCTCTCTATTGTCCTTCTCCTGGAGACAAAATTAGAAAAACAAGATGCAATAATGTAACAACCTTTTATGTGGTATGGTAGTGGAATCTTAGTTAGTGCAAGAGGAGCCTCTAGAGGACTCTGCACCCTCTAGGATCCATTCCAGGTGCGCCTTATTGAATCATCTCCTAATGTTCATTGGCTTGCAATTAAGTTTCTTGATATTTATTCAAATTAGGTTCACTTTTTTGTTAGTGTCTATACTGGTCCACTTCAGAGAAAAAAAGAGTGTTGGGCCTTCCTCCATAACCTGATTAGCGCAAAATTTGGGAACTTATGTATTCTTGGGGGGATTTCAATATGACCACCTTAGATAGATGGGAGAATAAGGGGGGATTGCCTACCAGAGATCCCTTTCAAGAGCATATGGAGGCTTTCGTTTCTCATTCCAAAGTGATTGACATTAAATCTACTGGTCTCAAATACACCTGGTCTCATAGGCATGCGGGTCCTAACCATATAGATGTCAGACTAGATAGTTTCGTTATATCTAATGACTTTCTCCAAGACAGTCAATCTATATCATCCTCCATCCTCCACTATAAGGGCTTAGATCATTGCCCATATAATCTTGATCTCTCTCCTCCAGTGAGTTACAAGCCTATCCTTTTTAGATTGAACCCTCTTCGACTCCAACACCCTGATTTCCATGAAGTCGTCTCTCAAGCATGGTGTCCATGGATTGATGGCGATCCAATCTCAATCAGGGAAAGGAAGATTAAGAGGACAAAAAGTTGTCTCAAGCTATGGGCCCACTCCATAAAATTTGATAGGCAGGGTGTGTTACAAGAAATGGAAAAGGTTGTTAGTCACCTGTAGACCGATATGGAAAAACATTAGATTTTGGAGGAAATAGCGAGATATGACAAGAACATGTTCAATAAATACTACGCACTACTAAAAGAGGAAGAGGAGTATTGGAGGCAGAAGTCTCAGAGTGTACGGCATCAAGGAGGGGACAAAAATACCAAATAATAACTTAATAAATAAGCAAAAAACATGAAAAGGAAAAAACCCATTCAAGACATTGAGATAAACGGGATTAAGGTAAGTGACTTTCTTCAGATCGAGAAATAAGTTGTAGCCTTATTTATCAGCCTCTACTCCAAGTGTGAACCTTTGTCTGAAGAATCTAAAAATTACATGTTGGAGCATACTCCACTCCTCATCACTAAAGAAATAGACAAACAACTAACTCTCCATCCCACGGAAGAAGAGATCCGTCATATTGTATTTTCTTTCAATCTTAACAAGGCCCCTAGTCCAAATGGGTTCTCCGATCACTTCTTTTAGCACTTCTGGGACCTCATCAAGAGATATTTATACTGAATGATTACTTATTATTTGAAGAATGGTTATATGGGAGGAGGGATGAACTCCTCTTTTCTCACCCTAATCCCCAAGGAATCTAACCCCTCTTCTTTCCATTGATTTTGGATGATATCCTTATGTGATGTCTCCTACAAAATCCTTTCTAAGCTTATTGTTGAAAGATTAAAAAGGCTTCTCCCTGATATAATCTCGGAAAATCAAGGAGGCTTTGTCCCCAGGTGTCAAATCTTTGATAACATCATCCTGGTCTAGGAAGCGATCTTTTCTAGTAGGGAGAGAGGGGACAAGGGCATGGAAATCAAGCTTAATATGGGTAATGCCTTTGATAAAGTAAGGCACAACTTCACTTTTAAAGTGTTGAGCAAGCATGATTCGATGCACATTTATAAAATGGATTTCCAATTGTATCAGCTCCCCTTGGATAACCCCTCTGGTCAATGGCATAGTCACTAACTTCTTTCAGGGGTCTCAGGGACTCTAACAAGGTTTTCCTTTATCTTCTTTCCTTTACATCTTGGTAGCAGACACCTTTAGAAAAAGACTTGAATATGAATGCAACTTAGGTTGTCTTCTTGGTCTAAGATTCACTCCGAATGTTAAAAGAATCAATCACTCCCAATTTTCCGAAAACACTATTCTCCTCGGAGGTGCCTCGGTGGCCATCGCTCACAGATTTAAGCTACTTCTAGATCACTTCCTCGTAGCTTCAAGAGAATTAGCTAAATCACAGATCTAATCATGGAATATCTCGACGGTGAAACACATTCAAATTGGTGCTATCCTTGGCTTCAATTTAGTTGAAGGCTAGAAGGAGTTCAAATATTTGGGGATCCCCATTTTCCAATAAACCCTCTCCCATCAAGTATCGTCCTTTCAAAAATAAACATTATGTTGGAAGCTCGAGGAGCTTGATGGATCACTTTAACTGGATGAATAGTTCTCATTAAATCGGTTTGTCAACTATGTATCTATATCAATTTTCAGCTTTGTTGGCACCCAAATACATATTATAGGAAGAGGGAAAGGTTATTCATAAATTTCTTTAGGAAGGAAGTAAAGCCACCTCTAGAAAAATCCATTTGATCAATTGTAAGACCATTTGTGCCACTTGGGAACACAAAGGCTTGGGGATAAGGGACCCCTCTCTAATGAATCATGTAATGGGAGCAAAGTTAGCATGGAAAATGAAGACAATAATCTTTGTGGGTTCAGGTCCTTACCAACAAATTTTTGAGATGCAGTCCTGAAATTTGAAATGATTCTAAAATAGCTCCAAGATCTTGCTCACCTATGTGGTGTCATATTTCTACCTCTTTCAATTTGATTAAAAACCAGCTTAGCTAGACCCCAAGTAATGGTTCTAACATATGTATATGGTCGGATTTAATATTTGATCGTCCTCCTCTAAACGACTGTGAAGCTCTTAGTCCTTTATAACTCTATCTATCAAATCTTGGAATTACATATTTAGCACATCTCAACAACTGGAATAGCGTTGGCATGTGGTCTGGGTGGAATCTAGCAGAAATCCCATCAAATCTCTCAAGCTTAGCAAATCTGCTTAAACTCCAATTGGTTGGTGATGCCCCCTTGATCATCAAGCAGAAGATAAGTTGCACCGAAAAGCCCATAGGTACATTGTGAAAGCTGGATATGAGGAATTATTATTTCAAGAACAAATTCCTTTGAAATCTTCGACAATCTAGAAAAAGTTCTGGATCAATAACGTTATCCCTAAAGTAAATTATTTTTGGTGGAGCCTCCTACAAAAAGTATCCTAACTCTGGAAATCTAAAAAGAAGAGGTATAAGTGGACCATCGTGTTGCCCCCTTTGCTCTACGAACGAAGAATCAACCCCCCATATGTTTTTATTCTGTCCCTATGCTCATAAAGTATGGGAATTTATTATAGGTCCCTTATCAGTTAGATTGAATATTCCCAATTAAATATCAATCCTTATAACAAATTGGAATAAACAATATGTAGGGCCTTTTATAGGCAAACTGGGATTTAAGTGGATATGGACATCTCTTACAAAATTTCTATGCCGGCAAATATGCTTTCACGAAACAGTGTAATCTAAAAAAATGTTCCCATTCCTCCAAGGATCTCGGTTGCTAAATATCTCTCTTTATGTGTTGAATCAAATGAATTGAAATTCAAAGATCAAAACCCTCTATTGGACCACCAAGAAAAGTAATGGATGAAACTGTTGGTGGATCTGATGGTCACTATCCATTCAAATGATATTCCAAACTTAGGCTAATCGATGCTGGATTCAAGGTCAGGAGAATGTGGCTAAATAGTTGGACTATGCTCTTTGATGGAGCTTCCAAAAAGAATACAGGGATGGATGGAGGGGGAGGATTCTCATTAATATCAAAGGAGAAACAAAATAAAGTTCACATGGGGATTAGGCCAAATATCAAACTATCTTACCGAGATGTATGGCCTCTTTCTCGGTCTTTAGTTAGCCAAAGAGAAAGACATTCCTTCCATTACCATTCCGGGAGACTCAAAAATCATCATCCAACTCTTCCAATTAGGCTCTCTCCCTAAGAACAATCAACTTGCTCTCCTCCTTCGAAGAGTATATGGTATCCTCGATACACTTAGTCACAAATCTTATTTACATATTCTCTGTAGTTGAAAAAAGGAAGCAAATCTACAAGCCAACATTGCATGTCAACTAGAAGAAGGGAAATATGAGGTCAATGGCTCCCTTAAGTGTATGGTTATTCCATGATAAGTTTACTTCAGATGCTTAGTTCCCCCCTGCTCATAGAATCGTACAATGGGAAAAGATAGGGCACTATCTATATAATAAGGCTCTCCTCAAACTTCCTGGATTAAGGGAAGGTTTTAATTATAAGAATCAAGGTGAAAGTATTCTTGGCATAAGGCAAGGTCCATATAATATGCCTCAAGGTGATTACTCTCCTCACATGCCACTAAAGTAGGCACGCCGACTTAAACATTTGATGCACTCTAGGCAACGTACTTCATCAACCTCATCTTAGGAAGTGGTAGGATCAATAAATAAAGGCTTGAGGTATATTAATTCAAATCTTGTGTCACATATCACATCTGGTCCTTCATCTCATCTCATCTCAGGCTTAATACCAATCTGGACGGGTGTCATCAGGCACAAACCCATATAATTGATGTTAAGACCAGCTTCAGAAGCTTGGGAATATATGGAATTGCAACCAACAATCGTGAGTGATGACATCAAGATGAATATACACATTTGGATCTTCAATTACTTATATGATTTCTCTGGTGGGCGGTGCAATATGGAGCAGCTTTCTCTGTATGGGATATCAATTCGTCCCACTGTTAATTGGTCTCCTCCTGGTCACACCTCCAATAGACCAGGACCGAAATTTCTTTGAGATCAATTAACTCAATTCCCTTGTGCAATTGCAAAATTTACAAGCTTGCATGGATCAAGAAAGTAGACGATTCCTTAATTTCACTTAGTTCTGTAAAATAGAAAGCGATAAATGCTCTACAACTTCTAAATTCATCTCTCTATGTCTAAATGGGTCTAAGGAAATTCCATAAAAAGAAAGTCTAGGCAAGAAGAAAGGTTGCTTGGCCAATGTGACATTCCTTGCTCTTGGAATTACTCCCCAGTGGCGAGCTAGTTAGTCTTCAAGCTTGTCTGTAGCTCTACGTGAAACTCAAAATACATGTAATTTGAGGGTTGTCTTATTTCAACCTTTGCTCACTTGGGTCAAAAGTTGACACACAAGTCGCTAGTGAAATATGGCTCACCATTGTCAACAATGCCTGCACCCTTTATTGGATTGGTATGTGGAAGTCATCGACCTTCACCAACAGATTATATCCTTGACAGAGCAAGTGCAGAGACAACGAGATAAATCCACTAGTTGGAGGAGGAGATGGAATGGGTGCGCTGACAAATGACAAATCTCTAGACACAAAGAGAGAAAGAGGACAACAAAAGTACAACCAACAGTGCCCTAGGCAGTCCCACAAACAAAATGTCCATAGACCCTCCTTAGTAAGATACGAAAATCCCGTGCAAATGCATTTTGTTGATCAACCAATATTGTAGAATCTATAGCAAGAGATGCCTTAGTTTTGGTTCTCAAAAAGCTTGTAGTAAAACATTGATAGATTTTTTTGAATATTTCTTCGTATCCTGCATAAGGCATTTATATATATAAACAATATGTAAATCTGAGTACTTCGCTGTGACCACCCACAAAATTAATAAAAACTCTTTATTTATATTAAAAAAATTTATTCCTTCAATAAAAATTACAAACAACTAAACATCTTTATTTAATAAATTTTACCATTACAAAATAAAATTAAGAACATCTTTATATACATTATAAATTCAACAAATCTTAGTTATAATAAATACATTATAAATTCAATACATTTAACAATTACAAAATGAAATTAACATTATCTTTATATACATTATAAATTCAATACATCTTTAATAAAAATTATTCATAACCAAACAACTTTACATACATTATAAATTCAATACAATTAACCATTACAAAATAAAGTTAACTGCTGTCTTTATACATTATAAATTCAATACATCTTCAATAAAACTTACTTCTAACAAAAACAACTTTACCTACGTTATAAATTCAATATATTTAACCATTACAAAATAAAATTAACTACCATTTTTATATACACTATAAATTAAATACATCTCACAATCACAAAGTCAAACTAATAGTTGATTTATCCAAATTCCCAAATTCAGGCATGCATTGAACCATGATGAATGTTTTACTGGTGCTTCTTGAATCCTTATTCATAAGATCACAAGTATGAGTAAATAAAAATATAGTTAACTATATTTACAAGATGTTACGATTCCAAAGTTTAAATATTTAACAACATGAAAACTATGAAAACTCTCAAATTTTTTGACAAAGATAAGCGCAACATAATCTAACCTGTCACAAGTGCAACATTAATAGCATGTTTTTTTAGTCACATGTGAATCGGTGACTGTCAGGACTATTTATGGGAGACCAGGGATCAAATCTCATAGCTCCCACTATAACACCAAGAGCATAACCAACCAACATTAATAGCATGTTTTTTTAACCACATGTGAATCGGTAACTGTCAGGGCTAATCTATGGGAGACCAGGGATCAAACCTCATAGCTGCCACTATAACACCAAGAGCATAACCAATCACTTGCAAATTCAGTATACTAAATTCCTATGATTTTAGCAAGAGCAAACTCACCAGAAAAGAGAATCCTACCACCACAACAAGTCATTGTACTCAATAAGATTTGTACTTAATAATAAAAATTACTTTTCATAAAATTCTTAACAATCTTCCCCTCCAAACAAACATACCGCTACAACCCGGGGCAACAACCAAAACAGGTACAGTTATAGCAAGGGTACGTCCCCCGAAAGGGGAAGGTTTCCAGCTGAAGCCATTTGCCAAAAGCTGCAAAATAATCACGAAAACCAGGGTTGATTACAGTGTTAGGGAAGAAGAGGCATGTGCCACTTGTCTCATTAACTGTCAACGTAGATTGCCGCACATATTTCTGCTTCCAACCTGGGCAACCTACTGGTATGGCCTTCATTCCATGCTTGCAGGTATTGTTGGCAACTATTTTGGACATCCAAACTCCCCCAATCTTGTAGGATGCCTCAGTTGCGAAAGTGAGCCTGCGCCAGTTGCAGAAGCATCCCCGAATGCGTCTGTCATATTCGTTACTTTCAGGCGAAATTACAGTGGCAACGCCAGCATCATTGGTAATGATATCTGTTTCGCTTGGGAGAGTGTAGGCTTTTACAGTTTGAATTCATATCAATATTGTTATTTTTTGAGAAAAAAAAAGGGAAAAAAAACATTTTTGAATGTAAATTTGATATATTAACTAAAAAAATTTGAATAGAGATTTTTATAGTTTGTGAGAGATTTTTCGGCCTAAATCACATGGAAAATTATTTGTGGACGTTTCGAACCAACTAGTGTGGTTCATCGTCACGACAACTAGTTGGTTCGAAACGGGCCGACAAATGGTTTTCTATGTGATTTACGCTGAAAAATCTCTCACAAACTTGATATGGATCACAGAAGCCTGAACTCTATAAGAGATTTTTATAACTAAAATTATTCAAAAATTTATCTCTAGAATCTATGACATAAATCTTCTAAATTACCTGATCCAAATGAGAATGGAAAAACAGTGAGCAGAAGAATGGAGCATAGCATATTTGTCATGATGATGCACATATTGTACTTTCAAGAAACAGCCTGTGAAGAAATTTTGTAGTGTGTTGGGGGTGGATAGAAGACCAGGCATACGTTGCTGGGAAGGCACTCTGCCCCGCTTCAGAAATGAATATGTCAAATTATCAACAGCAACTTTGTATACCGTGGTTAGTGTTCGTTGCGGAAATTCCTGCTTTCATTTTAGTAATTATGTGTATCACACCACTCTTTCCGTAACTTTGACGTGCAACCACCGTTTTTTATAGTCCATTTCTGAAGTCATTATATATATATATATATGTCAAATGATTATATATATATATAATTAATAATAATTTCATATATATATATGTCTAATGAGTATATAGATATATATTAATTTCAAATTTTAAATACTATTTATTTTTGTAGTTTTAGTATTTATTTTGGTTATTTAAAAAATAATGTAAATGAGTTAGAGCAATTGGCTAGTCAAATTCGATTGGAGGGTGGGAGTTTTTAATTTTATCTTATAATTAAGATTTTTCTCAGTAAATATATTTATTATATTTTTTTTAGCATTTAGATTTTTTTAGTCGTAAATTAGTTTGTTTTTGACTTAAAAATTATGTTTTTTATTCATAGTTTAATATTGCCAAATCAATTTTTGTTATTATTTAAATTTATTTATTTGTAAAGTGATAAGTTAAGGTCTTATTATAGTTTGTTTAGTAATTTGCATTTCTATTAATTACTAATTTTTTCTTTTTAATTGTATTTCTCTTTTATTTAATTTTTCCTTGTATTAAAAACATATTTTAATAAATTTAATATATATAATAACACAAATATCTATCTATCTATCTATATATAGATTAAAATTAAAACATAAATATAATTTTTAAAAATTTAATTATTATTTTTTCAAGTTATTTTGTTTTTAAGAGATAATTTTGCTAAATCGATTTTGTTTTTTACCTTTTGATAAGAGATTTTAGTTTTAAGGGATAATTTTACTAAATAGGTTTTGTTTTTACTATAAAACACATACATAAATATAATATAGTTTTATGAGATATTTTTATTTTTGTGATAAAATTTGTTTTTATTATTTTTTAATTTAATTAAATTATATTTAGATTAAATAATAGATATTAGCTATTAAGTAACCCTTGTTTGATTTTCCATTCATTGTTAAAAATATTACTTTATAATTTTGTGTTTTAAAAGTTTAATCTTTTTAATTATTATTATACATTTTTTAAAATTAAAATATATTTTTTAATATATATAATATAAAACATTTTAAATTTAAAAAAATGTGTTTTTTAAACCATATATATTTTGTTGGGTAGGTAAAAGTTTATAATGTTTTTGAAATTTCATTCACTTTCCTTATTATAAGAGAAGTTTTTTTTAAAGTTCAATATTTTTATATTATTAAAAAAAATCATTTTCAGATATATGGGTGGTTGATTTAAATTAGATGTTAGTGGTTTTTATTTTTTTATAAAATTTTATGACAAGGAGAATGACCATGTATATATTTTATTTTTTCAATGTAGAGGTTTTTTTATTTATATTTTTAAAAATTTACTTATTGTTTTTTTTTGGTTATTTTGTTTTTAAAAGATAATTTTACTAAATTGATTTTGTTTTTCTTTTTTACATATAACAGATTTTGGTTTTAAGGGATGATTTTACTAAATATGTTTTTTTTTTAACTAAATAGGATAGAAAACGTGGCATACGCTGCTGGGAAGGTGTACTCTGCCCTGCTTTATCCATATAGCGTGCTTCAGTAATGAATTGTCAAATTATCAACAGCAACTTTGTATACCATGGCAAGTGTTAGGTTGCGGAAATTCCTGCTTTCATTTTAGTTATTATATGTATTACACCACTAGACTTACTGTTTCTGTAACTTGACGTGCAACCACCGTTGTTATAATTCATATATATATATTGTGAGATGTTATAATTAATATATATATATAAATTTTATTTTTAGTTTTATTTTTATGGTGAAATATTATATATATTTATATTTAATTTTAAATTTTTTAATTTAATATATAATAATTATTATTATAATTTTATATATATTTTATTATTATTTTTTGTAATATATATATATATATATATATATATATATATATATATATAATTTTTTTATTAAATAAATTATTTTTGACTAAGAATTTCAAATTTGAAACCCTTCATTAAAATAGGGAGTTTTTTTGTAACCATAGTATTAGGAAAAAATTAACTATATTTAACTAAAAAACAATTTCTCCGTCAAACTCCAGGAAAACAATTTCTCCGTCAAACTCCATCCATGAGACGAAGGTGGAGGTTTCTAATTTTTTTTTTGGGTTATAATTAGGAATTTTTCCAAGTAAACTCACTTATTTTATTTTTACATCTTAATTATTGGTGGTCGTTTCTAATTTTGTGTTTTAAAAGTTTCATCTTTTCGATTATCATTGGGAAGTTTTTAGAATTTAAAAAATGTGTTTGGTAATATATATATATTCACTCGTTACCAATTATCCTAGATTTAAAATATATATATATATATTGGGATAAAAGTTTATAATTTTATATTATTTTGAAATTTCAATAATAAAAATATTATAGTGAATGTTCTTTCTAAAAGTTCAATGTTTTTTTAATATTAAAAGCGGTCATTTTCATAGTGAGTTATTGTTGTTGTTTTTTTTTTTCTAAAATGAGAATGGACAATGCTTTTGATTAAATAAATGTATATATTTTGGTTTTAAAGTTATTTTAAAATGTTTTTGTTTCTTATTTATGTTTTTAAAAAGTTAGTTTTATTTTGGTTATTTTGTTTTTAAAAGTTAGTTTTATTATGGTTATTTTGTTTTTAAGGGATGTTTTTTATTGGATATTTTTAAGGGATGATTTTACTAAAAAAGTTTTGCTTTTCCATTCAAATTAAGAGATAATTTGGTTATTTGGTTTTCAAGAGATGATTATACTAAACAATTTTTGTTTTTACATTAAAATCAAAAGAGATTTTGGCTGGTAGTTTAATTTTTATTTATTTTTAATATTATGACTATTTTTTTCAAATTAATTAATTTTTTTTATAAAGGTTGTATATTTTTAAATAATATTTTATATAAATTACTATTATTTTTAAATTATTTTAAATCAAAATTTTAGTTTTATATATAATAATGATGTATCTGCATTTTTAAGTATAGTAAAATAAAAAAAGTTTTATTTATTAATTAAATTATTATTTGGAAGTGTTTAAATTTTTAGAAAGTTTATTATTGAGAATATTGTTATATCTATTTGAGAAGAGGAACATTGAAACTTATTAATGTATAACTCATTATAGTGACCTCAAATCAAGATTATTTTGCAAAACATATTAAAAGCATGCTTATTGTGGACTTCACTGAGTTTTCTTAGAGGAATATTATTGTCTTGACCTATGTCTTCCATCTCCGCTTTCCCAAGTGTTTACTAGATTGAATTTTCTTCTTTTGTTACTTTGGTGCTAAAACAATTAACATTCCTTCTTGAGACACCACTAGCTAAGAGCTCCTTCTCACACTTGTTACCATTTCACATAGCACAGTGCACTTTATTCTAATATTTCAATTTTTTTTTTTTTTGTTGAACTAGGATATCTAAGATTTCAACATGGCCAAGGTTTTGAGTTCCCTCATGAGATTACAACCTATTTGTTATATTGGAATTTGTTAATCAAATACCTACTAAATAACTCCTAGACTTCCTCAATACATACAAGAGATCTATCATCTTGTTGAAAGCATATTAACCCTAATGGCTACGGTGTGACATTGTCATAAAAATTCAAACAAACCTAGAGGAATGAGAGAGGTAGAGTAGCTCACTGCCTCATCTCAAAACTCAACTAAAGAGAACACTTAAATCTTATCCACGAGCAAACCACCATTCCAAGATTCCAATCCACAATTCCTGAGGGTGCTCTACAAAACACATGCCATCAACCCCATCATGCATATTGGTTTCCATCTTTGTTTTCCATAATAAAAACTAGAGGCATAAAATGAAACTCGTCATCAAGTTATAAGTGTGGAAGTGTACCATGAGTTTCATGGAAATAAAGGTTCATCCTTTCCTGTTAAGTTTGATCCACCATTTGACATTGTCTAGTTTCCATTATGAAGTAAACACTTTAAAAGTGATGAAAACTAATGAATATAATCTACTACGAGGGGAAATCTTGTAACCACCCCTCCCACATTTACTCAATTTCACTAGCGTATTAGGGTAAACATGAGACGAAGAGTTACTATGACATGAATCAACCTCCAAGATCTAGTTAAGGAAGTGGGGCTAAAAAACTGACCACAAACTAACAACTCACCTCATCCCTTAGGGCTACATGACACTCAGGGGCCAAGGAACCACCCTAGGTGACCAAACCCTGAGCCGAGGCTCCTTTTCACACAACTTAGTCCTCAACCGCATGCATGCCAAGGCCTCAATGTGATTGAAGGCCTCCAATTGCACTCACAAGCTTGCCTAGGTGTAGTTGTGATCCAAATTATCTAGCTCAAAGGGTGCGGTCCCTAAATATGAGCCACAATTCTAGGTTAGTCTCTAGAGCACTGCCCATAATTGCTTGAGACTTATCAAAATCATAAATGACATAACAACAAGGCTACACACTCAAACTTAGAGGCGGAACTTGACCTAGACTGCCTAGAACATAACAAACATTTCGTCAAACACATGGAAAACATGTAAGCTACATGCCATGAATGCATATATGATCATAATAGTCTGAAATTTATTTGAGAATCACCAAGAAGGCCTTATGACCTCTTCACATAGCCGCAACAATAAGTAAACTATTCATGGCAAGAGCCATAGATCATACACGTCATATAACTAGCATATAGCCAAAAATAAAGATCATAGAAACCATGGAAACTCAACCATAATATTGCCAACATAATCACTACAAATATACATGAATCACAATAGAATAATAACTCTTATTAACATATGAAAATACCAACCAAGTCAGGGACCTCCAAGTACTACCTGACCATAGATTGGGCTAAACCAAACCTCTCTTTCAACCAATCACCCTTGCGCCATATTACAATCAGGAATGTGGGATCCCATGGAATAAACCAAAACTAACCAAACTAGGGCTTCTAGAGGCCAAACCACCTCAACTCTCAACCAATGATTCTACCGCATGGTCAGACATCACTAACACCAACCATATCGGTCTCTACCCAAGTTGTCCAGGGCTCTAGGAACTAGTAACTCAACCCACAACCTTCTAGGGCTCCAATGTGTTTGTCCAACCCTACCCGAGGGACTAGTAGCTCAACCCACTAAGGGCTCCAGAGCATTTGTCCCAACCTAGGCTCCATGACTAGTAACTCAACCCAAGTTGTTCCATGGCTTCCAAAACGTTTGTTCCAACCCACAACCATAAGGAATTATGAGCAATAATAAGAAAACATTCAAGTGGAAAAGCCCACAACACCATGGCTATATGGGAAATGGAAAGCCAAGGCAAAAACTATGCTAAAACCACTACCAATCTAGGCAACCCTCCATGCCAATGACAACACATAACCAAATACTCACATGGATATACCATGCATCCATAAACTATTAAGTAAACCATACATGCAATCTGTTACCTACAAAAGAAATCCAGCTGTAGCTATTGATCCACCTGATTCCCTTGTGTTGGCATTATGATGTATGTGTTGTACTTGATGGCAAACCACTTGTAGCAGAGCATCTCAATTGTATATGGTAACTAAATGAATCTACAAAAGAGATATCAGATGTGACAGAATGCATGACAGTAGTGTTTACAGATGTGATGAAATGCAGGGCAACTTCAAGGAATCAGTTCAGAAGGCAACTCACTCAGATGAAAGATCTCAGTATAGCAGGTAAACAACAAAGAATTACATATCAATCTTCACAAAATGAAGAAAGAGAGGTATACACAGGTTCACCATATACACGCAAGTTCACTGTATACAAGTCACGTATACGTACACACGCACTTTCACAGAGGGAAAAGCGCGTATACCTTGGAAAACTAAATTTTTGGTCGTAAATATTTGATCCAAGGTATTGGTCCAAGGTATGTGGTTTGAGGTATTGACCTTAGGTATTTGTTCCAAGTATTGATCCTAAGTGGTTTTGGTCCATGGTATTGAGAAAGGCCTAAAACTATAAAAGGAGGAGAAGATCATTAGGCCAAGGTGTGCAAGTATCGAATATCTGATGAAATGTGAGATCTAATATGCAGGTTATTGGCTTATGGTGTTATGCTTGATCTAAACCAAGGATGAACCTTAGTGTTTGATGAAGAATAAGATCTAATGATGTATCAGTATCTTAAGGCTTGAAGTGAATTATCTTTATGTAGTTTGATCATGTATCTGAATAACTGGCGCATGTTGTAGTCTGTAAATATGATGATCTGGGTATGGCTGAAGTCTGGAATACTTGTAATATTCAAATCATCATTTACAAATCTGTATGCAGGTTCACTTTAGAAAAGAAGCGTATACACGCTGGTTCCGCATATCAAAGCAGCGTATACATCATACTTGATTTGCAGATCTGTACACTTGTTCGCTTTGAGGAAAGTGCGTATGCATGCAGGTTCGACACATGGAAGTAGTGTGTACCTTATAAAATATGTTTTAGTTGCTTCTGTTTGCTGTTGCAGTGTTCTGGGTTCTAGCTTGGGTTCTGGTTAATATATTATGGTGACATCATTCTGAATGATCAAATTGATGGGTTGTCAAAGTGATTGATTGATTCGGTTGTGGTTGGTTCAAAAAGAGATTGGTTGATGCAGATATATTTGATGATTGAATGATGTTGATGGATCCAATCTAAAAATTTATGAAACATGGTCCCTGGAAGAAAAGAGAAGGTTGTAGCCTTTTGTAGGCCGACACCTATGTACTAGTAAACATATCAGCTAGTACAAGAGCTAGGGGGTTGTAGCTCCCTTCCAGTAGAAGCTGGAGAACGAGAGAAGGTTGTAGCCTTCTGCAGGTAGAAGCTTGCGTACTGGTATAAGACTGCACCAGTACAAAAATTGTAAACAAAACTTTCTTATTACAAAAAGATGACATAGACGATCGCAACAAGTGGTTTTCACCCACATTGGGTTTCCACCTTATATCTTAGTGTTCATGTGTGTTGCTTATGTGTGATGCTCTAATGAATTCCTGATATACTGGTTAAAGTTCAGTGCATGATAATTTGGGTAAATCAAAAGATCTCTACATATATGTTGGTTGCATTAAGTACAGTTGCGTATACACACTAGTTCACTAAGCTGAAGTAGCGTATACAAATCAGTTTTTGAAAATTAAATTATTGATCTGATAATACTGATTCACCCCCCCTCTCAGTATTATTTCCAACACCTTGCACTTTCCTTCTTTCCTTTGCCTTCTTTCTCCAAATCTAATGTATGCCAAAGTGCTCCAAGAATACTCTAAGTGTGTAAGAGTATGACAAAGTGAAAGAATAGAAGAGAGCTCCACCCAAAAACTGTCAAAAGGCTAACTAGCAAAAGCAGTGACCTGATCCTCAGAAGCCTTTTTATTATTGAGGCCTCTATTTTCTTCATTTTCCTTCAATTTCCCTCTTATGCAAATTTGTGACCTTTCATCTCCCTTTCGTCCTATTTTCATTTATTTCATAAATAAAAGGCCAATTAATGCCTCTTTACCTTTGCCAATTCCATTTCCAATTTCCATAGCCATAAATTAATCACCATTGATATCCATCACTATGTTTTGCCCAACATTCAACTTGGAATATGTGTCCCATGACCTTGGTCTTATTTTTATTTACATGAAAATCAACCAAGGGCTGTTACAAACCCCTCCCCCTTGGGGGAACAATGTATTTGGTGTTCAATGACACTTATAAACCACCAAAAACGCATGCTACCCATGTAGCTTTATAACACAACTCGATGCGGTCTAGACACACACACACACACACACACACACACACACACACACACACATTAAACACATATACCAGAATACATCTGCTCAACCGATGAATAGAGAAGGATACATAGTCCACATTTGATAAGCCATCTCCCATGTACCTTCATCGGTCCCAAAGTGCTACCAATGCACTTTAACTTGCTTGATTTCTCGATTCTGGAGCATGAGCATCTTTCGATACAAAATGCACTGAGGTTTTGGCTGGAATTCTCCTTCTAATTCCACCCGCAATACATACCAATCAATTACAAGATTAACATCCTTCACATACTTCGTAAGCAATGAAACATGGAAAAAATCATGGAATTTCACTATCGGAGGAAATGCAAGTCTGTAGGCCACTATTAAATCCTCTCAAGGATCTCAAAAGTCCCACAATACTGGGGTGTCAACTTGGCACATGATCCAATCCTTAAGGATCTCTTCTTGGGCTTGATGTGCAAGTACAGATGTTCCCCAACCTGAAACTCCTTAAATACCCTGTGCTGATATGAATAACTCTTCTTCCTATCCTATGATGCCTTTAGATTCTTCTTGATAACCTTAATTTCCTGTTCCATCTCTGCCAACATGTCTGGTCCAATCAACACCATTTTCCATGGATCACTCTAGCTGATAGGAGTATTACAACTCCACCCATAAAGAGCCTCAAATGGACTCATCTTTAAGGATTCTTGATACCCAGTATTGTACGCAAAATCTAGCAATGGAAGATACTCTTCCCACTTCCATTGCTGGTGCATAACATATATCCTCAACATATACTCAAGAATCTTGTTAACCCTCTATGTTTGTCCATCTTTCTGTGGATGATAATTTGTACTGAAGGCTAATTCTGCCCCCAAACCTGCAAAAAACTCCTTCCAAAACCTTGAAGTGAACTTGACATCTCTTTCTAACACAATCTTCTTAGGGACACCATGCAGTCTCACTATATCCCTGATGAAAATCTGAGCTACCTCACAAGCTGAATTAGTAGACTTCACTAGAATGAAGTGAGATACCTTGGTCAACTTGTTAACCACAACCATGATGGAATCATGTTGTATAGATGTCCTCAACAAACTTGTAATGAAATCCATGGAAATGACCTCCCATTTCCACTCTGGGATTGAAATTGGATACAATAATATGTCTGCACTCTAATTTTACTTGTTGATAATCCAAACTCCTAGTGACGAACTCAAGCACCACTTTCTTCAGATTCAACCAATAGTAGAACTTCTTTACAACTGTCAAAGTCTTGTGATATCTTGTGTGACCTGAATATGATTTGACATGAAATTTTCTCAAGATAAGCTCCTTGAACTCACCAATGTCTGGCACATAGATCTTGTCCCTAACTATCACCAAACCATCTACCATGAGACGATAATCCACATCCTGATCACTTATACCCTATTGTTGTAACCTATGCTTAAGATGTTGATACCTATCATCCTATTGTCTTGTCTGTAAGATCCGCTCTTGCAACTTTGTCCCATGTGAACTCATAGCTGCAATGTGATTTACCTACACTCTTCTACTAAAAGAAACTGTAACCCTTTTCTCCTTACCCTTAATGTACTTGATCTCAAATTCAAACTCATTGAGTGTAGCCAACCACCTAGCTTGCTTGGAATTTAGATTAGGTTGGTCAAATAAGTACTTCAACCCACTATGATCACTCATGAAAATGAATCTCCTGCTAAGAAGTTAGTGCCTCCACATCTTTAGTGCATAAATGATAGCTTCCAACTCGAGATCGCGAGTCACATGGTTCTGCTCATTCTCATTCAACTTCATTGACTCATAGCATACCACCTATCCTTCTTGCATAAGGACTCCACCAAGTCACCTCTTGCAAGCATCTGTACACACCATGAACTCTTTATCTGGATCTGCAATCTTTAGAACTAGAGCGTTTGTAAGTAACTGCTTCAACTACTCAAAACTAGTTGCATATTCCTCTATCCATTGAAACTTCTTTCCTTTTCTTTGCAATGATGTAATAGGATAAAAAAATATATGAGAATTTCTTGATGAACCACCTATAATAACCTACTAATCCCATGACTAATCTGACCTCATCCACTTTCCTAGGAGTTTCCCACTCCATGATAGCTTTTATTTTTTTTGGATCCACTGCTATATTGTCCTTGGAAACAACAAGTCCCAAGTGATAAGCTTATGTCTGAAAGAAACTACACTTACTAAGCTTATCATACAATTGATGCTCTCTCAACAGTCTTAACATTGTTGCTAGGTGTTTTGTATGCTCTTCCTCATTCTTAGAATATATCAATATATCATCAATGAATATTATCACAAACTTGTCCACATAAGGACACAACATACTATTCATCAAACACATGAAAGTAGTTGGAGCATTAGTCAAGCTAAAATGAATCACAACAAACTCATAATGCCCATTACTAGTCTGGAAAGCAATCTTGTAGATGTCCTCTTCTCTGATGCATACCTGATGATACCCTGATATCAAATCAAACTTCGAGAACACTGCTACTCCCTTCAACTGATCAAACAAATCGTCAATCTGTGACAAAGGGTACCTATTCTTGATCATCATCTTGTTCAACTGCCTGTAGTCAATACACAACCTAAGAGTACCATCCTTCTTCTTCACAAACAATACTAGTGCACCCCAAGGAGACACATTTGGCCTAATATATCCCTTACAAAGAATTTCCTTAAGCTACAACTTCAATTCCACCAACTCTGGAGTGCTCATCCTATAGAGTGACTTCGATGTTGGTGCTTCTCCCAACATAAACTCACTAGAAAATTCCACTTCCCTATGAGGCGGTAACTTTGGGATCTCTGCTACAAATACATCCTGAAACTGCTGCAAAACCGAATAGCTCTTCAAGATTTCAACATCATGAACATCCTTCCCTTTGTCACTAGAAATATGAATTGCGAACAATACACACCCTTTCCTACTACTATGCTTTGCCTGCATAGTTGTAATTATTCTCACTAATTTAGGCTTCTTCTTACCCTATAAGATTCTCATCTCTCCATCATCATCAAAGAACTCAATAGCCTTATCATAGCAATATACCTTAATCTTATGAATGTACAACCAATCCATACCCAACAACATACTGTATGATCACAACGGAAGTACATTTAGATGTGCTGATGTAGACATACCATTCAACTCAAATGCGCAAGATCCCACCCAATGATCAACTCTTTTCTTAGTACCCGTAGCCAACTACACCAACCAATATTTTGCATGCACTTGTTTATTCAAGAAACAATTATCCACTAGGTCAAGACTGATATAACTATAGTTATATCCAGGGTCAATCAAAATAGAAACAACTTGATCATAAAGTTTACCTTCCATCTCGATAATAAATTCCTGATGATCAACTTTCCTATTATCCAATGTTGCATAAATCCGAGGAATACTCTGTCCAACATCCCCAACTGTTTGTGCCTCTTTAGAACTATATATATGCGGTCTTCCACCCTAATGTTGTGGAAAATCTCTCCTGTGATGATCCTTGCCACAAGTCCAACACTGCAAAGGCTTCTTGCCATCACCCTTCTTCTACTCCTTAGACTGAAATCCCTATCCTTTGTCAGCTACATTGAAATTCTTGTGCGGCACTATATTCTCCTTTTTGTTTGTATCCTGAGGTTTTCCTCTCTTCTTCGCCCAATTTCCTTTATTCTTCTCATTACCTTTCCAATCCTTCTTAGACTCTGTCTTTTGCTTCGATTGCTCATAACAATGCTTCAACTTTATGATGGCTTCCTCCAACGATATAAGCTCATCAAACTCAATTTTGTCTTTGAATGATACTGACAATGCATTTATGAATCTCTTAATATTTGTTTTTTCCTCCTTAAGATAAGGCACATATCTCAACAAATTTAAGAATCTACTAATATACTTCTCATCATTCATAGATCCCATCTTGAACTCATAGAACTCCTTTGCCCAATCATCATAGTATCTTTCAGATAGATACTTCTTCCTAAAAAGTCTCTCGAACTCACTCTAAGTCACTCCTCTTCTAGAATGCATCTGACATTCTTTACATATTCCCACCAAATGTTTGCTTTCCCTTTAAGACTGAAAGTAGTTATTATGGCTTTCATATTTTCTTAATAATCATGCATTCTGCAAAAACTTATTCATCCCAAGCAATCAAGCTTCTACATCTTGTGACTTATTCATTTCTCCATCAAATTTAGGAGGCTTTTCATTCTTTAACTCCTATGGAAAGTACTTCTTCTCACTCCTTCTATATGGTTGGTGGCAGTGATGATGATGATGTCGCTCTGAACTAGAATTAGGATAGAACCCATGGTCATTACCCCTCTCGTCAGGTGTATCCGAGAACCTACCATATCTTACTGTATCATCCCTATCAAACTTGTATCTTGATTGAGACCTGTTGCCATATGCCCCGTTGGTCTTTTCCTCCTATCCATGACTAATCCTAAGTGGTCCCTATCTCTACAGATCTGATAGACTCTGAAGGATGATCACATTAACTTCTGCTTTCTTTTCTTGTGCTCTGGCAAGTATTTCTTGTGACTGAATGATCCTATAATTATTTGTGTTACAACTTATGATCTCTTCTTTCAAGCTTCTCAATGTATCTGTTATGCCGGGAGAGTACTCATCGCCATGTTGTTCATATGATCTATAGGGAGAATAATGTGAAATGTAGTCCACCAGTCTGTTAGTCATCTTGATCTTCTTCTTCCTACAAACATACCATATCGGATAAACCAAATATAAACATGATCAAACATACCTAAGTGAAGTTCAACGAATGCTATCTCGTCTGCACAATCAATCCAAATTAGCATGACACATGTATATATAATACAATTAACATATAAATCATCTCAACATCAACGTCATTAACCTCTACATGACGACACAAATTCAACAATGATTATCACAATGCATGCATAACGAACACATAAACAACATACATGCATGCATGACAAACACATCCCACCCATCCAATCCAAGTGTTGAACTTGGGTGCTCTAATACCAATTTGTAACCACCCTTCCCACATTTACCCAATTTCACGAGCTTGCTAGGGTAAACATGAGATGAAGAGTTACTATGACATGACCCAACCTCCAAGCTCTAGTTAAGGAAGTGGGGTGGACACACTAACCAAAAACTGACAAATCACCTCATTCCTTAGGGCTACAAGACACTCAGGGGCTAAGTAACCATCCCAGGTGACCAAACCCTGAGTTGGGGCTCCTTTTCACACAAATTAACCCTCAACTGCATGGATGAAAAGGCTTCCATGCGGTTGAAGGCCTCCAACCACATTCACAAGATTGCCTAGGTGCGGTTGTGATCCAGATTGTCCAGTTCAAAGGGTGCAGTCCCAAGATCTGAGCCACACTTCCAGGTCAGTCTCCGGACCATTGCTCAGAACTACTTGAGACTTCTCAGAAACATAAATGACATAACAACAAGGCTACACACTCAAACTTAGAGGAAAAAATTGACCTAGATCACCTAGAACATAATAGAAATTTCATCAAACACATGGAAAACATGTAAGCTATAGGTCATGAGTGCATATCTGATCATAATAGTATGATATTTATCTGAGAATCACCAAGAAGGCCTTATTTCCTCTTAACATAGCTGCAACAACAATTATTAATCCATACATTAATCAAACAATCAATAACTAAACCATTCATGACAAGATCCATAGATGATACACATCATATAACCAAAAAATAACCATTATAGAAACCATGGAAACTCAACAATAATATCACCAACACAATCAATACAAATATACATGAGTCACAATAGAAGGATAAATTTTATTAACATATGAAAATACTAACCAAGTTAGGGACTTCCATGTACCACCCGACCATAGATTGGACTGAACCAAATATCTCTTTCATCCAATCACCCCATCGCCATATTCCAAGCATGAATGTGGGATCTCATGGAATAAATCAAAACAAATCAAACTAGGGATTCTAGAGGCCAAACTACCTCAACTCTCAACCAATGATTCCACCTCACGGCCAAACCTCACTAACACCAACTAGATTAGTCTCTACCCAAGTTGTCCAGGGCTCTAGGAACCTAGTAACTCAACCCACAACCTTCCATGGCTACAAAACGTTTTTCCAACCTGGCTCTAGGGACTAGTAACTCAACCCACCAAGGGATCTAGAATGTTTATCCCAACTTAGGCTGTAGGATTAGTAACTCAACCCAAGCTGTTCCAGGGCTTCTAGAACCGTTGTTCCAACCCACAACCATAAAGAACTATGAGCACCAACCAGAAAACAATCAAGTGGAAAAACCCATAACACCATGGCTATCTGAGAAATGGCAAGGCAAGACTAAAACCATTGTCAACCCAATAAATCCTCCATGCCAATGACAACACATAACTAGATACTCACATGCATATACCATGCATTCATAAACCAACAAGGAAATTATACATGCAACATGTTGCTTGCAAAGCAATCTAGTTGTAGTTGTTGATACACCTATTCCCTTGCACTTTCCTCATTTCCTTTGCCTTCTTTCTCCAAATCCAATGTTTGCCAAAGTGCTCCAAGATTACTTTAAGTGTGCAAGAGTATGAGAGAGTGAGAGAATAGAAGAGAGACCCACCCAGAAACTATCAAAAGGCTAACCATCAAAAGATGTGAACTAATCCTCAAAAGCATTTTTTTATTGGGTCCTATATTTTCTTTATTTTCCTTCATTTTCCCTTCAATTTCCCTCTCATGCAAATTAGTGATCTTTCATCTCCATTTTCTCCTATTTTCCTTTATTTCATAAACAAAATGCCATTAATGTCTCTTTTCCTTTTCCAATTTCGTTGCCAATTTCCATAGCCATAAATTAATCACCAGTGATACCCATCACTATGTTTTTCCCAACATTCATCTTGGAATACATGTCCCATGACCTTGGTCTTATTTTTATTTACATGGTAATTAACCAAGGGATGTTACAAATCTAATGTATAAAGTAAGATATCATGCATGTATAAATGAATCTCCTTTATTATAAATAGGAGATAAAGTGACATGATGTAACCCACTAATAGAACAACCTAAACATAACTAATAAACTAATAATGAATGCTTAGTAGGGCCTTAACATAGCCCTGTCTTTAAAAAAGTTTTGCACTTAAAGCTTGTAATTGAGGGTGTTTCTTCATGAAATAATCATTTTTGTGTGCAACTTCTTCTACAGGAACATTTTTCCATTTGATTAGGTACTCCATAATGGTTCTATTCCAAAGAGTTAGATAATGTCATTTTATATTTTTTTTGGTTCAAGAGTCAACTTTCGTTCTTCATCTAATTCTTGAATTTATATTTTCACTAGTATATTTTGTTCCAAAATCTTGTTTAGGCAATATAGATGAAAAACCTTATGAATGCAAGAAGAAGGCAAATCTAATTCAAATGTTACTTTCCAATCTTACGAATAATATTGTAGTCCATAAAGTTTTGGAGCCAACTTCTAATTCTTCTTTTGCTTGAGTGTAAATTTCTTATAAGTTTGTAGTCTCAAAAAGACCCAATCAACCTCCTCAAATTATTTTTAACTTTGATGTTGATTTGCGTGGTACTTCATCCTGTTTTTCACCATTTGAAGGTTTTCCTTTAAAATTGTCAAGATTTCGTTAGTCTTCTCCATATGTGCCTGTATTGGTTGTAACTTTTGACTTATCTTGCAAAATGTATAAGATATTAGGAACTACATATCCATAAATGGCTTTAACTATGGACATTTTAGTAGATGTCTGAAATGTGCCAGAGGAAGCCACTTCATCCATTGAGATTGTTTGTTTGAAGAATAACATTATAGATAAAACTATAAACATTTTTCAATTATTTTTGTTTGACCATATGTTTGTGCATGATATTTTAAATGTAACCACCCCTCCCATATCTACCCACTTTTACTTTCCTATCAGATGAGTTGAGGGCTACTATGAAATGACCTGACCTCCTAGCTTCATTAAGGAAGTGGAGTCAACAAAATGAAACTTTACTAACCTTCCTCAGGAGCTACAGGAACCCCAGGAGCTAAACAACCACTCCAAGTGCGCAAATTCTCATATGGATAGTTATTTTACTAACCTAGACTACCACTCATAGGCATAAAACTGCATCCATGCAACTTTAGGCCCCCAATTGCATGCATAAGCCTACAAGGTAGCAACTGCAGTCCCGATTTCTTAGTTCTGAGCATGCAACCCTAGAATCATTGCCATCTTTTTAGGGCTTGTCTCCAAACCACTATCCAAAACTTAATAATACTTTCTAGAATGATAGATGACATCAAGACAAAGACATTCTTAAATTTTTTTCTTAAAGGCTTGACCTAACCAGGCCTAACCATGACATTCGTTTCATCAAATACATTGTGAACATGCAATCTATAGGTCATAAATGCATATCTGAACATATGGGTCTCATAATTATTTGAAAACCATCAAGAAGGTCTAATGACCTCTTATAATAGCTACAATAACAGCTATTAGGTCATGCATTCAATAACCATTCATTTACCAATCAAAACACGATAAGAGCCATACCTAGAATCTGTCATGAAACCATGCTTATAACCAACATATAACCAAAATAATAACAATGATAGAACAACCATGAAAGCCACATAATAACAAGTATATATACTGATGAAATACAAGAGGAAAATAACTCTTATTAACACATGAAAAAGCCAACCAAGTCATGGACTTCCATGTACCACCTGACCATAGATTGGGCTGAACCAAATCTTTCTTTCATCCAATCACCCCCGTGCCATATTCCAAGCATGAATGTGGGACTCACACCGAAACAACCAAGCTACCTCAGGCTTTATTGAAATCCCACCAAAGTTGATCAAGGGACTCCTAGGCTTGAAATAAGAACCTACACAACTAGGCTTTACCACAATCCTACCATTAACGATCAAGGGATTCCTAGGCCCAAACAGAAAGCATACACTACCAGGATTTACCGCAATCCTGCCAAAACTAGTCAAGGGATCACTAGGCCCTAAACAAGATTGGATGCCTCTGGATTTCTTCACCAATACGTTGAGGAATTTTCTCGTCTCCACCCTCAAGATTTACCGCAATCCCACCAAAACCAGTCAAGGGATAACTAGGTCCTTAGGAATTTTCCTAAGACCACCTCAGCTGGTTCCAAAACCATCCTAGTTCTCCACTTTGCCAAGTGCTTACTATATTGGATTTGACTCTTTTGTTACTTTGGTGCTAAAACAATTAACATTCTTTTTTGAGACACCACTAGCTAACAACTCCTTCTCACACTTGTTACCATTTGACATAGCACACTGCAATTTATTCTAATTTTTCAATTTGTTTTTTTGTTGAACTAGGATATCTAAAATTTCAACATGGTCAAGGTTTTGAGTTCCCTCATGAGATTACAACCTATTTTTTATATTGGAAATTGTTGATCAAATACCTACTAAATAGATCTCAGACTTCCTCAATACATGCAAGAGATCTAACATCTTGTAGAAAGCACATTAATCCTAATGGTTATGGTGTGCCATTGTCATAAAAATTCAAATAAACCTAGAGGAAAATGAGAGGTAGAGTAGTTCAATGCCTCATCTCAAAACTCAACTAAAGATAACACCTAGATCTTATCCACGAGCAAACCACCATTCCAAGATTCCAATCCATAATTCCTAAGGGTGCTTTACAAAACACATGCCATCAACCCTATCATGCATATTGGCATCCAACCTTAGTTTTCCATAATAAAAATCAGAGGCATTAAATGAAACTTTCCATGAAGTTAGAAGTGTGGAAGCGTATCATGAATTTCATGGAAATAAAGGTTCATGCTTTCCTGTTAAGTTTGATCCACCATTTGATATTATCTAGTTTCTATTATGAACTAAACACTTTAGAAGTGATGAAAACCAATGAATATAATTTACTTTGAGGGGGGAATCTTGTCACAATATCAAAAACTGCCTTTGTTATAAATATAACTCGACCCTTCAGCCATGAGTGATATTTGATCATGCAAGAAAAACTTCAAAATAGCCGCAGAACATCTACTCAAATTTGGTTCTCACTATTGTGAAATATAGGGCATATAAATTATGTGATTTATCTTCTATTAGTAACTGCCTGTGAGTTCTTTTTACTTCTTTAGATTAAGATCTTATTTTACTTAGATTATTAATTTTCTTCTTCATCAAACAGCTACCAATGCATAAACCATAAAGAGACAAGAGGCACAGATTATAGGCTATCATCTAAGGCCAAAAAAAACCCGAACAAATTCTTCTTCTTATAGAGATTCCAATTGATGAATAACAAGACCAAGACACAAATCCTCCTTGATGATATTCTTCCTGCAATGATCAAATCTCTACTTCAACTTCCTTCATGCTAATCTTCAGAATTTCAGTCCCTTGGTTCAGTACAACACTCCTTGGTTCCAGATCAGAAACCCTTGGCACATGAGCTTGACTAGCATGAACCTTATATCTTCTTCTCTCTAGGAGACTTCTTCTTTAACACTTCATCTTTGTCTTTCACCCGAAATCCTCTCTCACAGTGACTTTTATACCTCTGCCTTCTTTTTGCAATGTATAAGTTTGTAATTACTCACATGTGGAGGTAAGGTGGCCCAAAACAAACCCAAAATAACCCTAGATACCTCGCTTCTATTTCCTTCTTCCTCACTAGTTATTAGGGTCCTTCTTGATCACCTTCACGTTGCTTCACTTCATACTTGCTTCACCAAAAATTTTTGCTTTGAAATTAGGCTGAGCTGCCTATTTATAGTGGTTTCCCAAGACAATAAGCTGACTTGACAGTGAGCTAGTTCGACGTGTCTTTTGAGGATATTTCTTTATTCTTCTTGAAGATGGAATGATTGGAGAGGCTTGTGCTTGTCTTGGAGGGTCTTTCTTACTTGTCTAATGACTCATACAAAATGTACTATGCCCAAGAAGGGTCCTTAATACATGACATAGACTCAAATTGACTTTTATGACTAGATGACAAATCCTAAAGGCTCTCAATGGGAGCCATCACTAAAAAAAAAATCCTTGCTCATGAAATCCATGAGACAAGCATTACAATAATAATTGTATTTTTCTTCTTTTCATCAATTACATAAAATCATAATTACACATGACATTATGAAGACCGAACCTAGTTACACTTTTCAACACTAACAATACTGAGTTACATAGTATGGAAACTATGCCTTTTTGTCATACATAGCACAAGTTTAATATTGAGTATTCTTATAACCACCCCCTTACTTGTTGACCGTTGTGTATTTTAGAATAGACAAGACCATCATCATGTTAAAATCTTGTGCTAACATCATTCTAGATCCATTGTTCTACATATGACGCCCATCACAATGATGTTGAAAATTTACTTTACCTAAACATTACTCTCAGAAGTATATGCACACTACAAAGACAAAAAAACAAAATATTTGTATCATGGGCTTTTACAATATTTATTTTGAAGTCAAATCATAGGTAAGGAAGGAATGATTATGCTTTATAATTTTCCAGTGACAATTTCTACCTTTGATGGATGTCATTCGTTAAAGGGCATATTATACTGCATGGAAGTGTATTACCCATTACAAATATTCAATCTAGAGATTCAAAACACATGCATTTAAAAATGATGACTTCACCTCAATCAATCGGCATGGAAGATTTCATTTGTTTGCACTAATTTACCATTGCACCATTTTTCACCATTACTCGATAATTGCTACAAAAAAGCACATAAATCCCCAACATACTACCATCATTCTATCACTCTGCATAGTTTAAAGCTCATAATATATATAGTGCTCAGTGATTATCTCTCATTCCTCACAAATTGGATCATAGGGCTATATTACTTTCTCTACAAAATTGATGATCTCAAGTGCCATTCAGAATTTTTTTAAATAGATGTTGGTCACCTTAACAAAACCACGTTGATTTTGAATAGCATGGGATTCACCATGGGAAAATTGGGCCAACTTCAGGGAAAAAACCCATGGGTCTTTACCAAGATATACAACATGGTATTGTGTCGAACCAATGGATTGCTTCTCAAAATTAGCTCATCATTAGATTACACTCCATGTCATTATTAATCAATTACATGCCAAAATCCTATTCTGCATCAAAAGTATGCATCAAACATTATCAAAGAAACATATAATTAATCATATTGTGTTAGGGAAACACAATATGGCCATTATTCTTGATGCCAAACACTCAGACTACCCTTGCCATGATTAATCATCTACATTTCAAAAACTCGGTCTACATCAAAAGGCTATGCATCAAACATTATCAGATAAACATATCATTAATCATACTACATCATGGAAACACATTAGGGTCACTATTCTTGATGCCAAACATATCAGGGCCATGCCAACCTCTGCCAATACGCTGCATCAAAACACCTACAAGTCATGCCATTAATCATACTCATGTCATTACTCACAATATTGGGTCTCACCAAAACAAAGATCCATGATATTGCATCAGTAACCATCATTGACATCAATTCCAACACGATAATGCCAACATTGTTATTGATGTCAAAGGGGGAGAGAATGCAGGCAGGGGAAATATCTAATAAGAAGTATGAAGAGAATGCATATAGGGGGAGCAATTTTCGGAAGAAGCATATATCAAAGTATTTCCATCAATAAAAAGGGAGATATTGTTGAAAATGGTTGTTATTGATGCCAAAAACTATCCAAATTAAAGAGAAAAATACATAGTCAAATAGTATATTTCAAGACCTTTCCAAAAATATATGGCATTCCTTCTAAATCCTCATGGTTGAGGAGAAATTATTTTTTGTATATTCAATATACATCCTTCCAGTTGCACAAGTCAGCCTAGCCAATAGACAACTTGACCCTCAAACCCCCCTAGTTTAGTATAAATACGCCACTCGTGTGGCTCATTTGGGGAATCAATTTGGTTCTATTGTTAGGTTAGCGAAGGAACATGTTTGAGGTTCATACCTTGGGAACATGTTTTGACATAATACTTGGGAAGGGTTTCTATTCTATTTGAGGCATGTTGAGGTTGATTTTTGTTGTAAATGAGGCTTAGTTCAAGGTCTATTAAGGATGTCAAATTTAGGGTCTGTTGAGGAGGCCATGTTCTAGTGTGAAGGAGGTTAAGTTCAGGGGCTCTTGGACTAAGTTCTATTGGATTTGTTATGGTTTTAGGCCAAGTTTTAGTCCTATTTTGGGGTTGAGTTTCTGTACCTAGGTTTGAGGCCAAGTTGAATTCCTGGTCAAATTCCAAATAGGCTATTTTTTGTTGGAGACCAAGTTTTGTTGGGGACTGAGTTTTAGTCCTTATGGAGGTTGAATTCTAATATGAGTTGAGTACAAGTTTCCAGAAGGGTAGACTTTCTTCTAAACAAGTTCTAAGCCTTAATATTGTCTCTTTAATAGTAAACCAATTATAAGTTGGTGCTTACTGAAGATTGGTATCTTCATCTTCTTGACAGGTTGGAGCCTGCTATTTTTGTAAGTGGGTTCTTACAAATGATTGATGTCCTCACAATTGGTTGTAATAATACTATTTGAAAGTGTTTCTCCTTCAAGTTCAGATTTTCACTTTAATTCATGTGTTCAAGCATGGTGTTGATGATTGATTATGTGATGAGATTTATTTTTTAAGATTAATAAAGTGAAAAAAATTAAAATTGAGTGACAATGATTCACCTCCCCCCCCCCATCTTAGTATCACTGTGTATTTTCAACACTATGGTCCACTCAAACAATCCAATACCTAGTAAAGACATAGTAGCATGCCTCCTAAATGAATTCCAACCACCGAGTCATATTCCCCACTAGTTTTCACAACCCAGTGGATGAGATTTCCTTCTCTACACTATATTTCCTTAGATAATCTCCATCTCCTCTAGAGCTTCATCATAGACTAACTAGGAATATCTCAGCTAGGGGCTCCCAGAAATCTAGCTGCAATAGGATTGATCATAGTAGCTTGTACACAGGCTCTTACATAATTCCTCATCGAGAGCTACTCACAAACATACCAACATAGCCTTTAACATAAATCCCAAATCTAAAAATAGGGTCAATAACACATAGTATGACTACAATCACTTGCAGCACCCAAGAACTTTGTTACTGTTCACTTCATGTTCTTTTGCATAACTACCAGAAACTCTACATGGATTTCCTTTTCCATGCATGGTTGACTTTCACCATTCCAAGTATTATTTTACCCAACTCATGCTATCAATAACTAGTTGAGGTGACTATTCTACCTACTGGAAAATGTAACTATGTTCGGTCTTCATTAATATACTTGAGTCATCATGTAATGTACTTGTCAAAAGAATAAAGAAACGTTTTATTATTATTGTGACTTATTAAAGCATGGGTTTCATGCTTGGGTCACCATGTTTTAGGTCAAACTCCCCATTGAGGACTTCTAGGATTTATTCTAATTATATAGATTCATTGTACATTTAAAGAGACCCTTCTTGGGATTTTGAATCATGTAAAAAGGTTAATTATTGAGTCAAATATGAATTATGTAACCTCCACACCATGTCGGCCTAGAAGAAGATCAAGCCAGCTTAAGGGCCCTATTCAACCCCACAAGAAGCCTATAAAATCAAGCTCATCGAATTCATTTTGAGCGTCATTCTCTCACACAAGTTTGAATTCTCTTGTAGCTGGGAAGAAGTGGGAAGTTGTCTTGTAGGTGGGAAAAGGTGCAAAGTCTGTTGTAGGGGAGCCAAAATGATAGTGAGTTTGGGGAATTCTAAGGAGAAAGGAAAATTTGAAATTTTGGTGCCTCTCTCTCTTTGTTTCATGTTTTAGATTGGGAGAACAAAGTCTCCTAAGATTCATTGTTGTTGGAAGCTACTAGTTGTCGTAAGTTTTTGCCTTAGCCGAAGTTATTGGAAAAAGGTCGAAATTTTGGGAGGCTGACTTGGTGTGGAGGGAAGGTCTTGTCTTGGTTTGGGTGAAGAGTCTCAAAGAATACTATTGAAATGAAGAAATATCTTGACTGGGTTTTCCCCTCAAGGAGGGTTTTTCACTAGCATGTGCCTACATCTGGTGTCTATTGTTTTATGTGTTGCTGCTTGTGGTAATTACTTGATTAACTAAAGAAAGAAGATACAAAGACTCTTAATAATAAGAAACATCACAATTAATTATCAAGAATAAGAAAATATTTCTTCCTTTCCAATTTTCTAACATGGTATCAGAGCTTTGATGAAGAAGGAAGTAAAAGGCAGTCTCAAGCACTTGATCAAGGAACCATTCAAAGGAATTATTCAAGAAAGATGTCTAACTCAATCAAGGGAGAGAAAAAACTTGAAGGAGCCTATAACTTCAAGTCTTGGAAGAAGAGGATTTACCTAATCCTTGAAAAGAGAAAGGTTCTAGACTTGGTAAGAGGAAATAAATAAGCCTATAGAGGAATCCAGTGATGTCGACAAAGTGAAATACGGGAAATTAGAATTCGTGGCCATGACTTTGATGGTAAAAGGGATAAAGGACAATCTTGTCCCATTAATAGCTAACACCGATCATGCTCAGGATGTGTATGTAGCCTTGTCGAAGTTATTTACTATTAAGAACATTGGAAAACTAGCAAGTTTGAAGAATGAGCTAAGAACTACGAAGATGACTAAAGAAGATATTGTGGCAACCTTCTTTGTGAAGATAGCTAGACTCAGGGATGATCTCTTGGCCATCGATGAGATTGTTCCAAACAAATAATTTTTGATCACTTCTCTATTAGGATTGCCACCCTCTTGGGGTGCATTTGTTGCGAGTCTCAACAGTTGGAAGGTAGCTCCCACCTTTGAAAAATTGTGGACCACCTATAGTCAAGAAGAACTAAGGATATCTATGGTTACCAATCCTGAAGGAGTATCAAATTCATACATTTCTCATCATAAAGGAGAGAGATCAAAGGGACCAAGGAAGAAAGTTGACATGTCCAAGATAGAGTGCTATCAATGTCATAAGAAGGGTCACTACAAGAGTGATTGTCCTGAGAATCCAAAGAATAAGATGAGAGGAAGGGATCAAGCCAACTTTGTTGAAGAAGGAAACTCAAATAAATTCAAGCCCGAAAAACTCGACATTAGGGACTTACATTACTAAGTCCTTTAATTGTAACTTTAGATATTTTGTTTTATATGTTTTAGAATTTATAGGTTTTAAACTTATTTTGAAAAAGACATTTTTGTATTGTTTTTATAAGTTTGTAGGTATCCCTCAAGCTTTGGACGGAGCCCCCAACAGCTATCTAAGATAAGTATCTCATGTCTTTTCAATTTTTGTTTTCATGTACTCATTTAATTTTGATTATATTAAATAATAATCACCATTCTCCCTCTATTGTCTTGATTAGGAAAAACATATGCAAGAAGCATAAAAGAGGATCTCTCAAGACAAGGTTGGTCAAGGAACAAAGGTATGCTTTAAATACAGTGATTGAAAGGATTATTCATTTGATGATCTATTACTAACATTGTTATGTCTAAGCTATATTGAATCATAGTGATTCTTGCTTTGGGTGATTCATCACTTGATAAATCTACCCACCCCACTCATATTCTTAACTGATTGTGTAGAACCCTAGTCAGGTTCTGGAAAACCCTAACTGAAGGGTATGCTTATGTGAATGTCTGAAACCCTAAGCTAATTAGGGATATTGTGAAATGATGTTTGAAGTTTTTATTGATGATGTCATGTTTAGGATTTTGGTATGATCGAGAAATCCTAACTTGTTAGGGTTGAATGATAAGGTCTAAAATCCCAAACCTTTGAAGTCTTGGTGATTGTTGATGTTTCTACATTGAAACCCTAGTCCATTAGGGTTTGGTGGAATGTGTAAGCAATATCCTTATATTGTCTTAGAAATTATTTCCTTGGTATGTGTGTGTTTGTTTGATCAAACCCTAGTGTAATCAAGATGGTTGTGTGTCTAACTCTTATTGATCATTGTGAAGTTGGGTTTGACTAACACATGATATGAAAAGTCTTTGCACGATGATGAAATATAGGCATGTATGGATATGTCTTTTTGGTTGAAACCCTAGCTTGGTCTAGGTCATATGTATTAATGTTGTTGGACATATGATATGCTTATGAATGATTATGAATTCCTAGATATATGTGTTGACCTAATTATTGATGGTCATAAGTCTCAGGATTTAATGGAAACCCTTGTCTGAGATTCTAGGATGATGATATTTGGAAATCTAGGGTTTTGTAGCTAAACTCTAGTGAAGTTAAATTGGCTAGAATGTGTGATATAACAATCTGAAATCTATTAAATGATTTTTGAAAATCAAAATCTAGGGTTTTGTAGTTAAATCCTAGTAGTAACATTGTCTAGTGTGAAATGTAACAATCTGAGATCTATGTAATTAATGATTGTTGAAATTGTGAAAATGGAATTCTAGGGTTCTGGAGTTGAACCTTAGTCAAAGTAAAATACCTGAAATATGATGATTTGAGATTTGTGTAAGATTGTTGAAATTATGAAAATAGAATTCTAGGTTTTTGGAGTTGAACCTTAGTCAAAGTAGAAATCTCTGATGAATGTTGAAAAATGATAATTTGATATTTGTGAAAGATTGTTGAAATTTGATTTTTGGATGGATTTGATGATTGATAGAAAATATATGGTTTGCAACTAACCCTAGTGAAAGCTGGTCAGATTAATGACTATGTTGTAATTGATTTTGATTGATTCTTTTGTATGAAATCTAGGATTTGTATGAATCCCTAGTGAGAAGTCTTACATATGAATTTTGAAAGGTTGTTAGATGCCTTGTAGATCTATATTTGTGAGAACTTTTTCTAGGGTTTGCTATATGTTGAACTAAGGTATGTCATACCTTTGGAAGAAACATTGAAACCTTAGATGGAATGAAAAGTGTTATGAAGTAGTCTAGGGTTTATGATAAAGTCCCTAGCAAGATGTTGAAGAGTATTTGTCTCTTTTTTGTAATTAATTTTGGGTATCTAATAAAGATTAAATGCTTCCATAATGCTGATATGGCTAACATCACACTTCTATAGATTTGGTTGTACTTAAGTTGTGCAGGTACACAATATTCAATATCGTGAAGATGCTCATTGATGTGATAAGCATGATGGGGATGATGATAACTCTGATATGGTTGGAAGCCATGAAATATTATTTGATGAAAAAAAGAAGAAGTTGATCTCCCTAAGAAAGCATAAAAAAAATAGAACTTCCTAAGATTAAGGAGGAGTCTGGATAAAGAGATGTTTTATGGTTGAGAGGGAGGGCATAGCTTGATGTAAAATGAAGAATGAATTTTGGAGGATATGTTGTTGCATGAGAAGTGGGAAAGGAAAGCATATGATCGAGGAACCTTTTGTCAAATATTCAGTTGATAATCCTACTATAAAAAGATGAGAAGCAACATCAAGTTGTCTAAAAGACCCTGAAGGTTTGTATTTGATTATGTACATATGAAAGTATATTATTGATTAGGGTTGTGTTTGTACATGTGAATCTCTTGAAGGTTTTGATAGCATGTTGGTTACCAATCAATTTTATTGGGAGAAACTGGTCATTCTTAATATGTTGGATCAAGGGGTGTTGAGGCTTTGTGAGTGAAGAATTGCCTGGGAAGACATCTGGCTAGGATTTTGTGCTGATGTTTGGGTCTCGGGTCCCGAATATGGAAAATTGGTGTTAGTTATTGAGCTATGTTTTGGATACACACCTGGATTTTTGGGTTGGTGGTTAGAAATTAAGCCTGAGGGTACCTAAAGGGGATGAAAGCTTGAGTCCATCTTAGTCCCACCTAAATAGATTTCCCTAGTAAGGAATCTAATCCATGGCATTGTGGTGCCTAAACTGTTGAGTGACTATTTGGATAGATTGCCTTGGTTAGGAATCTAGTCCATGGCGTTGTGGTGCCTAAAGTTCTTCATGGTTCATATAGTTTGAGATCTTCCATTGTATTTGTACATTATGAATACCTCCCTAGTTAAGAGGGAGTATTGGAAAATGTAACTATGTTTGGTCTTCATTAATGTACTTAAGTCATCATGTAATGTACTTATCAAAAGAATAAAGAAAACAATAATAATAATTATTATTATTATGACTTATTAAAGCATGGGTTCCATGCTTGGTTCACCATGTTTTAGGTCAAAGTCCCCATTGAGGACTTCTAGGATTTATTCAAGTCTATAGAGTCATTGTACATTTAACTGAGACCCTTCTTGGGATTTTGAATCAAGTAAAAAGGTTAAGTATTGAGTCAAATATGAATTATGTAACCTCCACACCATGTCGGCCTAGAAGAAGATCAAGTCGACATAAGGAACCTATTCGAACCCACAAGAATCCTATAAAAGAAAGCTCATCGAATTCATTTGGAGCATCATTCTCTCACACAAGTTTGAATTCTCTTGTAGCTGGGAAGAAGTGTGAAGTTGTCTTGTAGCTGAGAAGAGGTGCGAAGTTTGTTGCTAGGGAGCCGAAGTGAATGTGAGTTCGGGAAGTCTAAGGAGAAAGGAAAAAATCGAAATTTGGGTGCCTCTCTCTCTGTTTCATGTTCTGGATTGGGAGAACAAATTCTCCTAAGTTTCATTGTTGCCGAAGTTGCTAGTTGTGGTAAGCTGCTACCCTAGTCAAAGTTGTTGGAAAGAGGTCAAAATTCTGGGAGGTTGACTCAGTGTGGAGAGAAGGTATTGTCTTGGTCTAGGGTGAAGAGTCTCAAAGAATACTATTGAAAGGAAGAATTATCTTGATTGGGTTTTCCCCTTGAGGGGGGTTTTTCCCTGGCATGTGCCTACATCTAGTGTCTATTGTTTTATGTGTTATTGCTTTTGGTAATTGCTAAATGAACTAAAGAAAAAAGATATAAAGAATCGTAATAAAACAATAAAATCTTTCTACCTTTCTGATTTTCTAACATTACCAACCTCACACATGTATTCAATGGTTTGGTTTTGATTATTCAAAGGAGGATTATGCAGTAAGGATAATACTTTAAGAAAATGACATGAAAATATAGGTTTGTGGGATTTCCACTTGGACACCCTTTTCAACCCCCTCCTTTGTGAAACCATAACCCCCTATGACTATATCCTTATTTGTCTTGCAACCAAAGATTTTATTATTATTATTATTATTTTTTCAATATATAATATTTGCATATTACGTCAATTGGCACATAGTCATTCATCATTTATAAATCTACACTACTCAACTTGGGATTAAAACTAGAGTCAAAGGATCTTAGATTGAGTGGTTTAATGAGCAATTTGTTTCCCCATTTGTGTGGGTTCAAGTCTCTGAAGACATGTTGTAACAGGCCTGTTGTGGAATTTATGAAATAGATGTATTTGGTGTAATCTTGGTAGTCAATAGTTTGAAGTTACCGATTCTTCAAAAATTCTCATTTTGGTTAATTAAAAAAAAAAAGCAAGAAAACAAAAACAAATAACTAGGATATTACAATTCATTTTTTAATTACATATTCAAGAGGTTGGAATTAAGAGATGTTGTTAGAAGCATGCATACCTTAAAAATGTGAGTATTTGTTTATGGGTGCATATTACTATTAGAATCATCAAGGGGTTGGAAGTAAGCGGTGATGCTCTTGAATTAGAAATGTGGGAAGATTTATCTTTGTGAACTTTAAGTTTAGAGTGAAGCATCTCTTAAAGGAGGAGGATCATACATCTTCTAACTCATGTATCTTATAGACTTTTTTAATGAACCTTGGAAGTCTTGGAACAAGCAATGAAAATGGACATAGATTTTATAGAGTGATTTAAAAATGAAAAGGTTTTTCTATTCTTAAGGAACATGTTTTAAATTCCTATATGATAAACAACATTTAAATTAAATTCCAAATGCATAAGTTAAATATTGGGACTAATGTACTTGGAGTATAAATAACAAGGGGTATGTCATGAAAAAATATTGCAATATTTTATTGAAACAACGGGGCTACTTAATTTGGAAAGATGTATCGATGTATCAAGAGAAGGTATCAACAATAAACTTCTTAAAGTTAGAAATGAAATTGGGTGTCTTTTTAATAGTTTATGAACACACATGTTGTGCCATAGGTTTACTAAGTTAACCCTTAGTGGTGAGGACATGATTGGGCCATGTCACAATCTAGCTTTTGTTATATGGGAAAATTAGTCCTTTGGTAGGGCCTCTTAACATTCAAATACTAGTAAAGGCCACTCAAGACTTAAGAGAGGGTGAGATAGAGGATAGATGAGAAGGTTTATCTTCACAATATCACTATCATTAAAAGAAATATCACAATAAAATCGTGCAAAGAAGAAATTGAGAATGAGAGAAAATCAATGTACTATAAAGATATTGTAAACCCCAAATTTGAAGATCAAAATTATTTTGCTACTATAGGCATTGTAAGGAATAAAATTAATATTTTTAAGATAAGAACAAATTTTAATAAATTGCATAGAGAATTTAAGGGCTCCACTAGAACTAAACCATAATGGGAGGAAAGACTATATAATGTTTGTGATACCAAGAAGAGGATGATGAAAGAAATTACCTTGGGTTACCCTATTGTTTACTTTAACATTGGGGTCATTTGAAGTCATTTGTATAATTAGGTATGTTGATAACAAATTAACTTGTGTTGAAAATTTCATTTCATTTGATAATAGTAACACTATATTGTAATGTATTAATTAATAACCATGTTTATTTCTTAAATTTATATAGACCAAAGTTACACATGAGTGGATTGTAATCAACATCATCTTAAAACTAGAAAAAAATTATCTTCAAAACAAGTCAAGTGGTTCACTCAATGAACCTATTGGCATGTGTGGGATATTAAAGAATACTCTTAATTTTACTAGATATTAGAGAATACCTCCCAAAATCATTTTGTTAAATCTTACTCTAAATACATATTTCCATTTAAAAGCTCCATATTTTAATTAAACATCTTATGTATCCATTTTTTACAGTTTCAATAGCCTTTGTCTTGTAAACCTAGAAGAAGACTATTCACACTAATGGATTACATTTTTTTCACCTTATTTTCTTTCTTATATAAAGCAATTGGATATTAATGACAATTATAACAAAACTCAATGATGTGCATCATCCAATGAAGTCAAAAGGGTACATCACACTCCTATAGGTGAAACAAAATCATTTATTGAAGCTACATTCATGGCATCCTATGACCCTTTATTTGGTTCTACAAAAGGGGAAATAATTGCATTTCTACCAAATGGAGATTCATTAGAGAGTGTTCCACCATGCAACTTTTGCATGTCTTGGAAAAACCCTCAATATTTAATAAAGATTAATAGTTTTCATTAAACATTGTTATTCTAGAAGCTAAAACTCTATTGAAGAGCCACCTCTTATATTCATCATTTGAGATGGGTGGGATCATCCCCAAAGATGTAAGGAATCAAATACAAGAAACAATGAAGCAATGGAAGGATGAATTCATCTGTAGGTCACAATGTGATGGAAGAACATGCACAATAAATCAATGTAATAAAGTTAGGAGATATGGCTCTCAAACAATTACTGGAAGGATGAATTTGTTTGTGGGTCAAAGTGATAGAAAAACATGCACAATAAATCAATATAAGAAAGTTGGGAGATAAGGATTCGTTTATGGGTCACAAAGTGAAGGATGAACATGCACAATAAATCAATGTAAGAAAGTTTGGAGATGGGGCTCCCAAACAACTATATAAATTGTTGTAGATGTGACATCTTCTGAAAAATGTTTTAGCCAATGAACAATGAAAGCACTGTGAACTACAAATTCCAAACCTATTTCCCTAAATAATTAATTCTAAACACCCATCATAATAGCAAGTGATAATCTTGACAGTGAACTACAAATTCCAAACCCTTTCCCTAAATACTTAATTCTAATCATCCATCATTATAGCAACAAGTTATCTTTATGGATTTGTTAATCTTGAAACCACATATTTCAAACACCATTTCCTTAATACCTAATTTTAACCACTCATAAACACCATCACAATAATAATTAATAACTTTGAAAAGACTGAATCAGATTTAAATCTATATCCTATAAACTTTCCAATCAACATATACCTTACACCAACACTTATGGTTAAACTAATAACTCAAAAAACTTACAAACACAAAGAGAATATAAGCAATATAAGCAATATGAAAGTAAGTCCCATCACCAACTCAAACTTCTACCGTTATGATATTTAAAATGGATTTACAGAAAGTCCTTCCGTATTCAATATAATATCAAGTTTTCAAAGGTAAATTCTCTCTTTGCTTCCTATATGCTCAAAATTGTCATAAAAGCTATATGGCATGTATCTATTTTGAATGCATTCAGGGTTTTCACGACCTGAGGCAACAGTCAAAACAGCTGCAGTTATAGCAGGGATACGTCCCCTGCGAGGGAAAGGTTTCCAGCTGAAGCCATTTACCAAAAGCTGGAAAGTAATCACGAAACCCAGCCTTGACTACTCTGTTAGGGAAGAAGAGGCACGTGCCATTATGCTCATGAACTGTTACTGTCGATTTCAGGACATGGGACTGCTTCCAGCCCGGGCACCCCACTGGGATGGCCTTCATTCCATACTTGCAGGTATTTTTTGCAACTATTTTGGATAACCAAACTCCCCCAATCTTGTAGGATGCCACGGTTCTGAAAGTGAGCATGCTCCAGTCGCAGCTGCATCCAGGAATAGGCCCGCCATCTTGGTAAACTTGTTTCGAAATTATAGTGGCAATGCTACCTCCATCGATACTGGTTATGGCTCCCTTCAGATCAGGGAAGTATGCATGTACTCCTGTAGAATTGTCATTGCATTGAAAGTTTAGATATTTTAGCATTTTAAAATTGTTCATATTTATGTTGGAGACAAAATTTATGGAATAATTGTGTGAAGAAACTGTAATGTTTTATGTTGGGCTGAAACTGCAATGTACCCTTCGCCAAAAAGTGGAACATTGCAGTTTTTCCCTAAACAGTTTTTCAAAAAAAATGTTCCCACAAAATATTTAACATTTTGTTTATTTTTGTAAAGTTAAAATTTAGAATTTTATATCAGTTTGAATATCCAAACCCTTTAATCATTCTTGAGTTAAGATAGATCTAAGCTACTTTAAATTTAGAAAAAAAAATAATACAAAAATTCTTGTACTCACCTGATCCAGGAAAAATTGATAATGGCAGAACAACCCATAATAAAACTGAGCAAAACATAATTCTCATCAAATCCATCAATGCTGCAAAGAAAATTTAGATACAGAAAATGCTTTTAAATATGTTGTAACAATATATAAAAATTGTGAACTTAATGTAGATTCTAGAATATTCCAAAAATCTGAATATTTTCACCTTAAAACCCTTAAGGCATGGCCGATCAGAAACCTTGTTGTACTTACATTGAATTGTATTACTGCTGTTCGCTGCAAGTAGGCCGTTTAGTCTGTGTGACCATTGATCTGGGTGGGCTTAGGTTTTCTTAGATTATGTGATTGAATCCTCTAAGCCCTGGGATTTCGTCTCAAAATTAAGGAATTGGAGCTCTGAGAATATGTTTGTGGATTGTCAATAACACCTTAACCATAATTACGCTGTGTAAACATACTGCTCAATTATTCCAAACATGGCGGAAAAGGCCCTGGATTTAAGGAGCCTCACCATCAATGAAGGAAATGAAAACAACAACATTTCCTTTTTATCAACATAAACTTTTACATGTCATTGTCATAACACCAACATCCATAGACCATGAAAGAACAATGCACTTACAGTTTCTATTTTTTCTGGGCAATTCTATGCTGTATCAAGCTGTTGTTATAGACATAGTTTGTCACAGATCCTGTTATGGTGGTAGAAAAAAACTATAATGGTCCTGTCAGAGTTACAAAACGACTTATACGCTACTTCTAATTTATTATGGACTTCAAAAATAACTTAATTTTTGACTGGATCAAGATCCAGGTAACACGGCGAAAGTTGTGGCCAACTAAGGAGCCTTGAATCTAGGGGAATGAGCCAATATTCTACCTTACTGATCCACTAATCCACAATATCAGATTTTTCATTCTATAAATAAGAAAATTCAACCCACCAACCTTGTCAAAGACGCCATACAGTTGGAAATCCACAATATATTAGATTTTTTATTCCATAAATAAAGTTTTTCAACGGCCAGTTTTTCAAAAATTATTTTTTTGGGCGAAGACATCAAATTTAACTGTATTTTAATTATTTATTTATTTTTAATTTGTTGTTTTTTTTTCAAAATTAAATAATAATAAAATTATAATTAAAAATTTGTGTTGTGTAATGTACGCATTTTAAGTGTTTTAAAGGCTTTTTAAGAGTGTTGAATTTATTTATATAAGTTTTAAATAATGTTAGATTTCGCTAAAAAAACCCTAAAATATAAAATAGCTAAAAGAGTAGCTAAAAATTTGTCTAAATCTTAATATGTATTTTTTAAACTGAGCGCGTAGAATTTACTTATCAAATTTATAATTTTAAAAATTCCTTGCCAAATTTTAGACAATAAAATTGAAAAATAAACTAAAACTTTCTAAAAAAATCATACTTAAAAACTACTCTAAATTTGAATTAGAATTTTAATAACAGCAGCACCACGCATGCCAGCTAAACATGATAATAGTAGATCCAGTCAATATGCATTACTGGCAAAGGCTCGGATCACGGATGTGGAAAACACTCAAAGTACTATCAACTTCCGAGGAGCATATCAAATTATTTACCTGTTACACCCATCTACCGCGTTAGCAGATGGCATCACATTATCTGCCGGGTCAGCTGATCGCACGCCATTAATAACAAAACACTACAGTTTATCTAAAACTGGATTTCAAAAAGTAGAAATTTATATATGCTCGAGTGGCAAAGCTCGACGGGCAATAACTTATGAAAGGGCGAGAATTTCGATTAATAGGCACAATAAAGGGTTTATCCTGATGCTAAGATATATATATATATATAGTGGTTGTTTAAATATATTATGTGTTTAGAGTTTTTATTAGAATTAGCTAAAAAAATTTGGGTCAAATTTTATATTTTGTTGTCTAAATTTTTTGGGGATAATTTACAATTCAAATTTGTGATTCCAAGAAATTTCTATTTAATTTTGGACAAATTAGACTCAAAAACATGTCAGAAGGCCCTCTCAAACACTCAAATTTGTGATTCCAAGAAATCCCTGCCCAATTTTAGGTAAATTAGACTCGAAAACATGTCGGAAGACCCTCTAAAACATAAAACAGAGAAATCAAATAAAATTGATGGTTATAGACACAAATAATAACTAGTAATTTCATCAAAACTTCTAGATTAAGTTTACTACTTTTTCATTTTAATTAAAAATGGGTATTATGTTACCATGTGTAATATACATTTTAAGACTCTTATTGTCTATTTTCACACGTGGGAAAACCTATCATAACTCAGTTGTCAAACTAGCACTAAGGACAACCATCTCTAGCTCCTAACCGCGAATGCAGGCAGACTCATCACCATTATTCAAGGAAAACCACACCACCTATAACTCGTTGATGGTCTGTAAGAGGGCAGTTTTCACTCATGCCAGATGCCTTTGGGTCTTGGGCCGTTAACTTGTTTCCTTACGTCCGAGGAAGATGAGCTCTTAGCCAAGTAGAAGCAGTTTTAGGGCATATTCCAGGTCCATCTTATTGTCTATTGTATTGTCTTATCCAAGTTTATTATTTCAATTTTGAAATATATAATTGTGAAAAAAAGAAATGTCATAATGGTTTATGAGAATAAGTTGTTGGAAATCTTTCTTCCTTTCAGAACCTAGATTTGGAGTAAAATTTGGCACCTAAATGGCAATCCAAAAATCCTTTTTTGTTGGACCTTGTATAGGGTGAGATATTGATGACAAAGAATTTTCCTAAGTGGCCTATACAATGACCTTTTGTGTCTGCTCAGTGCCTCATTAATCTTGAATCAACCCATCATTTATTCCTAGAATATGTGTACATTGACTAGGTTTGGCTTTATGCATTTAAGGGGATTGAAGAGAGATATAGAAAGCTAGAATCTTGGAAGTGCTTGTTTGAAAAATGCAGTAGTCTTTACATGAGTTCATTCAAAAATAAACCTCTTTCAAAAGACTTTGGACAATGTTGCCCAAGTATATCTACTGGAAAGTTTAGTTAGCATAGAATAAAGCTTTTTTAATCAAGATTAAACCCAAACAAATTTGGTGGCAACTAGGGCCAAGGCATTGTGGGCAAAGCATTTCAACTTTAAAGGAATCTAAATTTTGACTTCTCGAGTCTTTTAAGGGGAAGAAGAGGAGTGGTATGAATGGTTTAACATCAAATCTTCTTCCTCATAGATCAAAGTCGGGAAAGCAAATATCACAGCATGTCGGAAGATTCAAATGAATCCACAAAGATGGAGTTTGGATTAAAATTATTTATCCTCTTCTTTAGTGGTGCCCCTAAAGGGAATCTTAGGGTGGTAGGGGTAGGAGGGCTATCATAAACTCCATGGGAATATTAGTATATTCCTTCATGTGGAGCCTTGGCATATCCACTAATGACCAGGCTGAAGTATATGCACTTATGTGAGCCTTGAACCTTACTAGGAATCTTCGCATATCATGCTTATTAGTGGTAGGGATTCCAAAAACTTCATGAGGCACATGATCTTGGGCACCAATCCTCTAGAATCATAATTGGAATCGGTGATAGAGAAGATTGGGTATGCCAAAAGCTCAATACAAATATGAAATTTTATAATGTCTTGTAAGAAAACTATATTGTTTCATATTGTTTTACCTATCAAGCAATTCTAGAAAATGTGGAAATGATTGTCATTAATGACAAGGAGTATTATCAGCCTATCCCGTGAATTAATGAAGACCAATCCACAAATATCATATTTAGGAATCATATGACCCATCATAAGGATCATAGTTCATGGAAAAGGAAAGAATATGAGAAGTGATTGCCTCATTTCACCTACTCACATGTTATGGATTAATGGATTATATTTGGAAAAATATTTGTAGGATTATGGAGCCTGGTTGGGATTATTTCAACACGGGTATCAAAGTGTTAATTCAAGGATTGATTTGGTGGTTTTTTGTTTGTGCGCCTGCTTGGTGACTTCAATGTTATACCTTCATGTGTAAGTAGGTTACCCCATCTTCTATGTTTATCAATGAATTTTCCTCCCAAATGATTTTTAGTGTTGCCTTCAAAATATTTGGGTTGACTCCTCTCTTAAAGAATCCACCCATTATTTTGGGAGAATTCTTGTCATCTCCAATTGAAAAGTCTAGATTAGGGACCTTGAGTTCATTTTTTACTTTAGAACAGTAACAATTGAAGTATTTGGTTTAAGGCATGGGATGTCTCTTTATATTGTGTGGTTTTACTCTTCTAATTTGCATATGTTAGGGGAAATGATTGGTCTACTAGATATTTAGTATTGGCCTTGGCCATGGAATGTTCACCTTGTTGACCAATATCGTATCACATTCATTAACAAAGAGGATTTTTTTTTTGACAAATTCAGTTGCTGTATTAATATCTGAAAAAAAGGTGGGAGCTTGAACTCTTGAGGTACATGAAGAGCCGGGGTGAATCAGGATCAGAGGAGTTACAGAAAGGGATTTTCTCCTTAATCCTACTTGTTCTAACTTTGAAAGAGTCTATACAGAGATAGACTCTTACAAATTGAAACAACAAAAACTGACATTTGTAAAGCATATCTAATCTATGTTAATGAAGATGGTGGAGGCAGTCCTCACTGCGTGCCGATGTTGAATTTAGAGACAAGAAAAAAGTCTTATGGAATGGTGCCACAGGGATCAGCAGCTGGGATCAGACAGCGGAGAAGGTAATTGTCACGACCAGGACGCGTTGTTTCCAAGATCCAATGCGAAAGAAAGGCAAGAATGATCGGTTTGGGAAAGGTTGAATAGAAAGAATCCGAGTGATCAGAGTAAAAAGAGGATCGGATCTGAGCCAAGCCCCTATGCTGGTAGTGATCCTGTTGTAAGCCTGGAAAATCTGAATCCACTTCCACTTGTCAGAGCAATCCGGTTTGATTCAGGATAAACTGATTCGATTCATGGCAAAGGCTGTAGAGTCTCCTCGGTATTGCAAAGAAGACTACCCGTCGCCCTGTCGCAAGCCTTGTTGGCGTGCCTATCTACTTGCTTGTTGAAAGAACGGAGGATGAGATGGAACTACAGGATACCCCTTATCTGATGCAAGAGTTGACTTCACTGAATGATCTGATGTAGGAGTGCATTTGGTGATTTTTTCTTTAGAGTCATTAAACTGATTACTACTGATGAATCTCCAAAAACTTTTGCTGATCTTATACCAAGTCTGATGAGTTGAATTAGCCCTTGATATAGGGCCAAAGCTTCTGCCCTGTTATTAGAGATATTCCCTAGACCCCATTCATAGTAGAGGACGCAGTCCCCATTGGCATTGGAGATCAATCCCCCTGCTCCAGCGATTCCTGGGTTTGACTTTGATGCTCCATCGAAAAAAAGGTAGTAACTGTTGCATTTTTGCAGCCAATTTGCGAACTCCTCCTCTTTTAACCTTATTTTCCAACTGTGGGTTTCCTGGCTACGCTGTTCTTTCACTATATTGCCATTCTGAATGCTATAGTTTTTATCTAGGATATAGCTGATGAAGCTCCTTTCTTCAACACTGTACGTTGTTGCATCAATGTTGCTTTGAGTTTTGACAGAAATAGTTTCAAGAGCGAGATTCTTAGCCTTGTTCTAGGCAATTCTTGTAGCCGTGTTCTTGTCCTTAAAGATTTTCTGGTTTCTTGCTAGCCAGATACTCCATAACATGGTGTAGGGGACTGTATTCCAGACCCTCTTCACTAAATTGCTCCTCTTATTTTTCCAGGGACAGTTCTTTTTCCAATATTGAATCACTTCACCTATGGAATGCTGGGAACTCCAAGGAAAATTATCAATGGGATATAATTGTTCCCAGAAATCAATAGCAAAAGGACAGTTGACAAAGAGGTGTTGCATTGATTCTTCTGTAGAGTAGCAGTTGGGGTAGTGTGATGGACCATTAATACCCCTCTTTTGCAAATTCTCTGCTGTTAGGATTTTCCCTTTTAACAAGGTCCAAATAAAATTTAATTTTTGGAAGAGCCTCTGACTTCCAAACCATTCTCCAGTGGTTCCATATTGGCATAGGGAAAGCGTTGTAGCAGATGTGCTGGTGGGTTGCTTGGATAGTGTAATCTGAACCAGTTGGGTCCCATCGAAAGCCATCCATCTCATTCTTTTTGACGGGAGCTTTGTTGTGGAGGAGAGATTGCAGAATGGATAGGCTAGGCTTGAGATCATTAGGAACATCAGGAAAAGACCATCCAAGCCAGAGGTGGGATAGAGGATCCCAGCTAGAAATTTGATCCAAATAATGGATACCACTGCTGTTAAGAAAAGAGAGAATAGGAATGGTTCCTTCATGAATATTTATTGGCTGTTGTCCCAGAATTTTATCAACTCCAATCTTAATATTGGCTCCTCCCTTGGGCACTTTGGATATATTCTGGGCCATGAACGGAATAGCTTTTTTACATAATCGCCAGATTTTTGAGGATTCTCTATTGGGAATAGCTGAATCTAGCAACTGTTGTCTCGGGCAGTTCAAGTATTTAGTTTCCAGAACCCTTTTCCACCAGGTAGAAGAACTAGTGATAAGCCTCCAAGCAATCTTCCCTACGAAGGCAAGATTTAGAATTTTGGGGGATCTAATACCAAGACCTCCTCTGTCTTGGGTTTGAATGACTTGTTTCCAATTGACTAAATTGAATTTCTTTTTGTCGTTTTTTCCTCCTTGCCAAAGGAAATGACGGAGGATTGCTTCCATTTTGTAATGAAAGGAAGCTGGGGCTTGATATAGAGAGAAACGATAAAGGGGGAGAGAAGAAATACCAGATTTAAGGAGGATGAGGCAGCCTGCTGGGTTGAGCCAAACTGAACCCCATTGCTGTACTTTCCGCTTCACCTTATCAATGATGATATCCCAAGTTCCTACCTTCAGAGGTCCTAGGCTCACTGGCATGCCCAGATAAGAGAAATGCGTCCACTCAAGATTGCAAGGGACTCCAAAGATATTAGCGATATTATGGATGACCTGATTTGTTGCATTCCATCCAAAAATACAACTTTTTAACTGATTGACCAAACCGCCGGAGTACCCCATAAATTTGTCTTGAAGAGTCTTGAACCTCCTTGCTATAGTGATGGAGGCTCCACCAATTAGCAAGGTGTCATCGGCGAACTGTGAGTGGTTGATGTTCACGACTCCATTCCCAAATTTGATTCTAGTGATGAGGCCCACTCTTCTGTTGTAGTCCAGATCTTGACTAAAAGATTCAGCCATAAGGATAAAAAGATACAGGGAAAGGGGGCAACCTTGTCTGAGACCCCGAGAGGATTGAAAAGCTTCACCCGGTCTACCATTAACCAGAGGGGAAATCCAAGGCCCAGAGATGCAAGCAGTGATGAGGCTAATGAAGGGCAACTCAAAACCCATATTTTTTAAAACAGCTATAAGGAAGGAGTGCCTAACTCTATCAAAGGCATTGGCAAGGTCAAGTTTAAGGATAAACCCTTTCTCCTTCCTAGAGAGGCTTGAGTGAATGGCTTCTTGAACTAGGAGAATGGAGTCAGTAATTTGTCTGTTGGCCAAGAACCCTCCTTGGTTTTCAGAAATCAAAGAGGGAAGGAGGGGTTTGAGGCGAGAGGCAAGGATTTTAGACAAAATTTTGTAGGAAGAATTGCAGAGGGAGATGGGTCTAAACCGAGAAAAAGAAGTGGGCCGGTTTTCTTTAGGTATGACAGCAAGAAAAGTGGCAATGGTATATCCTCCTATTTTACCCTTTCTCTAGATCCATCTAATCATCTTAGTCAAATCCTTTTTGATTAAACCCCAAAACGCCCTATAGAAGCAAATGGGAAATCCATCAAGCCCAGGAGCCTTGTCAGGATTTATAGTCCAAATCGTTCTTCTGATTTCCTCTTCCTCAATTTCCTTGATCAGGCTGCTATTCATTTCCTTGGTGATTCCCTTGGGTAAGTATTGAAGAAAATCGGCATAATCCTCTTCTCCTTTTATTTCAGTTAGAAGTTCTCTTTAGTGTTCAGTGGCAGCCTTTCTGATGGCCTCTTGGGTGTTTTGCTGGTTGCCTTCATTGTCCAAAATAGAGCTTACGTTGTTCCTGATTTTTCGTGCCGTGGCCTGTTTGTGAAAAAAAGCTGTATTTTTGTCACCGCCTTGCAGCCAGAGCTGCCTTGACTTTAATCACCATTTTAACTCTTATTCTCTATTTATGTGACTTAGTTGTGTATAAAGTACACTTTCAAGTTCCTTATTCTGCTAAGAGAGGCCATGTTCCTCTATCGTTCTTTGGATGCTCTCTAAATCATTTTTAATTTTCTTTTTTGTCTCTTCAGGTTCTTTGTAAGTAGCTCTTGCCCACTCTTTGATAACCTGTTTGGTTCTCCTTAGTTTAATTTCCCAAATGAAGCCTGGTGAGCCTTCAACGTGCTGGTTCCAAGTTCCCTGTACAATTTCTCTGACGACTGGAACCCAATTCCAGAGGGAGCTGTATTTAAACGGTATTGGCCCAAGGGGGCAGTGAGTTTCCAGTGTGAGAATTATGGGGTAGTGATCAGAGGCTGAGGTGGATAGAATGTTAACATATCCCACTGAGAACGAGGAAAGAAACAATACATTAATTAAAAACCTATCCAACCTTTCCATTATGTTACCCATGCCAAACCTGCGGTTGCTCCAAGTGTACCTATGGTTTTTTGGTACAATGTCCACTAGTTCATGGTCTTTAATAATAGTTTCCAATCGGCCTCTGAAGGGATCAGGTGAAAAGCGACCTCCCCTTTTTCATTGGCATGTAAGATGAGATTAAAATCACCTGCCACTATAATATTTGAGTTTGTTTCACCATCGATGCTAGCCTTCAGATCATCCCAGCATCTTTCCTTTTCTCTGTAATGGTTGGGGGCGTAAACATTATAGATTATTTTAATCAATGGAAAAACCTGTGAGCAAATTTTGAAACCGACGTTTCGGACTAGCTAGGTGAGTCCATCATCAGGGTAATGAAATCTGTATTTTGAGAAGAGAGAGCCAAGCAATTGTGAATCTATTAATAGAAGGATAGAAAGGGTAGAGAGATAACTTTGGGCATGTGAGGTCGGCTAGATGTTTTCATATATTTATAGATAAATTAATTAAATAAACTAATTTTTTAATTAATTAATTATTATTATTATTATTATTATTATTATTTTTTTTACTTTAATTGATCGACTTAAACCTAAATTAAAAATAAAATTAAAAATTAATTTAACCTAAACTAACTTGAATTAAATTAATTTTAACCTAAATTGATTTAACCTAACATGCTTTACTTTAACTTAAATTAAATTAATATGACCTAAATTAAATTAAATTACTTTAATTTTGCCTTAAATAAAATTAATTTACCTAAATTAATTTTATTTAGGTTAAATTAATTTTATTTAGGTTAAATTAATTTAACCTAATAAAATATTTATTTTAATTTATGTTAAATTAGTTAACCTAAATAAAATTCAAATTAATTTAACTTAAATTAAATTAATTTGAACTAAATTAAATTACTATGACCTAAATTAAATTGAATTATTTTAACCTAAGATAAAGCTAAATTAAAATTAAAATAAATTTAAAATAAAATCAATTTAATTAATTAATTAGTTAATTAATTAAATTAATTTTAAATTTAGTTTGGATTTTGTTTTAATTAGTTAATTAATTTATATATCTATATATATATAATTTTTATTTTAATTAAATTGGATTACTTTAAGTTAAATTAGTTAAACTAAATTAAAAATAAAATTCAAATTAATTTGACTTAAATTAAATTAATTTAAACTAAATTAAATTACTATGACATAAATTAAATTGAATTAATTTAACCTAAGATAAGGCTAAATTAGAATTAAAATTAAATTAAACTAAATTTAAAATAAAATCACTTTAATTAATTAATTAATTAATTAAATTAATTTTAAATTTAGGTTAAATTTTGTTTTAATTAGTTAATTTATATATATATATATATATATATATATATATATATATATATATATATATATATATAATTTTTATTTTAATTAAATTGGATTACTTTAAGTTAAATTAGTTAACCTAAATTAAAAATAAAATTCAAATTAATTTAACTTAAATTAAATTAATTTAAACTAAATTAAATTACTATGACCTAAATTAAGTTGAATTAATTTAACCTAAGATAAAGCTGAATTAAAATTAATTTAAACTAAATTTAAAATAAAATCAATTTAATTAATTAATTAAATTAATTTTAAATTTAGTTTAGATTTTGTTTTAATTAGTGAATTAATTTTTATATCTATATATATATGATTTTTATTTTAATTAAATTGGATTACTTTACTTTATTTAGTATTTACTTTACTTTATCCAATTTAATTAAAATAAAAATTATATATATATAGATATATAAATTAATTAACTAATTAAAACAAAATCCAAACTAAATTTAAAATTAATTTAATTAATTAACTAATTAATTAATTAAATTGATTTTATTTTAAATTTAGTTTAAATTTATTTTAATTTTAATTTAGCTTTATCTTAGGTTAAAATAATTCAATTTAATTTAGGTCATAGTAATTTAATTTAGTTCAAATTAATTTAATTTAAGTTAAATTAATTTGAATTTTATTTAGGTTAACTAATTTAACACAAATTAAAATAAATATTTTATTAGGTTAAATTAATTTAACCTAAATAAAATTAATTTAACCTAAATAAAATTAATTTAGGTAAATTAATTTTATTTAAGGCAAAATTAAAGTAATTTAATTTAATTTAGGTCATATTAATTTAATTTAAGTTAAAGTAAAGCATGTTAGGTTAAAATTAATTTAATTCAAGTTAGTTTAGGTTAAATTAATTTAGGTTAAATTAATTTTTAATTTTATTTTTAATTTAGGTCAGATTAATTTTATTTTTAATTTAGGTTTAAGTCGATCAATTAAAGTAAAATAAAAATAAAAAAATTAATTAATTAAAAAATTAGTTTATTTAATTAATTTATCTATAAATATATGAAAATCTAGCCGACCTCACATGCCCAAAGTTATCTCTCTACCCTTTCTATCCTTCTATTAATAGATTCACAATTGCTTGGCTCTCTCTTCTCAAAATACAGATTTCATTACCCTGATGATGGACTCACCTAGCTAGTCCGAAACGTCGGTTTCAAAATTTGCTCACAGGTTTTTCCATTGATTAAAATTCTCTACCAGCCTGTATGGAATCTCTCTTCAACAACATTATAGATGACTGCAGTTTGATTATCTATTCTATTATCTAGAACCGTTTTGATCCAATGCTGATGAAGATTTGCTGATATGCAGTTCCATTTGCTATGATCCCAGAGGGTGGAGATTCCTTCGGAAGCTCCTCTTGAGGCACTTGTACAGCCTTTGTATTGTTTCTGTTGATCTATTATTCCTATCATTTATTGTTGATCTTGCTTTGTCTCTTGAATCAATAAAATTCCTGGGTTTTCACTATGAATAAGTTCTTTGAGGGCTGAAACTTTGGAGGGGTTCCCTAAACCCCTACTGTTCCAAGACAAAATTTTCATCATTGGGTATTTGGCGTACGAAGAGGTGCTCACCTCTCTTGATTTGTCTCCTTCTCATGTTTCCCCATGATGAAGGATTCTATAGGAGTTTGAATGCCCATGGATATGTCTTTCTGAGCATTCTCGTCTCTATGCTGCTTGGCCGATTTTCTACCAGGTCCTGGTTTCTTGTAAGAGTCGCTGGAGGTTCCATGGTCTTTAGAGGAGCTTCTGGTAAGCCTGGTAATAGGGGGATCAAGAGAAGCCTGCAAAGGGATGATCAAGGGAGGAGAAGGATCAGAAGGCTTGGAAAGGATCAAGGGGGGCAGAGAGGGATCCACGGGAGGAGGATCATGGGAAGATAAGACTGAAAAAGGGTTAGAAGAGGAGAGGAGGGGTGGATCAGGAGAGGGTTGGGTAGAAAGGGGAGGGGAGGAAGAGGAGGGACAGATTCCAGGGGAGCTTTGGATGCCGGGGCAGACTTCTTCTTTTTGACAGTTTCCCATTGGCCTTCATGATCGCCTCTCTCTACATCAACAAGTTTAGAACATCGATTGGAAAAGTGGTCGTATTCATGACATACCTTACATTTAAAAGGAATCTGCTCGTAGTACAGCTGTTGGATATGGCTCCACTCATCCACTTTCAGTTTTATTGCTTCAGGAAGTCCTTTGCCAAGGTCCACTTTGACACAAATCCTCGCGCAGGCCTGCATGTTCTTTTTTGGTTCGCTACGATCAATATATTTGCCAACTGCATTCCCGATTACTCGTACAGATTCATCTCCCCAGCAGTCGAGAGGGAGATGAGGAAGACGGACCCAAACCGGAACAACATTGGGAACATCCAGTTCAAGGTCAAAATCTGGAGTCCATTTGTTGAGGTACAGGCCCCTGGAGTCCATGAAATAAGGCCCATTTCGGAAAATTAAATCCTAATCCTCTTTGGATTCGAAATGGAATGTGAAGTACCCTTTCCCACAAAACCTTATGGAGATTTTACCTTGGATTTTGTCAGTCCAATTTCTTTCAACCCATCTTTGAACAGTTCTAGGAGAAGGTGAGAGGCCTGTAAATTGACCTATGAGGCCTTTTTCAGCCAGAGACAAAGCGGCCATGCGGGGCAGGACTAGGGGTAACTAAACTTCTTGGATCAAATCCAACTTCTTCACAAATTTTGAGAGAGCAGGCTTGGGGCGTTGCAGAGGGAGGGAATTCGCCAAATCAGAGAATGCGCATTGAGGATCCACCCCCTCCAAAGGAGGATGGGGAGGGCCCATGGCAGGAGGCAAAGGCCCAGACAGCCGCAAGCGGGAGCACCGAGCAGGTTTCAGAGGAGGGCGCACATGGGAGCCTTAGCGGTCCAGTTTATTCACTGATAGGGTCCTTGTTAGTGTATTCCTTAACAAAGAGGAATTTTTACTTGTGGAAAAATAAATCCAATATATTGTATGTATTGGGAGGGTGATGTGGGGGTATCGATGGCTTTATAAATATTGGGTGGCTATGAAAAGAGGTATTTAGTACAAATAGGGTTTTTTTTCATTAGAAAGATGTATTGGGAAGGGGGGTTCAACTAAAATATTTTGGGAGGTATTTATCAACATCAGGTGAAATTAGGGGAATTCTTTAATTTGCCATGAATGCACATGTTATGTCATAAGTAGATTGAGTGAAGAACCATTGGTATTGGCCTTTCTATTAGCATTTTAGCTGATCAAATACTACTCTTACCTTCGGTTCTAATCGTTCCACCCTTTCTATACAAGTCTAATAGTCCATAATTCTTTAACTATATTCCCTACTTTGCAACCTAGACTTGTGTTCCTATTTAATGGAGTAAAGAGAACTCTAAGAGATCAAGTGGGGTCTATCGTGACATGAGAAGGAAATTGAAGGAAAATGTAACTTGATTCATAAGGTCTTAGAGAAAATTAAGGACCAAGATAAAAATGTAACCTCTCATAAGGGAACACTTATGCAACAAAAAAAACAACTTAATGCATTAGAGGTAGATTGAAAAGTGAGCTTTGTAACAATGTGGCTAACTAGTCAAAAGGTTAGTATCCTGAAAATTCTAATTATGTGCAATATGTTAATTCAAACTTGAGAAGCCATATGGAGGATAACATAGTCCACCATCTTCTAGAAAATGTGAAATCGAACAAGTAGATATTGGATTTAGACAAGAAAGTAGTGGAAAAAGGCACCCAACTAATATGTCTTCTATTATATCGATACATTTTATAAAGTAATCACGATTTTACAACTTTTTTTCATATAAATTACACTATAATTTAGGACAGTGTTGTATCTAAAGTTGTTTCTAGTCTACAATTATTTATAATTGTACACCTATTTAATAAGGATGTGTCGTCTAATCATGGGAAACAATAACATTTAATAAGGATGACAACAATGTGGATGACCATTATTTATATAATCCAAGCCATGGTGAATGACAGGGTAATTCCTATTGTGGTGTATGGATGATAGATTGAGGGTTAGTGGTGTGGGTGGTGGAGCATGATAACTACAAGCAATAGTTCCAATGACCACTTCAACTATAAAGAAGTGGAGTAGATTCACTTAAAGACCCTTCATAGAGACATAACTATGCTTGCTTCTTTCACTTCAAATTTGGAGTCTAAACATGTAGGAACAATTATGCTAATGGAAGTGTTAAATTGAGGTATGTCACATTAAAAAATTCAATTTTAAGGATTCTTTAACCTTATTGCTTTATAGTCTTGGTTGGCCTAGAGTGAGAATTCTAGTCTGCATTATGATCCACTATGATGTACAGGATGATTATAGTGTATCAAATTTGTGTTTAGGTAATAATGTATTGCATAAATGATTTTTAATATGGGATATACTTTTGTTCATATTCTAGGTTGGGTTATATGCAATTTATTGCTTCATTAGGAAAAATTTGAGGTCAAAAATGGGCCTCAAAATGAAAATTGTACTAATGAAATCAATTTTAAAAGAACCAATAGAATTCAAGATGATGATGGCATCCTCAGGAGTAAATATTTGGAGGGAAAAGAAGAAAACAAGTTTTTAATCATATTTTCAATTTATCTGCTTATAGGTTCACTCAAATTCCAGACTCATTGGATGCAGAATTAGATTCCTATCCAACGAGTACTCACTCTACATACTTTTGAGTAGATCCACGACAAGAAAATTTGAAAATACATGTTTTTTCAATTTTTCACGTATTTTCATTTTTTCTCAATATGGGTCTACTCAAAAGTATGCAAAGTGGATACTCATTGGATGTGAAATATAATGAGTAACTCTTCAACAAGTGCCCACACTTTCAATTTGAGTAAACCTATAAGGAGATATGTCGAAAACAATTGAAAAATCAGTTTTCTTTCTTTTTCTTTAAAAAATGATCTCTTATTTTGTTATTTTATTATTTTCCTCAGGAGGCCCATTTTAAACCTCAAAATTCCCCGAATGCCTCATCACTTTATTGCAAGGAATTTTGTAAGGTAGCAAAAGAATTGAATTGCTTCTTATACCCAACACCAGAGTGTCAAGTGATGGTTGCAAATGGAGGAACAATAAATTGCTCTGGAAAGTGCCATAATATCAAGCTATCGAAGGGAGAATATGTATTGACTAGCCCAATGCTTTCCATTCCAATGGGAGGTGCTGATGTTGTACTAGGAGTACAATGGCTACAATACTTGGGTACAATAGCTTTCAATTTTCAAGAACTTTTCATGAAATTTTCCGTGGAAGGAAAGGAAGTTGAATTAAGGGGTATTGTAGGGAAATCAGGAAAGATAATTAGCTCTAATGGTATGACAAAGCTTCTAAAAAAGGAACAAATGGGTGTAATTGCACAATTATGTTCGCTAGATGTTTCCACATTGCAATCATCTATTTCTCTTGATCTCCAAAAAGTCTTGGACAATCATTCCAAGGTATTTGAGACTCCCAAAGGTCTCCCACCTATGCGTGATCATGATCATGCTATTCATCTGATTCCAGGAAGTGTTCCTCCAAACATCAGGCCCTACAGATATCCATATGTCCAAAAAAGTGAAATTGAACGTATGGTTGCAGAAATGCTAGAGGCTGGTATAATTCAACCGAGTCAAAGTTCTTTCTCAGCTCCAGTAGTATTGCTGCACAAGAAGGATGGATCATGGCGCATGTGTCCAGATTATAGGGAGCTCAACAAGCTCACTATTAAAGATAAGTTCCCCATTCCTGTCATTGATGAATTACTGGATGAATTGCATGGATCAATTTACTTCACCAAGTTGGATCTTCGTTCGGGATATCATCAAATCAGAATGAAGATTGAAGACATTCCAAAAACGGCATTTAGAACTCATGAGGGTCATTATGAATTTTTGGTCATGCCTTTTGGCCTTACCAATGCACCTTCAACATTTCAAGGTTTGATGAATTCAATTTTCAAACCATTCCTTAGAAAATTTGTGTTGGTATTTTTTGATGATATACTAATCTACAGCAAGTCTTGGAAGGATCATGTTGAACATGTTGACAAGGTGCTACAACTATTGGAGGAGAAACAATTATATGCAAAAAGATCCAAATGTTTCTTTGGAGTCCAGGAGGTGGAATATTTGGGTCATATTGTATCTCATGAAGGAGTTAAGGTAGACCCTAGCAAAATTAAAGCCATTAAGGAATGGAAAATCCCCACATCCATAAAGCATCTGCGAGGATTTCTTGGGTTGACAGGGTATTATCGCAAGTTCGTTAAGAATTATGGGAGAATAGCAACACCTCTAACAAAATTATTGAAGAAAGATTCATTTTCATGGACTACGGAAGCAACAAAGGCCTTTAAACATCTTAAAGAGGCAATGTGCCAAGCACCGGTCTTAGCTACACCGGACTTCACAAAAACCTTTATTGTGGAATGTGATGCTTCAGGAAATGGAATTGGTGCTATTCTAATGCAAGATGAAAGACCCATTGCTTTTGAAAGTCGTCCAATCAAGGGAAAGTTTTTAAGAAAAGCTATTTATGAGAAGGAAATGTTGGCAATACTCCATGCACTTAAGAAATGGCGACCCTACCTAATGGGAAGACACTTCAAGGTAAAAAAAGATCATGATAGCCTTAAATACTTTTTAGAACAAAGATTATCCTCTGAAGAGCAACAAAAGTGGGTCACAAAGATGTTGGGTTATGACTTTGAAATCATCTACAAAAAAGGGAAGCAAAATGTGGTGGCAGATGCACTCTCAAGAAAGGATGAGGATATGGAAGCATTGTTGTGTGCCATTTCTATTATCCAACCAGATTGGATAAACGAAGCAAAGGAGGAATGGAAGAATGACGAAGAAGTGTGGGCACTTATTCGAAAGCTACAACAAGATTCCAGTACTTCTGATACATTTAGCTGGAAAAATGATTCATTATGGTACAAAGATCGCTTATACCTCTGTAAGAATTCCCAGCTAAAACAAAAGATTCTTATGGAATTGCACACTTCTCCATTAGGAGGGCACTTAGGATTTTTTAAAAACTTACCACAGGGTTAAGAAGGAATTTTTTTGGGATGGCCTTAAATCAGATATTCAAAAGTTTGTGGCAGAATGTTTGGTTTGCCAACAAAATAAAGTTGAAACAATTAAGACACCGGGTCTATTACAACCTTTATCCATTCCAAGCCAACGTTGGGAGGAGGTTTCAATGGATTTTATCACAGGTTTACCCAAGTCTGAGGGAAAGAGTGTCATCATGGTGGTAGTTGACAGACTTACCAAGTATGCACACTTTTGTGCATTATCACATCCATTTAAAGCCAATACAGTTTCTAATGCATTTATGGAAATAGTTCAAAAGCTACATGGAAACCCAAAGATTATTGTAAGTGACAGAGATCCCATTTTCACTGGAAATTTTTGGACAGAATTGTTTTCTTGTCTTGGTACTCAGTTAGCTCATAGCTCATCTTATCATCCTCAATCTGATGGGAAAACTGAGATAGTAAACAAATGTTTGGAAGGATATCTTCGTTGCTTTGTATCTGATAAACAGACACAATGGGTCAAATGGTTGCCTCTGGCTGAATGGTGGTATAACACTTCCTTCCATACAGCAACAAAAATGACCCCATTTATGGCACTTTATGGGTACCAACCACCATCAATCACATCATATTTAAGAGGAAATTCTAAGGTTCAGGCAGTGGAACATCACATCGAACATCAACAACAAGTCCTCCAACTCTTAAAGGATAACCTCGTGTTGGCACAAAATAGAATGAAACAACAGGCAGATCAACATCGCAGTGAAAGAAGTTTTGATGTAGGTGATTGGGTATTCCTACGGCTACAACCATATAAGCAAATGTCCCTAAAGCAAGCTAAGAAGGATAATAAATTATCACCAAAGTATTATGGTCCGTACAAGGTGTTGGAAAAGATTGGTACTATGGCATACAAATTGGAGCTTCCTGCAGCTTCTCGATTGCACCCAATTTTCCATGTTTCATGTTTAAAGAAGGTCATAGGCGAAAAGCTCCCAGTTCAAACAATATTGCCAGAACTTGACGAGGAAGGAAAAATTATATTGGAACCGGAAGCAGTCACAGAAACAAGAACTCGACAGCTACGAAATCGATCAATTTCAGAGTATCTTATCAAGTGGAAGAACTTATCCGCTGAAGATTCCACATGGGAGGATGAGAATTTTATGCAGAAGTACCCAGAACTGCTCAAGCGTTGAGGACAACGCTTTTTTTTGAAGGAGAGGGGCATGTTGGGTCCCTATAATACTAGTAATTACCCCATTACTATTGTAGTTATACCCCTTATTTATATTGTTGTGCCCCTATTACCCCCATATTTTTATTTCTGTGCCCCATAGAATCCCTCTATTGTTATTTTTGTGGCTTTATATTATTATTGTTAGGTCGGCTGGATTATATTATGACTCCTTAGACTCCTATATATAGAAAGGAGGTTTTGTCATTTGTATCATCCAAGAATTGTTCATTTATGTAATGTAAAGGAGGTTGCCCCCTCGAAGAGGCTGAATTCTAAGGCGTGGATTTATCTTTTCTATCTTTTCTTTAGCTGGTTTCATAACAGAATCAATCCAAACTACCGAACTCCTTCCGGAGAAAAGCAGTCAACGTAATAGTTTACATTTTGAATAGAGCACAAATTAGAGTGAAAAATAACAATACTCCTCATGAATTAATGAAAGTAGACCAATTATAGTCAAATAATTTAAAGTATTTGGGATGAAGTGATAAATGAAGATAATTTAAGCAAGCTTGATTCTAGAACAGATTAAGGTATTATCCTGGGCTATGCATCTAACAACAATTCCTACAAATGCTACAACAAAATACTATGCAAGGTTATAGAAAGTATTGATGTAAGAATGGATGAACAAATACCTCAAAAGGAAAAGTGACAAACAAATAAAGATACAGAGGAGGTTGCTTACAGAGAACGAGAAAAGAAAGAAGAATACGAAGAAGAAAAGATGGAACAAGAAAAAATAGAAAGTTAATATCCAAAGACACCATCCAAATTTGTCCAAAAAAATCATCGAGAAAAATTGGATTTTTGGTGATATAGATAAAAGAGTTTAGATTAGAAGAGGATTAGTAAGTACATCAAAACAAGCAAATTTTTCTTTCCTATCCAAAATAGAGCCCAAGAACTTTACACAAGCTAGTGAAAATAAGCATTGGGTTAGTGTTATGGACGAGGAACTAAATTAGATTGAGAAGAATGAGACATGGGAACTTATGCCCTACCAAAAGAAAGAATGTGATTGGTACCAAATGAATCTTCAAAAACAAGTTGAATGGAGATGGCCAAGTACTAAGAAATAAAGCAAAATTGGTTTGTAAAGGGTATGCCCAAGTTGAGGGTGTTGACTTTGAAGAAACCTTTGCTCCACTTGCAATATTAGAAGCAATCATAATTCTTTTGACATTTGCGTGTTTCAAGAACTTCAAAGTATATCAAATGGATGTCAAGTCATCATTTCTAAATGGAAATCTAGAAGAAGTATATATTGAACAGCCAGAAGGATTTCAATTTTCAGAAGATGAATATCATGTATGCAAACTGAAGAAAGAACTCTATGGACTAAAGCAAACTCCTAAGGTTTGGTATTCAAAATTTTGTAAATACCTACAACGACAAAATTTAAAAATAAGATTTATAGACATCAATCTCTACATCAAAACAAAAAATGAAAATATGTTAATCATTGTGGTTTATGTGTGATTCAGACTTATGCAAGAACGAAACAGAATACAAATATAAACATAAACACAAAGATGCAACAAAAATAAATCTTCATTTCATTACTATCAAGAACTAAAAGATGCTTACATACAGAATGGAAATAAACTAGTTCGGGTGATGGTAGCTAATCTCTAAGAAGAGATGTGTCGACTACATGCCTTTGAACTGAGTTACAGTGAGGCTCAAGGACCTTTTTATTATTTAAAAATAAAGGGAAAATATAAGCAACTAAAAACCTAACCCTAGGAGATGGAACACCAAGAGTTTGTGGGCCCCGTTCGGGTTAGTTGGGCAACCAACTTCCCGGGGTCGTAACTTGGTTATATGATCTTTGTTTTACGTGTATAATACCTCGGTATAAAGGTCTCTTTTACAATATTTGCAAAAATCCATTTCCTATAGCTACGGGCCGACTGCGAACTTCAAGAAACATCGTTTATAGAGTCAAAACATCTCCAAAATTTCAGGACCCGAAAAACTGCTAAAAATAGTAAATTGTGCTATAATCAAGGAAACTGATGAAACCGAATGGAGGTCTAGGTAGAATAGGCAGGTGGCCACCAATATCCACCTGTTGGAAATAATACTGAGAGGGGGGGTGGATCAGTATTATCAAGTCAAATATTCCTTTTTCAAAATCAAATGATATACACTACTTCAGTTAATTAAACCCGCGTATATACACAACTATGCAGAAGGAAACCCGTGTATACAATGCAAACTTTTAAATGACTTTACTTCCTGGTGTTGATTATTAATCTGTGTTTGAGAATCAAATAACTAGTAACCAGAAACAATAAAACAGAGCAGAAAGACAATCGCACACAAGAACACAAGATATAAGGTGGAAACCCAATGTGGGTGAAAACCACGTGCTGCAATTCGTCTCTATCTTCTCTTTAATTAGAAACTTCTTTTTACAATTGTACTGGTGCAGTCCTTTACAAGTACGCAGGCTGCAACCTGTAGAGAGCTACAACCCTCTCTCGTTTTCCAGCTTCTTCTGGAAGGGAGCTACAACCCCCTTAGCGCTTGTACTAGCCAAGATAGTACGTAGGTGCTGGCCTACAGAAGGCTACAACCTTCTCTTTCTTTCAGGGACCACGTTTCATGAATTTTCAGACTGGATCCACAAATAGCATCAATCAAACATCAAGAATTTCTGCATCAACCAATCACCTTTTCACCAATCAAAACTGAATCAAAATAACCACTTTTCTGACGACTGTACCCAGATCACAGTAACAGTAAAGATTGATAATTTTTTATTTATCTTTACAAAGTTTGTAGGCACTAGATGTAGGCACATGCCTACATCTACCGAATGGAGATTCATTAGAGAGTGTTTCCACCGAATGGAGATTCATTAGAGAGTGTTTCCACCATGCAACTTTTGTATGTCTTGGAAAAACCCTCAATATTTAATAAAGATTAATAGTTTTCATTAAACATTGTTATTCTAGAAGCTAAAACTCTATTGAAGAGCCACCTCTTATATTCATCATTTGAGATAGGTGGGATCATCCCCGAAGATGTAAGGAATCAAATACAAAAAACAATGAAGCAGTGGAAGGATGAATTCATCTATAGGTCACAAAGTGATGGAAGAACATGCACAATAAATCATTCTCTCACAATAAGTGAGAGAGAAATGGGTGGATGGATTGGAGCATCATTCTCTCACACAAGTTTGAATTCTCTTGTAGCTGGGAAGAAGTGTGAAGTTGTCTTGTAGCTGGGAAGAGGTGCGAAGTTTGTTGCCAGGGAGCCGAAGTGAATATGAGTTTGGGAAGTCTAAGGAGAAAGGAAAAAATCGAAATTTGGGTGCCTCTCTCTCTCTCTTTTTCATGTTCTGGATTGGGAGAACAAATTCTCCTAAGTTTCATTGTTGCCGAAGTTGCTAGTTGTGGTAAGCTGCTACCCTAGCCAAAGTTGTTGGAAAGAGGTCGAAATTTTGGGAGGTTGACTCAGTGTGGAGGGAAGTTATTGTCTTGGTCTAGGGTGAAGAGTCTCAAAGAATACTATTGAAAGAAGAATTATCTTGATTGGGTTTTCCCCTTGAGGGGGGTTTTTCCCTAGCATGTGCCTACATCTAGTGTCTATTGTTTTATGTGTTGTTGCTTTTGGTAATTGCTAAATGAACTAAAGAAAGAAGATATAAAGAATCTTAATAAAACAATAAAATCTTTCTACCTTTATGATTTTCTAACATTACCAGCCTCACACATGTATTCAACGGTTTGGTTTTGATTATTCAAAGGAGGATTATGCAGTAAGGATAATACTTTAAGAAAATGACATGAAAATATAGGCTTGTGGGATTTCCACTTGGACACCCTTTTCAACCCCCTCCTTTGTGAAACCATAACCCCCTATGACTATATCCTTATTTGTCTTGAAACCAAAGATTTTTTTTATTTTATTATTTTTTCAATATATAATATTTTCATATTACATCAATTGGCACATAGTCATTCATCATTTATAAATCTACACTACTCAACTTGGGATTAAAACTAGAGTCAAAGGATCTTATATTGAGTGGTTTAATGAGCAATTTGTTTCCCCATTTGTGTGGGTTCAAGTCTCCGAAGACATGTTGTAACAGGCCTGTTGTGGCATTTATGAAATAGATGTATTTGGTGTAATCTTGTTAGTCAATAGTTTGAAGTTACCGATTCTTCAAAAATTCTCATTTTGGTTAATTAAAAAAAAAGCAAGAAAACAAAAACAAATAACTAGGATATTACAATTCATTTTTTATTTACATATTCAAGAGGTTGGAATTAAGAGATGTTGTTAGAAGCATGCATAGCTTAAAAATGTGAGTATTGGTTTATGGGTGCATATTATTATTAGAATCATCAAGGGGTTGGAAGTAAGCGGTGATGCTCTTGAATCAGAAATGTGGGAAGATTTATCTTTGTGAACTTTAAGTTTAGAGTGAAGCATCTCATAAAGGAGGAGGATCATACATCTTCTAACTCATGTATCTTATAGACTTTTTTAATGAACCTTGAAAGTCTTGGAACAAGCAATGAAAATGGACATAGATTTTATAGAGTGATTTAAAAATGAAAAGGTTTTTCTATTCTCAAGGAACATGTTTTAAAATCCTATATGATAAACAACATTTAAATTAAATTCCAAATGCATAAGTTAAATATTGGGAGTAATGTACTTGGAGTAGAAATAACAAGGGGTATGTCATGAAAAAATATTGCAGTATTTTATTGAAACAACGGGGCTACTTAATTTGGAAAGATGTATCGATGTATCAAGAGAAGGTATCAACAATAAACTTCTGAAAGGTAGAAATGAAATTGGGTGTCTTTTTAATAGTCTATGAACACACATGTTGTGCCATAGGTTTACTAAGTTAACCCTTAGTGGTGGGGACATGATTGGGCCATGTCACACTCTAGCTTTTGTTATATGGGAAAATTTGTCCTTTGGTGGGGCCTCTTAACATTCAAATACTCGTAAAGGCCACTCGAGACTTAAGAGAGGGTGAGATAGAGGATAGATGAGAAGGTTTATCTTCACAACATCACTATCATTAAAAGAAATATCACAATAAAATCATGCAAAGAAGAAATTGAGAATGAGAGAAAATCAATGTACTATAAAGATATTGTAAACCCCAAATTTGAAGATCAAAATTATTTTTCTACTATAGGCATTGTAAGGAATAAAATTAATATTTTGAAGATAAGAACAAATTTAATAAATTGCATAGAGAATTTAAGGGCTCCACTAGAACTAAACCATAATGGGAGGAAAGATTATATAATGTTTGTGATACCAAGAAGAGGATGATGAAAGAAATTACCTTGGGTTACCCTATTGTTTACTTTAACATTGGGGTCATTTGAAGTCATTTGTATAATTAGGTATTTTGATAACAAATTAACTTGTGTTGAAAATTTTATTTCATTTGATAATAGTAACACTATGTTGTAATGTATTAATTAATAACCATGTTTATTTTTTAAATTTCTATAGACCAAAGTTACACATGAGTGGATTGTAATCAACATCATCTTAAAACTAGAAAAAAATTATCTTCAAAACAAGTCAAGTGGTTCACTCAATGAACCTATTGGCATGTGTGGGATATTAAAGAATACTCTTAATTTTACTAGATATTAGAGAATACCTCCCAAAACCATTTTGTTAAATCTTACTCTAAATACATATTTCCATTTAAAAGCTCCATGTTTTAATTAAACATCTTATGTATCCATTTTTTACAGTTTCAATAGCCTTTGTCTTGTAAACCTAGAAGAAGACTATTCACACTAATGGATTACATTTTTTCACCTTATTTTCTTTCTTATATAAAGCAATTGGATATTAATGATAATATAACAAAACTCAATGATGTGCATCATCCAAAGAGGTGAAAAGGGTACATCACACTCCTATAGGTGAAACAAAATCATTTATTGAAGCTACATTCATGGCATCCTATGACCCTTTATTTGGTTATACAAAAGGGGAAATCATTGCATTTCTACCGAATGGAGATTCATTAGAGAGTGTTTCCACCATGCAACTTTTGTATGTCTTGGAAAAACCCTCAATATTTAATAAAGATTAATAGTTTTCATTAAACATTGTTATTCTAGAAGCTAAAACTCTATTGAAGAGCCACCTCTTATATTCATCATTTGAGATAGGTGGGATCATCCCCGAAGATGTAAGGAATCAAATACAAAAAACAATGAAGCAGTGGAAGGATGAATTCATCTATAGGTCACAAAGTGATGGAAGAACATGCACAATAAATCAATGTAATAAAGTTAGGAGATATGACTCTCAAACAATTACTGGAAGGATGAATTTGTTTGTGGGTGAAAGTGATAGAAAAACATGCACAATAAATCAATATAAGAAAGTTGGGAGATAAGGATTCGTTTATGGGTCACAAAGTGAAGGAAGAACATGCACAATAAATCAATGTAAGAAAGTTTGGAGATGGGGCTCCCAAACAACTATATAAATTGTTGTAGATGTGACATCTTCTGAAAAATGTTTTAGGCAATGAACAATGAAAGCAGTGTGAACTACAAATTCCAAACCTATTTCCCTAAATATTTAATTCTAAACACCCATCATAATAGCAAGTGATAATCTTGACAGTGAACTACAAATTCCAAACCCTTTCCCTAAATACTTAATTCTAATCACCCATCATTATAGCAACTCGTTATCTTTATGGATTTGTTAATCTTGAAACCAAATATTTTAAACACCATTTCCTTAATACCTAATTTTAACCACTCATAAACACCATCACAATAATAATTAATAACTTTGAAAAGACTGAATCAGATTTAAATCTATATCTTATAAACTTTCCATCAACATATACCTTACACCAACACTTATGGTTAAACTAATAACTCAAAAAACTTACAAACCTTTGTAAGAGAATATAAGCAATATGAAAGTAAGTCCCATCACCAACTCAAACTTCTACAGTTATGATGTTTAGAATGGATTTACAGAAAGTCCTATCCGTATTCAATATAATATCAAGTTTTGACAGGTAAATTCTCTCTTTGCTTCCTATATGCTCAAAATTGTCATAAAAGCTATAAAAGCTATATGGCATGTATCTATTTTGAATGCATTCAGGGTTTTCACGACCTGAGGCAACAGTCAAAACAGCTGCAGTTATAGCAGGGATACGTCCCCTGCGAGGGAAAGGTTTCCAGCTGAAGCCATTTACCAAAAGCTGGAAAGTAATCACGAAACCCAGCCTTGACTACTCTGTTAGGGAAGAAGAGGCACGTGCCATTATGCTCATGAACTGTTACTGTCGATTTCAGGACATGGGACTGCTTCCAGCCTGGGCACCCCACTGGGATGGCCTTCATTCCATACTTGCAGGTATTTTTTGCAACTATTTTGGATAACCAAATTCCCCCAATCTTGTAGGATGCCACGGTTCTGAAAGTAAGCATGCTCCAGTCGCAGCTGCATCCAACAATAGGCCCGCCATCTTGGTAAACTTGTTTCGAAATTATAGTGGCAATGCTACCTCCATCGATACTGGTTAGGGCTCCCTTCAGATCAGGGAAGTATGCATGTACTCCTGTAGAATTGTCATTGCATTGAAAGTTTAGATATTTTAGCATTTTAAAATTGTTCAAATTTATGTTGGGGACAAAATTTCTGGAATAATTGTGCAAAGAAACTGTAATGTTTTATGTTGGGCTGAAACTGCAATGTACACTTCCAAAAAGTGGAACATTGCAGTTTTTCCATAAACAGTTTTTCAAAAAAATTGTCCCCACAAAATATTTAACATTTTGATTCCAAACCCTTTAATCATTCAAAAAAATTGTCCCCACAAAATATTTAACATTTTGTTTCCAAATCTTTTAATCATTTTCGAGTTAAGATAAATCTAAGCTAATTAAAATTTAGAAAAAAAATTAATACAAAGTTTTTGTACTCACCTGACCCAGGAAAAATTGATAATGGCAGAACAACCCATAAAAAAACTGAGCAAAACATAATTCTCATCAAATTCATCAATGCTGCAAAAAAAAATTTAGATACAGAAAATACTTTTAAATATGTTGTAACAATATATAAAAATTTGAACTCGATGTAAATTCTAGAATATTCCAAAAATCTAAATATTTTCAACTTAAAACCCTTAACGGTTTTAACGCAGAGCCGATCAGAAACTTAACTTTATTGTGCTTACATTGAATTGTATTACTGCTGTTCGCTGCAAGTAGGCCGTTTAGTCTGTGTGACCATTGATCTGGGTGGGCTTAGGTTTTCTTAGATTATGTGATTGAATCCTCTAAGCCCTGGGAAATCAAGGAATTGGAGCTCTGAGAATATGTTTGTGGATTGTCAATAACACCTTAACCATAATTACGCTGTGTGAACATACTGCTCAATTATTCCAAACATGGCGGAAAAGGCCCTGGATTTAAGGAGCCTCACCATCAATGAAGGAAATGAAAACAACAACATTTCCTTTTTATCAACATAAACTTCTCCATGTCATTGACATAACACCAACATCCATAGACCATGAAAGAACAATGCACTTACAGTTTCTATTTTTTCTGGGCAATTCTATGCTGTATCAAGCTGTTGTTATAGACATAGTTTGTCACAGATCCTGTTATGGTCGTAGAAAAAAACTATAATGGTCCTGTCAGAGTTACAAAACGACTTATACACTACTTCTAATTTATTATGGACTTCAAAAATAACTTCATTTTTGACTGGATCAAGATCCAGGTAACACGGCGAAAGTTGTGGCCAACTAAGGAGCCTTTAATCTAGGGGAATGAGCCAATATTCTACCTTACTGATCCACTAACCTTGTTATAGAAACCATACAGTTGGAAATCCACAATATCAGATTTTTCATTCTATAAATAAGAAAATTCAACCCACCAACCTTGTCAAAGACGCCATACAGTTGGAAATCCACAATATATTAGATTTTTTATTCCATAAATAAAGTTTTTCAACGGCCAGTTTTTCAAAAATTATTTTTTTTGGGCGAAGACATCAAATTTAACTGTATTTTAATTATTTATTTATTTTTAATTTGTTGGTTTTTTTTTCAAAATTAAATAATATAAAATTATAATTAAAAATTTGTGTTGTGTAATGTACGCAATTTAAGTGTTTTAAAGGTTTTTTAAGAGCGTTGAATCCATTTATATAAGTTTTAAATAATATTAGATTTCGCTAAAAAAACCCTAAAATATAAAATAGCTAAAAGAGTAGCTAAAAATTTGTCTAAATATGTATTTTTTAAACTCAGCGCGTAAATTTACTTATCAAATTTATAATTTAAAAAATTCCTTACCAAATTTTAAACAAATTAAATTGAAAAATAAATTAAAACTTTCTAAAAAAATCATACTTAAAAACTACTCTAAATTTGAATTAGAATTTTAATAACAGCAGCACCACGCATGCCAGCTAAACATGATAATAGTAGATCCAGTCAATATGCATTACTGGCAAAGGCTCGGATGTGGAAAACACTCAAAGTACTATCAACTTCCGAGGAGCATATCAAATTATTTACCTGTTACACCCGTATCTACCGCGTTAGCAGATGGCATCACATTATCTGCCGGGTCAGCTGATTGCACGCCATTAATAACAAAACACTACAGTTTATCTAAAACTGGATTTCAAAAAGTAGAAATTTATATATGCTTAAGTGGCAAAGCTCGACGGGCAATAACTTACGAAAGGGCGAGAATTTCGATTAATAGGCACAATAAAGGGTTTATCCTGATGCTAAGATATATATATATAGTGGTTGTTTAAATATATTATGCGTTAGAGTTTTTATTGGAATTAGCCAAAAAAAAAAATTGGGTCAAATCTTATATTTTGTTGTCTAAATTTTTGGGGATAATTTACAATTCAAATTTGTGATTCCAAGAAATCTCTATTTAATTTTGGACAAATTAGATAAGGAGAGGGCCGCCATCGAGAGGAAGCGCAAGCCCCTCCGGGACCTCTCCCGGTGGTCGAGCAACTAAAGTTCCTCTCCTTATCAGTCGAGCCCCCTGTCGGGTCCTTGGTTCATTTCGACCAGTGATTCCAGTCATTCATTATATACGTAATTACGTCATTCGAGATATGTCATTATGCATGAATGAATTATATATGTCATTACGCCATCTCGCCGAGGTGCACATCTCTATCTCTACCGCAACTACCACATGCTCATATATAACAATGACTGGTCTTTCTCTCTCTCTCTAGCTAGGAAATCACTATCATTATATATGTCATTACGCCATACTGAACCTAAACTACTACATGCTCATATATAACTAACTACCACCATGCCCAGGTACGTTAGTGACTCGACTGATAAGGACCGGAGGCGCTCGACCATAGGACCTTTAGGTGCTCGACCATAAGGACCTTTAGGTGCTCGACTGTTAAGGAGAGGGAGAGGGAGAGGATGCGGAGGCATGCTCGACTGTTAAGGACCTTTAGGTACTCGACTATAAGGGAGAGGAGAGGACCGGATGCATTTTCTGCTAAAGCATAATGACATATATAATATATGCTCGGAATCTCCCTCATTCAGAAACCGATATGAGAGATTTCATTACGCTTTGGTTGACCAGCCTTCCCGTTCGCTTTCGTCCTCCAATAGCCAGGACTAACCAAGAAGAGAAAGAGTGGTCCTACCTACCTTTGACGGAGATGCTTTGACGATTGAAAGCCAACAAATAGAGACCTGGCGGGGTGTCGTGCCCAGCGGACGGGGCAACGAATTGTGACAGATATGCCTTTGAGAGTTATTCACTGCCAACAGATTTCATGCCCTAACGGGGACGAGGTGCGAAGCGGGACGAACTAGCCACTTGCAGGGATGGAATGACCGATCGAACCACCCCGAGCGAGACCCAACCACGGACCGAAAGAGACACGCACCTAACCAAACATATTTCACTTTAGACCCACCACCGGAGCTACCTATGCGTGAATACCCATAGCCGCGAATAAACAAGAGCAAAGATTATGTGGTTCAACCAATCCGGAAATCTTCAATCCGGGCGGGAATCAACAAGAAAAAGAGCGGTCACCGGATCCCGGTACGTGTCGGATAAAGCCCTATAAAAGCTCCCTAAAGGGTTGGTTCTATACGGACGGACCCAACCTAAGAATGGCCCCCGTCGATCGAGAAAAATAGTGTGCTCGCGCCCGATACCACGCAGTAGCTGCTCGGCATGCGGTAAAGATGCTCCGTCGGCGAACACCTACCTTAAGCTAGCTAATGGACGACCTCCTCGTTCTCTCTAATGGATTGGAGACTAGGGGCCTCAGAAGCTTATGTATGGCGCAAACGAACATATACCAGTGCCATGCACGCCTCATGGACAAGGGGCAACTTTCCTTCGCCTGAAGCTCAACCTTCGCAAAGGGCGGGTATTACTCGCGAGAGGACAAGCTTGGAAGCTAGAAACAACGATCCGAGCATTCTTTATTTGATGAGTATGAGCGGAGCGCCCACTCAATCGATTCGCAACAATATCATATCGTCGTTGATGATCTCCCTTAAGATCCTCGCCTACATTGATCGCAACAGGCTCCTTATTTTCCCCCTACGAGAACAAGCTTGTCCTTTCTGCCTGCCATCTTTACGCGACAAGATGATCGGATCCAGAGCAGGCACGAAAGCTAAGCCCGGTGGTCTGCTCTCGAGATTCACTCGTCGATACGAAGAACAAGAACTCGCCATTCGCATACAAACACTTTCGTTTCTACTCTATAAAGTGCCCTTTGCCTTTCCTTCCTTCTTCTACGCACCTCAACTTCATCTATAGCCAGTCCCCCCCCCTCTTTTGTATCGAGGCGGAAGATTCCCTATCAATTTGTTGATCCACCAGCGTCTAAGGCAGAGGTATAGGTAGAAGCAGGAGCAAAGGAGGGAAAGGCAGCAGCAAAGCCAGGTTCGTTAACACGAGATCCAGTTTGTGAGTGAGATCAAGAGTAAGATCCAAAGCCAGCAGTTGTAGCAGAGATAGGAGCATCATAGCTATCTATATAAGCAGCACCAGTACGAGAGTCAGTAGTTCCAGGGCCATACCCATAGCTAGCGGCAGTAGATCCCACTTATCCACCAATAGCCTCAGTAGCAGCAGTCGTGGTGCAGAAGTAGCCCCTTGAAATGGTTCAGCGGTTGGTCCAGTAGATGAAGAAGCAGTCGGTAAAGTAGCTGATCCAGTGAAAGCACCAGCACCAAAGCCAGAGGCATTACAAGATCAAGATCCAGACTTAGATTCTCGAGAGGAAGGTCCTTATGATGAGTGGGACCCAGTTACTTATGATGCTTGTGATCGAGATCGATATTATGATTGTAAAGAACGAGATCCGCCAGTTTATGCTTTTTGTAAGCGAGATTCAGAGCCTGCTGCTAGTAAGCGTGATCCAGACCTATATCCAGCAGATCCAGACCTATATCCAGCAGATCCAGTACCGACAGTAGACTAAAAGTATCTCCATCAGCAGTAGCTCCGGGGGGCGAACTATTTTGTCAGGTGCAGAACCAAAGCGAGTAGTTCCACCAGCAATAGTTCGAGATGCAGCTTACTAAGTTACATAAGCAGGAGCAGGGCCCAGCAGAGGTTACAGAAGGTTACAGAGACGGAGACAGAAGCAAAGGTAGCACAGAGAGCATAGCCAGCAGTTGACCGAGTTTAGTCAGAAGCAACCATTGATTCAGTGGATCCATAACCACCAGTCGCGGGTTCGAAGCTAACAGTAGAATAGACAGCACCTCGCCAGGATCCAGATCATCCAATAGTAGAGTCCATAGTTCAAGCCCCACTAGTTAGGGTTTCATATGCATTTATGGATCGAGGAGTAGTTGACCGAGCATCAGTCGTTTCGGCTCCAGTACTAATGACATTTCGAAAACTAGCATAATACGTAGTACTTTGTCCACCTTTTGACCCTGAGAGAGCAGCACTAAAGCAAGCAGCATAGCCAGTAACAGACCCATATGCACACGTAGTTTCATATCCTGTTCTGGCCAGATTCTGATCCAGTTGGAGTAGAAGGTGGAAAAGCAGTTTCTCCGTCAACAAAGGCAAGGATAGAGGTATAGGTACCACCGGGGTAGAGCACCCTTCCCTCCAGGTCGAGATCCAGTTTATCCAATTGAATAACCAGTTTATGCCTGATGATAGACATTGTGTTTTGGACACGGTAGGTACTTTTTCTTTTGGATGTGCTGCAGATACGGATATAGATGTATCGGTATCAATTAATGGATACGTCTGGGGCAAGTCTGAGCATAGAAACATGTGCAGATCCCATACTTGACTCGCGGGGAAGCAAGAACTCGCACTGGTACATTCACTGGTGATTCAAATATCTATAACTCCGCCTTGGCTTCTGCACCTTAAACCGGATCTTTTGCTGGTTCTGGGTCAAATGCTACTGAAATTGGTGCTACTGAAGCTGTCTATTACTTTACTAAGAACACGTATTAATGCACTGAAGTGATAGGGACACTATCACATAATGCTTAGACCATGCTAGCTATTGTATAAAGCCATTAGAATTGTGCTAGATTTTGGCTCAGTAATTGGCAATGGCCGCATATATGATGGTATGGAACAAACAAAGTGCTTTAGTACATATCATTTTAGGGTGTAGTCTTGTGGTTATAGTCTTTTCCCGTCAATAGCTTCACTTTCTGGTCCAGCTTTGTTTGTATAGTACCTAGAATGTATCGGGGCTAAGGGGCTAAAGTAATTCATCAAAGCAATTATAATACTAGTTTACGAGATTGATAGGCTCGAGAAAGGGATAACCTTGAAAAGCACACCATAAGTAGCTCGCGTAGTCTCTACGATCCAAGCGTAATAGCTCACTGGTACAGCTCCGTATAAGCACCTACAAATAGTAATAAGCAATGGGTAACTAGCACGGGAGTATGGAAGTTCCGGAAACGCATAAAGGTCGGATCGCACTCTCAATGATCAAACGTAACTTCACTTCCAGTTATTGGAACAACAATCAAACCTGACCCAACTCCTACTGAAAACTCATATTTACGTCCAAAAGATAGCAACTGAGCGTGAAATATCGAAGTATGGGAAACATCATCCATCACACACCATATTGAATATATACTTGACAGGTTTGCTATTAATCCTACCAAACTGACTCCCATCTCTGGTCCTGCTGCTGATACCTAAGGACTAGTACTCTACTTTACTCACTTTCGCTGCAACAATGACGGTACTTGCTGTTTCTCATCTCATAGGGGCTTGATTTCAGGGGGACAGTCATATTGATAGTGGCGGGGGCTTACATTACTTGAGAGATGGTGGTCCTTATTGCTGTAACTATGGGAGTCTATTCTATGGCATGAGCTACGGGTCTTACTGCTCTCGGTAGGGCATTGGTATTTACTGATAGATGACTTATCGCTGCTTATAAAGAGGCGGTGGTATGGGAGCGCATGACCGGGGATACTGCATAGGTATTTACTACAACTTTTGTTTTATGCTTACGAGTAAGATTGCTACTATTTCATGGACGATCTGGATGAATGTTACTTTATCGAGGCTACAGATTGGTTGGTGTGTGAATGAGAATAAGGTTGAGCATGTGAAGCGTGAATAAAGTTATGCGGGTGCAGGATGAGCGTGAAAATTCGGGTATGGGGTAAGGATAGGACGTGGACGACCTTCATCCCACTATCTCACCGGGTCCAAAGACGTTGCTGATGGTGCCGCAAACAAGCAACACCCATAGCTGGCCCTACCGGACAGGGGGGAATACCAGTGCGGGCTAAAATCGCACACCGCTTCTTCAGAATCAACCAAAAGACAGAGAGATGCACGGAACTATGGGATCCAGGGAGGGAAAGTCACTACTGAAGATAGCTTAATGGATTTATTATCTACTTAATGATTGATTGAATATCCATAATGCTTATTTCCAGATTCCAGATGCTGATTCTTTATTATCTGTCACTGCTTTCTTCTCTATCTTCACCGCTTTCTTCTTTACTCCCACTTCACTATTGAACGGGATATACTCTAACTACTAAAGTGAACGGGTTCTGGTTCATCGACAGAATAAGCTAGCTCTGGGTCCGGGCGAACCGCTTTATTCATTCAGTGCCTGCTTTATCCCGCTCCTGAAAAGGCGGGGCTAAAAGAAATAAGCTATGCTGTAACAGCACTTAACGCAGGCGAATCCATATCACTTCATGGAACTATTGCCCTGTATACCCTAGTTCACTGTGCTCCGGCTCCCTCTTCTGTATGAAATGGGATCTGTTCCCTTCGCTTCAGGATTAACGAAGTCAATAGCCGGTAGATCAACTAAATTTGTGATTCCAAGAAATCTCTACCCAATTTTAGGCAAATTAGAACATGTCGGAAAACCCTCTAAAACATAAAACAGATATATCAAATAAACTTGATGGTTATATACACAAATAATAACTAGCAGTTTCATCAAAACTTCTAGATTAAGTTTAATGCTTTTTCATTTTAATTAAAAATGGGTATTATGTTACCATGTGTAATATACATTTTAAGACTCTTATTGTCTATTTTCTGTGGGAAAACATATCATAACTTAGTTGTCAAACTAGCACTAAGGACAACCATCTCTAGCTCCTAACCGCGAATGCATGCAGACTCATCACCATTATTCAAGGAAAACCACACCACCTATAACTCGTTGATGGTCTGTAAGGAGGTAGCTTTCACTCCTGCAAAATGCCTTTAGGTCTTGGGCCGTTAATTGGTTTCCTTACATCGGAGGATGACGAGCTCTTAGCCAAGCAGAGGCAGTTTTAGGGCATATTCTAGGTCCATCTTATTGTCTATTGTATTGTCTTATCCAGGTTTATCATTTCAATTTTGAAATATATAATTGTGAAAAAAAAATGTCAAAATGGGTTATGAGAATAAGTTGTTGAAAATCTTTCTTCCTTTCGGAACCTAGATTTGGAGTAAAATTTGGCACCTAAATGGCAATCCAAAAATCCTTTTTTGTTGGACCTTGTATAGGGTGAGGTATTGATGACAAAGAATTTTCCTAAGTGGCCTATACACTGACCTTTTGGGTCTACTCACTGCCTCATTAATCTTGAATCGGCCCATCATTTATTCCTAAAATATGTGTACATTGACTAGGTTTGGCTTTATGCATTTGATGGGATTGAAGTGAGATATAGAAAGCTAGAATCTTGGAAGTGCTTGTTTGAAAAATGCAGTAGTCTTTACATGAGTTCATTCAAAAATAAACCTCTTTCAAAAGACTTTGGACAATGTTGCCCAAGTATATCTACTGGAAAGTTTAGTTAGCATAGAATAAAGCTTTTTTAATCAAGATTAAACCCAAACAAATTTGGTGGCAACTAGGGCCAAGGCATTGTGGGCAAAGCATTTCAACTTTAAAGGAATCTAACTTTTGACTTCTCGAGTCTTTTAAGGGGAAGAAGAGGAGTGGTATGAATGGTTTAACATCAAATCTTCTTCCTCATAGATCAAAGTCGGGAAAGAAAATATCACAGCATGTTGGAAGCTTCAAATGAATCCACAGAGATGGAGTTTGGCTTAAAATTATTTTATCCTCTTATTTAGTGGTGCCCCTAAAGGGAATCTTAGGGTGGTAGGGTAGGAGGGCTATCATAAACTCCATGGGAATATTAGTATATTCCTTCATGTGGAGCCTTGGCATATCCACTAATAACCAGGCTGAAGTATATGCACTTATGTGAGCCTTGAACCTTACTAGGAATCTTCGCATATCAAGCTTATTAGTGGTAGGGATTCCAAAAACTTCATGAGGCACATGATCTTGGGCACTAATCCTCTAGAAGCATAATTGGAATCAGTGATAGAGAAGATTGGGCATGCCAAAATCTCAATACAAATATGAAATTTTACAATGTCTTGTAAGAAAACTATATTGTTGCATATTGTTTTACCTATCAAGCAATTCTAGAAAATGTGGAAATGATTGTCATTAATGACAAGGAGTATTATTAGCCTATCCCGTGAATTAATGAAGACCAATCCACAAATATCATATTTAGGAATCATATGACCCATCATAAGGATCGTAGTTCATGGAAAAGGAAAGAATATGAGAAGTGATTGCCTCATTTCACCTACTCACATGTTTATGGATTAATGGATTATATTTGGAAAAATATTTGTAGGATTGTGGAGCCTGGTTGGGATTATTTCAACACGGGTATCAAAGTGTTAATTCAAGGATTGATTTGGTGGTTTTTTGTTTGGGCGCCTGCTTGGTGACTTCAATGTTATACCTTCATGTGTAAGTAGGTTACCCCATCTTCTATGTTTATCAATGAATTTTCCTCCCAAATGATTTTTAGTGTTGCATTCAAAATATTTGGGTTGACTCCTCTCTTAAAGAATCCAACCATTATTTTGGGAGAATTCTTGTCATCTCCAAATGAAAACTCTAGATTAGGGACCTTGAGTTCATTTTTTACCCTAGAACAATAACAATTTAAGTATTTGGTTTAAGGCATGGGATGTCTCTTTATATTGTGTGGTTTTACTCTTCTAATTTTCATATGTTAGGGAAAATGATTGGTCTACTAGATATTTAGTATTGGCCTTGGCCATGGAATGTTCACCTTGTTGACCAATATCGTATCACATTCATTAACAAAGAAGATTTTTTTTTTTTTGACAAATTTGGTTGTTGTATTAATATCTGAAAAAAAGGTGGGAGCTTGAACTCCTGAGGTACATGAAGAGCCGGGATGAATCAGGATCAGAGGAGTTACAGAAAGGGATTTTCTCCTTAATCCTACTTGTTCTAAATTTGAAAGAGTCTATACAGAGATAGACTCTTACACATTGAAACAGCAAAAACTGACATTTGTAAAGCATATCTAATCTATGTTAATGAAGATGGTGGAGGCAGTCCTCACTGCGTGTCGATGTTGAATTTAGAGACAAGAAAAAAGGCTTACGGAATGGTGCCACAGGGATCAGTAGCTGGGATCAGACAGCGGAGAAGGTAATAGTCACGACCAGGACGCGTTGTTTCCAAGATCCAATGCGAAAGAAAGGCAAGAATGATTGGTTCGGGAAAGGTTGAATAGAAAGAATCTGAGTGATCAGAGTAAAAAGAGGATCCGATCTGAGCCAAGCCCCTATGCTGGTAGTGATCCTGTTGTAAGCCTGGAAAATCTGAATCCACTTCCACTTGTCAGAGCAATTCGGTTTGATTTAGGATAAACTGATTCGATTCATGGCAAAGGCTATAGAGTCTCCTCGGTATTGCAAAGCAGACTACCCGTCACCCTGTCGCAAGCCTTGTTGGCGTGCCTGTCTACTTGCTTGTTGAAAGAACGGAGGATGAGATGGAACTACAGGATACCCCTTGTCTGATGCAAGATTTGACTTCACTGAATGATCTGCTGTAGGAGTGCATTTGGTGATTTTTTCTTTAGAGTCATTAAACTGATTACTACTGATGAATCTCCAAAAACTTTTGCTGATCTTATACCAAGTCTGATGAGTTGAATTAGCCCTTGATATAGGGCCAAAGCTTCTACCCTGTTATTAGAGATATTCCCTAGACCCCATTCATAATAGAGGACGCAGTCCCCATTGGCATTAGAGATCAATCCCCCTCCTCCGGCAGTTCCTAGGTTTGACTTTGATGCTCCATCGAAAAAAGGTAGTAACTATTGCATTTTTGTAGCCAATTTGAGAACTCCTCCCTTTTTAACCTTATTTTCCAACTGTGGGTTTCCTGGCTACATTGTTCTTTCACTATATTGCCATTCTGAATGCTATAGTTTTTATCCAAGATATAGCTGATGAAGCTCCTTTCTTCAACATTGTATGTTGTTGCATCAATGTTGCTTTGAGTTTTGACAGAAATAGTTTCAAGAGCGAGATTCTTAGCCTTGTTCCAGGCAATTCTTGTAGCCGTGTTCTTGTCCTTAAAGATTTTCTGGTTTCTTGCTAGCCAGATACTCCATAACATGGTGTAGGGGAGTGTATTCCAGACCCTCTTCACTAAATTGCTCCTCTTATTTTTCCAGGGATAGTTCTTTTTCCAATATTGAATCACTTCACCTATGGAATGCTGGGAACTCCAAGGAAAATTATCAATGGGGTATAATTGTTCCCAGAAATCAATAGCAAAAGGACAATTGAAAAAGAGGTGTTGCATTGATTCTTCTGCAGAGTAGCAGTTGGGGTAGTGTGATGGACCATTAATACCCCTCTTTTGCAAATTCTCTGCTGTTAGGATTTTCCCTTTTAACAGGGTCCAAATAAAATTTAATTTTTGGAAGAGCCTCTGACTTCCAAACCATTCTCCAGTGGTTCCATATTGGCATAGGGAAAGCGTTGTAGCAGATGTGCTGGTGGGTTGCTTGGATAGTGTAATCTGAACCAGTTGGGTCCCATCGAAAGCCATCCATCTCATTCTTTTTGACGGGAGCTTTGCTGTGGAGGAGAGATTGCAGAATGGATAGGCTAGGTTTGAGATCATTGGGAACATCAGGAAAAGACCATCCAAGCCAGAGGTGGGATAGAGGATCCCAGCTAGAAATTTGATCCAAATAATGGATACCACTGCTGTTAAGAAAAGAGAGAATAGGAATGGTTCCTTCATGACTATTTATTGGCTGTTGTCCCAGAATTTTATCAACTCCAATCTTAATATTGGCTCCTCCCTTGGGCACTTTGGATATATTCTGCGCCATGAACGGAATAGCTTTTTTACATAATCACCAGATTTTTGAGGATTCTCTATTGGGAATAGCTGAATCTAGCAACTGTTGTCTCGGGCAGTTCAAGTATTTAGTTTCCAGAACCCTTTTCCACCAGGTAGAAGAACTAGTGATAAGCCTCCAAGCAATCTTCCCTCCGAAGGCAAGACTTAGAATTTTGGGGGATCTAATACCAAGACCTCCTCTGTCCTGGGTTTGAATGACTTGTTTCCAATTGACTAAATTGAATTTCTTTTTGTCGTTTTTTCCTCCTTGCCAAAGGAAATGACGGAGGATTGCTTCCATTTTGTAATGAAAGGAAGCTGGGGCTTGATAAAGAGAGAAACAATATAGGGGGAGAGAAGAAATATCAGATTTAAGGAGGATGAGGCAGCTTGTTGGGTTGAGCCAAACTGAACCCATTGCTGTACTTTCCGCTTCACCTTATCAATGATGATATCCCAAGTTCCTACCTTCAGAGGTCCTAGGCTCACTGGCATGCCCAGATAAGAGAAATGCGTCCACTCAAGATTGCAAGGGACTCCAAAGATATTAGCGATATTATGGATGACCTGATTTGTTGCATTCCATCCAAAAATACATCTTTTTAACTGATTGACCAAACCGCCGGAGTACCCCATAAATTTGTCTTGAAGAGTCTTGAACCTCCTTGCTATAGTGATGGAGGCTCCACCAATTAGCAAGGTGTCATCAGCGAACTGTGAGTGGTTGATGTTCTCGACTCCATTCCCAAATTTGATTCTAGTGATGAGGCCCACTCTTCTGTTGCAGTCCAGATCTTGACTAAAAGATTCAGCCATAAGGATAAAAAGATACAGGGAAAGGGGGCAACCTTGTCTGAGACCCCAAGAGGATTGAAAAGCTTCACCCGGTCTACCATTAACCAGAAGGAAAATCCAAGGCCCAAAGATGCAAGCATTGATGAGGCTAATGAAGGGCAACTCAAAACCCATCTTTTTTAAAACAGCTATAAGGAAGGAGTGCCTAACTCTATCAAAGGAATTGGCAAGGTCAAGTTTAAGGATAAACCCTTTCTCCTTCCTAGAGAGGCTTGAGTGAATGGCTTCTTGAACTAGGAGAATGGAGTCAGTAATTTGTCTGTTGGCCAAGAACCCTCCTTGGTTTTCAGAAATCAAAGAGGGAAGGAGGGGTTTGAGGCGAGAGGCAAGGATTTTAGACAAAATTCTGTAGGAAGAATTGCAGAGGGAGATGGGTCTAAACCGAGAAAAAGAAGTGGGCCGGTTTTCTTTAGGTATGAGAGCAAGAAAAGTGGCATTGGTATATCCTCCTATTTTACCCTTTCTCTAGATCCATCTAATCATCTTAGTCAAATCCTTTTTGATTAAACCCTAAAACGCCCTATAGAAGCAAATGGGAAATCCATCAAGCCCAGGAGCCTTGTCAGGATTCATAGTCCAAATCGTTCTTCTGATTTCCTCTTCCTCAATTTCCTTGATCAGGCTGCCATTCATTTCCTTGGTGATTCCCTTGGGTAAGTATTGAAGAAAATCGGCATAATCCTCTTCTCCTTTTATTTCAATTAGAAGTTCTCTTTAGTGTTCAGTGGCAGCCTTTCTGAT